>VOQZ01001583.1:0-469971 GCA_008079305.1 Phytophthora palmivora | reverse complement strand
CGAATCTATCCAGCGATCCTTATCGGAAATATTCACCACTTTTACGGCTACCGCCCACGCCTTAGCACCATAGAGGACTTGAGTCACCCACTGGTCACCTCTGCTAGACCACACCACATCTCGGAGCGGCTGCACTCACCATACCGGATCTTTACATTCACGTGTTCTCCAGGCGTAAATGCACGTCCTGTAGCGAAGTGACCGGGATGTTTCCGCTCACGGTGTTTCCGTACCATGTAACCATATATCAAAACGGACTCCTCATCGGGGAGTGCCACCGTTCCTTCATGGATACATAACCGTACTCCGGCGCTATACATGAAATCCATTCCCAAAAGCGCATCAACGCCTTCTCCGATGTTCGTTACCCCGACATCCAGGATGTAGACGACACGTCTTCCCAAGTGACCTTGATCTGCGTACTTGCAGTGATGTAAGTCGGAACGCCTCCAAGGCCGGACACCTTGATTCGCTTCTGCGAGTTTAACTTGAGCTTGAGTCTACGCGCAGACCCAACTGATCATACTCACAGTCGCTCCGGTATCCAACAGTATTTGCGTCCTGAGATCGTTCACCGTAACGTGAACCGTAGCAACTGCTGCTTGTCCTCCTTCTCATCATGATATGCCCACCATCCGTACCGTTCCCCGAAATTCAGCTTGAATTGAGCTGGTCCTTCAAGTTCGCCCGGGAGTGGATGCCTCGAATACCAAGTACGAGTACACTCCAAAGGCACAGGTTCATGGTCAATCAGGGAGATCATACATTTAGATTATCTTGGTTCTGGTTCCGCAATTCAGGGCCAACATAAGCTAACACACACAATTCTGAGGGTCTTCTCAGCCCGACGCGTACCGAATCCCCATTCGGCGGCTTAGTAGTTTAACTGCATTCCCTCAGAATCGCCCTTGCCATTCAGGATGTCCTCCGAATGTGGCTTGGAAGGTCAGCTAGGCCTCCTTGCTGCAGCAATTTCTTGATCTCTTGGAAGCTCTCCAGTCTTGGCATCTTCCATCGTGAATTTGGTCATATTTCAGGCAGCTTTCGTCTCACACCTTTGCGTTGGATGTCCATGCCTCTGACAACGGTCACAAAGCATAACAGCCCAGCAATTCTCCGGTCGATGTCCCCACTTTTGCAATTCTCGCAAAACCCCATGCGGTCTGGGTTGTTCGGCCGAAAACTTGCTGCTCAGGTTGTCCTGAACGCACGTACTCAGCGCAGCTAAGTCTGCCCTTTCGTCGTCTTCGAACATCGCTTGAGTATCGGAGCCTTGAGCCTCGTCATCCTGGGCTACGTAAGCCCGATTCGGGCGGTTCATCCTTGGACCATTCCGAGCGACGTTGTCAGCCCTGAAATCGCGAGGCTGCCCCCTCGACCAGAATATACTCCACTCGGGTTCACTTCCTCTTGCTGCTTCAGAACATACTCCAGGTCAGAAACCTTCCTGGAACGTTGACTCTGCAGGGTCGTCTTGAGCGTCCCATCCGTGAGGATCTTGATGAATCGCTTGATGTGCTGCTCACGTCGGTGCTCAGACTTCCGAAAACGCACATCCGCACGTTCAGCCGCCAAATTCAGGCGATACAGGAAAGCCAATGCTGTCTCTTCCTTGAACCGCTTTTGTGTAGTACTTCTCGGACTCTGACACCCTTGACTTGCCGTATTCACGCTTGAACTCCTTAGACAGTCGACTCCATTCCGAGCGCACTGCTTCGATAGCTGTCCATACCAATTTCGGACTGCGGGTGACATCTTCATCTGAGCTCGTAAACCTTCATCTGATCCGTCCAGCCTCCTTGCACAGTCACGTTTAGAATCGTTCCCACCATCGACGACGTGTGGACAGCGACAGCTTCTCATCGAAGTCTTCTAGCGTATTGGTAAATGTTCGCAGCGTCACCACCGAACCTCCTTGGGTCACCGCAGCAGTTGTCGTGTAGGCTGGCTCCTCGTCCGATGAACTAGAGTCGCTCGAGCTGTAGCCTTCGTCACTTGACTCTCCGCCAGAACTAGCCCCTGAAGGATCTCCATCTTGACGCGAATGCTTCCTGTTCGAGTCCTTCTTGGCGGGTTCTTGGCGTTCGTCTCTCTGGTGCAACAGGCTTAGTCTCTCGCACCTGAGACTTCGGTCGGGATACACTCCACGACTTTGTCCCGGGCGTCTGCTCGGTCTTGACTGCTTTCGTCTTCCTTTGCATACTTTGTTCCAGTCAGACTTTGAAGAGTCAACCGGAGCTGTTCTGCTGGAAGGTCGCTGTCGCACTGATGTCCCGTCTTTCACCAGCGTGTCCCTTGATTGCGTTACCCGGGAGTGGATACATAGTCGCACGCGTGGGTTCAGACTTGCCTTGAGTTGCTGGATCAGATCCATAAGTTGCACGAGTATCTCGAACTTGGGGACGTGTTGCGGGAGTGTTGTGCGAGCGCATTCCTTGCACGTTCTGCAGATCTCGGATAGTCTCCTGATCCCTGTTGCACGCCTCCTCTAGAGAGTGAATCGTCTGCTGGAAGGCTTCCAATTGTGCACTCAAGGTCTTCAGCACGTCGGTAACCCAAGCAACCTTCTCCGCTGCGGCCTACGCTTCCCATTGCTGCCAGCGCTCTTCGAACTCGACTCGCGCGGACTCCAACGCAGTATGTGCGCATTCGGCGCGAGCTGCATCAACCATTCGTGGTGACGCAGGTGTCCGGGCAGCTGGGGCTGGAGCGGGCGGCCTCGGTGGCAGGTCGTTTTGGCTTGGACGATCGGGAACACTCTGCGAACTCCGTCCTTCCGGTGGACTTCCACGCACAGCTAGCGCCTGGATCGCATGGAAGGCTTGCTGGACCTGTTGCCCTAGGTGAGCCTGGTTACACTCCATTCGAGACAACAAGTCCTGCGTCGTACGCATCGTATTCAACGCAACCTGGGAAGCTCCAGACATGCGAGATCGACTCGTCCTTCCTGAGCGACTCGTCCGTTCCGACTTGATCGACCGGCTTGTGACCCCCTCGACTTAGACGATCGCTTAGATGATCGGGTGGATCGCTTGGAACTCCGTCGCTTCCGTTCCTCTGCGCTCGAGTCTGAATCGCTTGGCGACTCACTGGGACTCGGCTTCCGGGAGCGTGTGAGACTTCGGGATGTCCTCGACGGATGTCCATGATCACTCCGAACGCTAGTGTGACCCGACTCCGACATAGCGACATCGTCATGGCCCACTACCGCTGGTCATCTCGGGAGGACAGCCTCCGTTACTTGGACACTCACGTTCCCGTCCACTTGCGCAGTGCTGCCTTGGGCAGCGAAAACCGTTCCGGGTGGGGCAACGAAAGAGTACGGCATGTGAGCCGACGCTGCTCCTCCCATAGACCAGAGCGATGAGGAAGACGACATCTTCCCGGACGACTGCGACTCAACGAGTCCGCTGAGGTAGGACTCTTCGGATCCAGAGGCGGTCGGTCCAAGCAACGTTGATCCGTACCTAGAACTCGGTATCGGCGATGCGTTTCGAGTTCCAGACACTTCACTCGGGATCGCAGTGCTTCGGCTGTCCTGAGCAGACGTCCCGTACGACCATGAGAGACTCATCGACGGAATCGAGGCTGGACGTGGCGGTAGGTGTTGGGCCGCTTCAGCTCGGGCTCTCCAAACGACGAACTCGCAGGACTGCGAGTCACTAGAACTCCCGCCTCTTCAGCCGCTCGACACACTCGCTACCGAGTAGTCCAGCTTCATAACTCGACATCAATGAATCACCTTCTGCGTCTTCCGGCTTCATGTCTTCCACAGCGTCAATCAAAGCTCGTGCATCTAGAGGTGACAGCATTCGCGACGGCACACTCGAGGTGACTTCGCGCCATTCCAGGAGTCCATCGTTAGCAGATGGTGAAGGTCTTCGGCTACGCTCGGACTAACTCTGGTCTACTTGAGACGCATGAGCTCGAAATCGCTCAGGGATCAGGTTGCGAAACCTGAACCCGACGTCAAAGAACATCGTCTGGAGCACCGCAACGCACTCCCCGGAGACAAGTCCTTCAGGTTTACCTCAACCGAAGTGAAATCGACGGCCGCATGCGGAGCCAGTCTCACGAGGCTCCATTCGGAAATCCACGCTTCCGACCGGCTAGCCATCGACATTCGGGTTGCGACGTACTCGGACGTTCTTACCACTGCCGCGTACCACGACTTGAAGTCTGGATTCGGGTGCGGCCACGTGTACTCGATCGTCGGAGACATCACAAATTCCAGAGTGACTTGCTCCCAACGACGAACTTGGTCGGCCACGTACGTCTTCCCCTGGTCCACGCTGAATGGTGCTTCGCGTTCCACTGGATCTTCGTTCACAGTTAAGTCGATCTACATTCGGGATCTACTTGGCGAACGGACTTCTGGTGTACTTGTGAAGCTTGACTTCAACACTTGCAGGTCAGACGGTAGCGACGTCTCCGGTTTCAGGGGCGAGGTCTCTTGCGAGTCCTCAAGCACCACTTCTTCCTTGACCGTCGACAACGGGCCTTCCAACTTGATCGTGGGCGTCTCATCCGGAATCGCCTTCTCTTCCGCGTCGTCATCCACGCTGATCACATCTTCATCCGGCTGGGGCTTCGCCAAAACCTCCTCAGCCGGGCGCTCAACCACGACTGCGCCTCCCACAGACGCCTGACCGGGTGCGTCCGAGACGGACACACCCACAACCTCCACGCTCGAATCCGAGCTGGAGTCTCCGCCAGAGCCAACCGGCGCGCTCTCCTTCTGGCCATCATCGGTGACTTCATCCAAGGAAACATGGTGCGCCCCCTGAATTGTGTCCACCGAGTCCGGCTGCTCTTGAGCGTCCATCGGCTCCGCTGCCTTCTTCTCCTCGCGAGCTGCTCGACACTTCGCAGCGCACCAGCGCGAGCTTCCTTCTCGACAATGTCGAGAGGCTTCTGCGCTTCGGGTTGCATCTCACGAGTTCGACGCGACTGTCTTGGCGCTCCTCCGCGCCCTCGACCGCGTCCACCGTTCTCGCGTGTGCTCTCAACTTCATTCATAACCCCAAGATTAGTAAGGTTAGTAGCTCTCAGCACCCTCTAGATCTAATTTAATACAAAATATCGGTGAAATCCACGACAACCAAATCCGGGCACGCGCACCAGTTGTGGCGAAGTGGGTGAACACTTTACCGCCCAAAGTATAGCGCGCCCGAAAAATGGGGGGTGGTCTTTCGAGAAGAACCGACTTTTCGGGTAGTACAGGTCCTGGATCAAGTACTAGACTCGATCCAGGTTGGCGTGTGACCTTGTGCAATCCCTATAGGTGTCGATTAATTCGGCAGACCGGGTTTCACCGGGTATTTGTATTCCTAAGATAGACACATAGAAAATGTAAGAACTTCCAGGTTGTACGTATCCTGGGGTCCTAAATGTGGGTTGAGAGATCACGAGTATAGACCTTCTTCCCAAAAGATAACCTAAAACAATACAGAGTTTGAATATACAATATGCAGCCTGTCAGTTAGTTAGCACTCCCGAATACAGGTAAATTTCGGGATGCCCTACGCGCACCACCCTCGAAATACTCGAGGGAAACAATAGAATGTCTTTCCTAAACACACAATAATCAACAGTCAAATCCTAGGGGTGATCACTACCAAACCTCCTAAGATCGCAGGGAAATGAATATGAAATGCAAGGGCACTCGGAGTGTCCACTAGCAACTTAGCAAATAAAATAACTAGATAACTCCGAGTGTTCCAAGCCCACTGGTCCCCAAGTTAATTTGACTTGAACGTGTTGAGAGTTTTCGCGTAGTTAGCGCGGCCTAGGTCGTCCTCACTCTGGGGCCCTCCTAACGTGAGCGGTTCTCCAGGTAGTCCTTCCTTGACGAGATGTGTTAAAAAGTACGGCGACCTCCCTAGGTTGCCTGTGCGACGAAGATACTTAGGCTTCCCAATATGAAGCGAACTCGAAGACACTTGCGCTTCACGACACAAATCAAACTCTGTTTGAAATTATCTTCTACCTCTTTGGCATTCTAAATTCTTCTTCAATCTTGGTAGTCTTGGTACCTTTTTGGCGGTCTTCCTTTACTTCGTGAGGTCACACTCGAGTAGACTTGGTCTCATTATACTTGAAATGTCACGTCGAACTTGGATCTGCATACACTCATCAGCGATGTCTCGGCTCTTCTGGGATCGGCAGCACGGGTCTTGTTCTTGCACGGTGTAATCATCTGGTTGCGATACTCTTAGGGTGTACTGTCATGACTCTGCTTGAATGTCAGTAAACTGACTTCCGGACTGAACTTATCTTTGGCAACTTGAGCTTCGGTCTTGTTCTTTGAAAATCACTTGGTCATTCAGGATGTATTGTCATTCGGGATGTACATTCGGGGTGTACTTCATATCTTCGGATGGAGTCTTCATATCCGGTAAGCGATCGAACTTTCAGGATGAGGGAGACAGTCTTGGGGTTTACATGTGTAGGTAGGGTCGTAATTGTGGAAACCTTGGAGTTTCAGGGTGTTTTGGGTGATGTTCGGCTCCGTCAAGGTAGGCTGCTCCTCGGGATACGTTCACCGAGGGCATTTGCTTCCTTCTCGTGGATACCTGTCAAGGAGTCGGCGGTTGGACTGAACGTCGTAATTGCACCCTGAATGTGGTACCCATTCAGGGCGTACGTTTCCAACCTGTGAGTCTCTCCGTAACCGAACATCTACATCCCCAAAGTCCAAACCACCAATTTGCCCAGGTGTCCCACTCAATACCCATCTCGAAAACCATCATCTCTTGTCCGAATCAGTGTGCTCGGGTTGTCCCGGCTGGGCAGCTGCGGGTGTGCCTAGAAAATTCAGAGGCGCATCGTCACAGGACGATGCGCCAACCACCCGTAGCCTTCTTCACACAGAAGGTTGGGCTCGAATGTGGGGAGGTATTCTCGCGGACGTGGCCTGCTTGCCGGCGACCTTCGAAAAATTCGTCGATGGCCTTGACTTGATCGCGCGGCAGTGGCCACTGCCGTGTCACGCAATACGTCGCGCCGGGCGCGAGGTCTATCTCATGGCGTACGCCACGATCCACTGGCAGAACCGCAGGGATCTTATCTGGGAAGACGTCGGCAAACTCGCGGACTGTCTCGTAGACCGGGTTACCAGAGGCCTTCAGAGTTTCCCAAGACTGCGCGGCGAAGCGCTCCTCGCGCACTGACTTTGGTTCAGCGCTCTTTAGTCTTGACGACGCGTCGTCGAGCTCAACAGAGTTAATCTCGTGAGGCACCGAGTCAGCGTCGGTGATCAGACAGACTTGCTCGATGTCCCCGGCCTTAAGGTCTCGGAGGAATTTCTTCCAGGAGAGGCCTGGGAGTCGGGTGATGGACTTGGCATCGCGAGGTGGGCTCGCGACTTCGATGACGCGCGTCTTGCTGGGGGCACCGTCCGCATACTCGATTGTGCAGACCGATTCAGTCCGTCCTGGCGGTGGATCAGCGAAATTCCGGCGAGGCTTCAATCGTCGCCGCAACCTGCGGAAGGTCTTTGTGCGTCTCGAGCCACTACACGAGGCCGAGGTGTCGCTCTCGTTGGACCATGATACACCCTCCTCTACGCGCGAGAGCTCGTCCTCGACCGTGCCGGTCGCGCGCGGTGGTAACTGCGGACCAACCGCGGCATCGTCGTGCGGGAGCCTCTGTTCGACCGCCTCGGTAGTACGCGGGAGCCACTGCTCAACCGCCTCAATATCATGCGGGAGCCGCTGCTCAGTCGCCACGTTCTTCATCCGCGAGGATCGCGGATGCGAGCTGGCTTGTCTCTCACGCGCGTTCTCCCACGCGCGTCCTTCGTCACCGTCGCCAGTCAACAGCGCCGCGCAGGTCGTACAAAGAGGGCCATCGCTCGCTCTGTGCACAATATGCGTCGTGGACGCACCGTCCACGACTGTGACGTGAGGCAAGTCTCTTGGTGCAACTACGAGATGTGTGAATACCTCGCTCACATCGAAGTCGTGAGGACGCTTGACTGAACGAGCCAACCAGTCGATCTGGGGCTGATACCGGGCCAAGCATGGGATACCCAGGATACAATCAAACGCGTAATTCATCTCGATCACGAGAAAGTCATCATTGCTGTGAAAATCGTCGAATGTATACGGCAACGAGACCTCGCGTCGCGTAACGCGGCGTGTCTTGCCATCAGCAAGCTTGATTTCCACCTCGCCCGGACCGTACCGGAAGCGAACACTATCGGGAAGCACCGACAGGCACGACGCGCGGAAGAAGTTGTTCGTCGCACCTGAATCCAGGAGCGCGCGGAGAGGTCGCCGGGCGCCGGCGACAAGCAAACTGACGATGATCAGTCTTGAGTCACCGCTGGCAGTGGTGGCATTGAAGTGTGCATGAAAGCACGGGGGGCTAGGAGGTCGGACCGCCACCGTTGGACCCGGCCCTCCGTTCCCACCAGTAGGGCACCCCGCCCCTACTGGTCCCGGTCGTTTTTTGTTGTGCGGCTGGGGTTGCCTCGCCGGACGTGGAGTGCTTCACGTAGGTAATGACGGGGCCCGCGCGCGGCACACCGCCGCGCGATGTCCAGGCTTCCGGCACCGGAAACAAACCATCGGATGGCCGTCTCGGTTGCTTCGTCCTCGCCTCGAGGGCGAACACTGCTGGCGCTGCGACGCCTCATCAGCGTCGATCTCCATGGGTTCAGGACCCGACTGATGAGTCTCTGTGGAGTTTGTCGTTGCGTACGATGATGTCACCACATAGTCCTCGCGCAACGCGAGAGCGAAAACTTCTTCCAGGGTCGCGGGTTCAGCCCGCGTAAGGCAGTATCGTGTCATGCCTTCGCGCATCCCGGATAAGAAAACATGGTCTTGGGACGCCATGTCGATCGGCGTCGTGACGATGCACGACGCGAGATGTCGTGTCTTCTGGACATAGTCGCGCATAAACATCTTGCCTTGCTTGAGGGCGAAGAACGTCGTCCGAACGCGTGACTCGTCTTGGGGTGGTTCAAAAGCGAGACGAAGGTCACTCTGGAGTGTCTCCAGAGTTGGGAACGCGTGTTGGTCGACGACGAGCTTGCCGAGGGCCCATTCCTTGGCCTTACCGGAGAGGCGGGATAGTAGAAAGTTCACTTTGGCTGACGGCGCCACGATTAGCGTCGAGACGATCGCGATATCAATCTCTCTGAACCAGCGGTTCAGAGGAAGACGATCTGGGCCCGTCCCAGAATATGAAGAGGTCTCCATCTTCACGGCGTCGTGCCGGGATGGCTGCGAGGGAGTGGGTACTCACCGCTTTGCTTCGGCGAGCTCGCAGACCATGAATTCTTGGATGGCTTGGCGATGCTGGTCGGGCGTCGCTGAGCTCAGCAGCGACGTGACGACCACTTCTCCTGACACCGCCGCAAGACGGCTGAGCGCCTGCCACTCGATTGACGTGATATGGGGGAAAGCTGCATGCTCCAGCGTCATGGATGGAGTTCCAGCGGGCAGGTTCTCACTCATCTCGAACTTGGTCATGGGAAGGACTACAAAGTGCTACCAGGTGTAACGGGCCTGGTGTATGTCCGTCACTGGCTTACACCTAGCTGTCGAGGAAGCGTCTTGTTCTCAGTAAGACTGAGAAGTAAGTATTACGTCCGAGGTTAATTCAACTCTGATTTATTATTAGTCCGGGTGCGAGCCCTTAGGACCAATGTGAACCACTGAAATAAAGGTCGACAGCTGATTGGCTGAAAGTGGGGTCTGACTCCCCCACTTTCATCCAATCAGAGGATGACGAGTCAGGACACGCTAGTCGTGTGCCGATCATGCCTACTTATGTAATATCAGAAAGATGTCTAGCTACTTATGTAAATGGAGAGCCCATTACAATAACTGCACCAGCATGCTTGGTTGTGGCAATCACATGATCCGCACGCACCACTTTGACATCATTCGAACTAACATCGGCTTAGGTCTTGCGGCAGCAACAGAACTGAGGCAAGGAGCGTTCCTGTTGGAGTACGTCGGTGAGCTGATATTTGAAGAAACGAAACGTATACGTGCCACAGACTACATAATGGCCCTCAAATCGCCGACTTCAAGCCTGAGAGTGCTCTATATCGATGCCAAGAAATCGCGGTTTATTAACCACTCATGTCAACCCAACTGTGAATTACACGAGTTTCAGTCGTCAACCGGTCCAATAGTTGGAAATTTTGCTTGCAAAACAATTAAAGCCGGCGAAGAAATCTCGATTGAGTACAATCGAGAGATATTGGGTTTAGATATTGTTGCAACGAAAGCAATTGTCGTGACAGAGTAGAGTGATGCACAGAACAACTCGCGGCGCTAAGTTGCAGTGTTTCCATCTTGTCGTTTTCACACTTTACTCCAAATATCACGCTTTCCTACAATTCGCATTTGTTATTGACGCCATATCTGTGTTTAATCGGGTGGATATTGTCGATATGCGGTGGCTGGTATTGGATCACATTATTCTAGCGGAACAAATCGTCAGAATGTGCTTGAATTGAACGTCGGAGTGTGGTGAAGTGGTTCTGCGAAATCGCAAGATCGCAGGAGTCCTCTTGCACACTGCGCCCGAACTGCCGACTAACGGCGGGGGCGCTCCGATCTTCCGTGAAGTTCTCGATCTCACCTTGTGTACCCGTCGGTGGGGCTAGAAAGATTATCTTGATATCTATCTACGCTGAATTAACTTAGAGCGACTGACAATCTATGGGTAGTTGATACAGGGGCTGGGCACGCAATAAGCTCGGACAAGCTAAAACGGGGGAATACTTGTATTTCCTCGACAGTAATCACCGATTCATATCTGCCGCGGTAGCAATAGATAAAGTATATTACCTGTCGAGCAGGAATCCGATATTAATGCGAGAGTACTGTCGGACGGTCGTAATACTCAAGTGGGCGTTTATAAAACACTTGGATATACAAGTACTCCTCCATTTTAGCCTGAACGTGATGATACCCTTGTGTGGTTAAATAATATGCACTGAGCAAGTTACTACCACACTCTTTATCAAAGGCAACATTTCGTTTTAAGATAGTACTATAGTAACCTCTGGATTTGAGAATTCTAAATCTCAGTGTTCATTGTAACTTGGTTGATGAGGTGCCCCTGTCACCGTACTCGAATGTGTGCGTCCGTCCTTCACTGTTCGTCATTCATAAAATTTGAAGACTGTCAGCCGCAACGGCTGACGAGGCGTCAGTTGTGTTGCTGCTGCTTGCGGACACCTTTGCGAAGCAAGGTGAGGGATTACACGAGACGTGCCGGGAGGTGTTCCGTTTCTTGGTAGAAGAGGCATGAAAAGGTAGCGATACGAAGCCGTCACTACCTGACCACTCAGCTAGGATACGTCATGTGACTAGACGTGGATGGTGATTTACAAATACGGGACCAATATCAACTTCCTAAACGCTACCAGCTTGACCAGGTATGCTTCAGTGCTTTCATATAGTTTCAAATACCGTAAACTTTATGTGCAAACGGACGATCTCCATTTAAGGACACTTTATTTAGCCAATCATAGCAACTAAAAATGCGTAGCAGATTTGAAATTTAATAAATATGCTTTTGGCGCGTAATTCCTCGTAGCAATTCAAAACCTCGCGCCGACAACAGGAATGCCAAAAGACAAGCCACCTGGTCGGCCTCGTCTGCAAGGTGATGGTCGTAGAGCACCCACACACCGGCGTACATGCAGCACAAACAGGTTGAAACTAGAAATCGTTCTCTTTTTCGAGGAGACATCTAGTATGAAAAGGACGTTAGACCACTTTTTCAGCACTCTAGGTTCTCAATCTAGAGAATCAAAGCGGAAACTAATTTATGCATGGGCAAGAAAACGCGATGAGCTTAAAGCTCTTTGCGCAGACACAAAGACGGTGGATCTCAAGTATGTTAGGTCGATGAATGTGGCTACTACCTTGCCTGCAGAAGCCGAGCAAGATCTCGTCGGCTGGATCAACATGCTTAGAAAGGATGGCGTGCCTGTTAGCGCTGCGATGCTTCGCTTGAAAGCGTTGGATATGGCAAAAGAATACGGTATTGAGGGTCTGAAAGCATCATGGCACTGGCAGCACGGCTTCTTGCATCGCCATCGCATGAGTATGAGAGCAAGAACACGTCAAGGCCAGATTAATCCCGCTGATGCCAACGACATTGCCGTTACGTTTGGCGTTTAAGTGCGGCAAAAAATGCTGGAACTTCGAATCACGAAGGTGTACAACGCAGACCAAACTGGTACGAGCTTATACGTATATTCGATTTGCGTTCTATCTAATCTTTGTGTCGGCGTTAGGTGTTTTTTTTAAATCCTACCAAAGTTGACTGTCAGCCCACGCGGCGTCAAGACCGTCTGGGTCCGACATGGCGGCAAGGACAAAGAGCGTGTGACTGTCATGCTGCTAGCTGACTCTGAAGGCAATAAGTGCACACCATTTCTTGTGTTTAAGTCGAGTCGCTCAACTGTCTTAGGTGGAGATGCCGAAACCTGGGCTAAACGGCGTGGTTTTGGAGTGCACGTCTGGAAAGAAGCCCAGGAAATCATGAAAAAGACGCAGCTAGAGCTATACGCAAACCCTACAGCATGGTGGAATGCAGATGTGCACATGGCGTTCATTAAATCAGCGTTCGGGTCGCGACCACGCCCGTGGCAACCTCAAATCTTGCTGGTGGATGACTTATCGGGTCATTGGAGTGATGCGATCGAAACCTACGCGCTATCCATTGATGTACATCTGAGGCGAGTACCTCCTTCGTGCACACCAACTGCTCAGCCTGCGGATGTGGCATGGAATCGCCCGTTCAAGAATTAGCTGCGCTGTGCCTGGGTAGATGAGCTGCAAAACCAGCTACGCCGCAACAGAAACTCATCAAATGCCTTCAAATTCAAAGCTCCAAACCGTACACTTGTATCAAATTGGGTAAAACGTAGCTGGGAACAGCTCACCAGGTCTACAATTCAAAACGGCTTCCGGAAAGCGCAAATTATTTCTCCACTACCACCTACGACCGAAGAAACTTTCAGCCTCCTGCTCCCAGGTCCACTTCCTGATGACACATTTTCTGTGCTACGACAAGCTAGGCTTTCACAACCATCAGTTCCAGAAGTCTCGTCAGATGACGACCTAAGCAGTGATGAAGAGGACGAAAGTGAGTTGTGCAAGTCAAAAACAGACACAAGTTAGTATGTCACTTACACAAGCAACTCAATACACAACATTTTCTTACCTTTTGTGCGGAGCATTAACAGAATACTGCGACAACCCTGCTCCTTTGACCGAATTGGGAATTGAACCCCGTCAAGTCAAAGGCCCTCAATAAGCCCAACTAGCATAACCAGCCGAACCGTCAGCACTTCAACTTGTGGCTATATATGACATTTTTAATATTTATCTGGTATCACATAGATGCGCCATCTGAAAGATGACTGTCCGTTTGCACATAAAGTTTACGGTATGCTATACACACTACGTCCATGCTTCAAATCTGCATTCCACAAACTACTTCGGCGTTTTGCCATCTATTACTACATCACTCGAACACAGGCGAGAGGTCGTCCGCTTAATCTTCGCTATCATCACCAATGATTGGGGCTTGTCTTGTGTTTTTACGGGGTCGATGGAGTTGGGAAGGTTGTGCATAATGTCTGCTGCTCACTGTTCTGTCAAGTGCATTGGCGCGGGCGCTAGGATGAGCGGAGGAAGCGTTATCAAACGCGCTAACCAACTTTTATCAAGGCGGATATCGTGGCCGTCTCCCACACGCCAGAACAAGCTAGCGAAGTTGGTGTAAGCACGAAAGTCTCTGTGTTGTTTGTCACTCGTTTGTAACGTAGAAGTTACCGTATTAGCGTTAGTTTTTTGCGACCGATATACCCACACCAGGACTAGTGTTGATAGACAGATTACGAGCTTTCTATAACGATGTCGTGCTTCTCTCACTTTCGGTTCCAATTGGAAAGTAATTATATTAGACTAAGTTGCTTTGCCTGCTTCACCTGCGTAGCTACCTAGTTCCGATTCTAAAATCTTCCAGTTCTAGAATCATTAAGATTCTTCTCAGATACAGATCATTACTTCCTGTGCAAGTTGACGATCGTTCAAGATGACTACACTTGTGCACTTCGTGACACTTTCCAGACATCTTGCAACCGATAATAACAAAGTTAAATAGATCAGTCTGATTCCCCCCTCACGCGACTCCTACAATCTGCATGCAATATCTCGCTTCATCCGTTGCGAAACCACTCGTGTCTTTGCGCCGTTGCCGTAGGGACTGCAGCCCTCAAGATCATGGCGCTTGCAACAACACCCGCTACACACTCAAACAAACATTTGGGTTCATTGACAGGGAAAACTTCAAAGTGACACCAACAATGCTTTTCCATCCTCGTTGGGGGCCCCGCTCGAGCACGAGCGGGGATGATTGATTACCGACGGCCTCCATGAAGAGGAGGCTGCCCCTGATGAGCGTGGCGATTCGTCGGTCTTCGTTCTTCCGTGAAGCTCGTGATCTGCGTCACGTGTGTCACGGCCCTGGCAATATTGGTGGTGGATGCGTTGTCGATGTGGACGTAGCGCTGAAAGCAGTCGCTTCTCCACCGACCGTGAAGTTTGATGAGCGTGTCTGCACTGCCTGCTGAGAAGAGTGCTGTGGCGCCGCCGCTTCGCAAGGAATGAGTACTGTTGCGTGTTTTGTCGCGCCCACACTGTCGTGCTGCGAGCTTGATCCACCGGGTCACTTCACCTGCTGTGAGTATCGAGCCGTCTGGAAGCACACGCAATGGACAGGCTTCAGGACGACCGGCGTTGGTTCTTCCTGCGACGAGCGCCCACGCCGCACGTACTGGGCACAGCCAAGAGCTTCCTGACCGAGAGAGCGTCCTCGTTGTCGACTCACCGAACTGGTCCGTCACGCCGGTTGCCGCGTCGCGGTTGATTGCTCTGACACCCCTGTTGTCGATAAAGAGGATATCGCATCTCTGAATGATGAATCTTGACGTCTTGCCATCCACGGCTAGGTACTCGGAGCGCCTGAGTAGAAAGTAGTAGCCCATGACAGTAGCCCCCCAGATAACACGGTGGTAGGCTTGATGGAAGTCGAGGGCGCGACGAAGCTGGCGGAGGATCTCGGTTGTGATGGGGGACTTTCGGCTGGAAGGTGGCGACAACCGACGCATCCCTCGCATAGCAAGGAGGTGGGCGGTGTGGAGCTGGACGCCGTAGCCGTAGCGCTGCAGATGATGCCAAGACAAGTGGCAAATCTTGGACAACACGGTCGCTAGTGAATTGGTCCCCGTTCCCGCAGCTCCCGTCCAGCAGGCGATGGCGAACTCGACGAGTCCGCGTGACTGAATCTGACTCGCGTGGTAGACGTACCTGTCGGTTGCCGATGGACCGCCACGTACACCACTGCCGCCACGTTCTGTCGTACGCGGCTCTGGAGCTGTCGGCTAGTGATGCGGCTTGGAGTTGGTGGAGAATGTCCTGTACACCTTGCGTAGTGTTGGTGGTACCGGAATCTGCGTCTATTCACGAACATAGTTAGTAAACAAGAGCCGGTTAGAGGGGACTTCACGAGCTTGACGACCGGTATGGACACGGTCAACGCTACGGTATCCCATTCCAAGCCGAGTGCAGTGACAGTCGTCGACCAGGACGTAAACTTGGATTCGTTAATGGCCTCCGGCCCGAGAATGGCCATCATGGCGAGTCGTAGCGTGTCTTCGGCGGCAATACACCGGGCACCGATGTTTGGCTCGATGAGGACGTGATCGTCCACCCATTCGTACGCGAAGAACGGTTCTGGTCGGTCGCGTTGGCTGCCACGCTTGCTGGGCTTTCTCGACCAACCAAGAATGAGATGACGCGACCGAAACCACCATAGATCGCGGGCAATCCGGTCCAGCCGAACGGAGCAGATAGGTCAATGACCCCGGTGTTTCGTTGTGGTAGCAGACCGCACATCCATCCAACGTCGTTTGCGTGTTGGTGCAAGTGCCGGAACGCCCCGTTCACACCGCCCTTGAGCATGAGGATCTCCACCGTCGGGAAGCGTGTCCGCAGTAGATCGATCCGCCGTGCCAAGGCCGCTACGTGCTCATATTGGACTGGCGGTAGCGATGGCGTATCAGTGAATTCGTTCGGGCATTCTGGAAATGGATGTGATAGGTCGTGGATGAGACAAATGGCGGCCAGCAATTCATCACCTTTCGGCACCGCGCCAAAAGGACTCACGTGAACATCCCAGTGGTCTAAAAGCTCGGCATCCACCACAGGATACGTGCCAGCGGCTTCGCAGTCGGCGATCCGTGAGGCGACGCGATCACCACACGTCACCGCTGATCGATGATTTCGTGGTCGCTGAGTCTGGTTAGGTCGCTCTTGGCGCCACCGCACTCGGAACCCATCTGTGGCAGTGCGCATCATGAATTCACAGTAAGGGTATCCGTGGAGCAAGAACGAATAGTTAGACGGGTTCAGTGCCTTGTTCGGGCGACTGTCGGTCGAGAACTTACCCCGCACTATTCGCACGAGGTCTGGCAAGTATAGTTGAGACCGACGAGTGAGTTGCGACCACACCGACAGCCGTTCCGTTGTATTAACAGCTTAACGTAGGCCATGCTCTGCGAGCTTCTGGGACCTTCGCACTTCCGCTGCTGCTTCCGCAACCTGGAGTTCCGATGCAAGGGTCGCTTGGACTGTGCGGTACCGCGGCGCGTACCCACACGGAGCCATGTATCACAAGTGCTGGAGATCGGTGCGCAGACCGCCAATGCGCTCGATGTACGCTCGGAGGTCAGGATGCAGCGTCGCTGGAATCTCGTGAATACGGTGCTGCTGATCACATTGCGATGGATCTCCGGGAGCACCGGGGCAACCCCTCGTTGACAAGTACCGGAGGCACATCTCACGGTTGTCGCAGCGTGGTATGTGCTGACGGATGACTGCAAAGGTTGACTGCGGCGCGGCCTGTCGTACCTGCTCGTACTGGCGTCGGTCGTGTTTGATCGAGCGACTACTGCCGGGTTTTGGTGACTGCCGAGCAGGGGCGAGCTTGGCCGTCGTTGCAGCCATATTGGGTCGTAGAAGTGTCAGCGTTCGCTGGGTCAACTGCTGCACTATTGCCTGGTACTCCGGGTCAGTGGTCGATATGGATATATGCACTGTTCGCCTAGTGTCGCCGCCGTCGAGGTCGTGGATGGCCTTGGCGCGGAACTTTTCCAGGCGGCTATTCAGCCAGAAAACGAGGTGTGGAAGATCGTCCACCATCCATGGGTGATGCCCGAGTAGCTGCTGGACGAAGGTGAAAAGTTCATGGGCGATGGCGATCACGTCGCCTGTGCAGAATACGACACAATAGGTGTGAAAACTCAACAGAGCCATGCTGATCTCCTCTAGTGATTTAGGGGTTGGAGCCGGCGGGAGAGCCACCGCCAGCGAAAAATTCTGCATGTTAACACCCGCTGACATAATCCACTCCATCTTTTGTATCGAGTTGAGCCACGCGAGGTGCATGATCGATAAGCCGCGTGAACCAAATTGGAGGTCGAACAACCGCATGAGAGTTCCTGGATGTGGTGCAAACTGCACAGCTGGATGTGAGATCAAGCCATCTAAGAAGTCGACGGGAGACGTACCTGCCAAAAGGCGGCGTCGCTAAGTGGCGTACACGGACACGCGGACGGTCGGGCTGGAACGTGTACTTCGAGGGCTTAATCTTCTCTGGGCTATTGCCATACGAGGTCGGGCGGTGGCGCTTCGGGTGTCGAATCGCTGGCTCGATGGCATTCGAGGCTTTCGCTCGTTCAGTTTGTAGACGTAGTATCTACCGTTTGTTCGGTACTGACGTTGGCTACATTAACAGATTCAAGAGTGAGATCAACTTCAAATTGTCATCAAGGATATAAGAAGGTGATAAGTCACCACAGTGATGTTCAGATTAAACTTTACAAATACGAAGATAAATGTGTATGATGGCTACACGACATATAACTAGAGTTAGGGCTGCTTATTGAGACGAAATCTGCAGATTCGGATACTTACGTCGGGATTATGCGCTGGCATATCACTGCAGATAAGGCGGCCACAAAACGGAATTTTTGGCAGGCGTCCAGTGGATGCCCTCCTTATCTGAGTTTAATTCGGATGTTATCTGAATTTTGTTTTTTAATTGAGTTATCTGAGCATCTAACCTATACTGCCCTATGGTGCAACGAAATAGGTTGCCCCTATCTCCAGCATTGGTAACCACTCCACCTTTGACTCATCATCGATAAAGAACTCAACTACTGATCTATCGTGTCGGCTTCGTCCACGAAATTGTTGTGGCGAAATACCAGCAACGAAAACCCCAGCAAACACTGACAAGCTGCTCCGTGAATCAGCGATATCGTTCAGAATCATTTGCACATCTACTTGGCGGGCCACTAACATCGGAGTTAAATTTCGGTCACCCAAACTTCGGTTTGTTTGTAAGCGTGGCAGTAACGTCAAAATAATTTTCATGGCTTGTCCATCATCTGCAATTTGTCCCTTGTACACACTCAGGTCCCACGAACCACCCAACACTGCAGCAACTAGTCTCACAGGTAGGCCACTCGGAAGCGATTGAAGTGCATGCGTTACACCATCTAGTTCCAATACAGTACCCGATAACGTAGGTAATCGGAGAACCGTTGTCACTGGTGATTGAACAATTAACCGTGAGCCTTCTACTATCAAGTCCACTGCCGTAAACGCTTGTATTAAGATCATCGTCTCCAGCAGAGATGGGTTGTAATCTTGTCGAGAATCAATGGAAGGCTTCTTAGAGGAAATGGGGCTGATTGATAGTGTGGATGCGTCAAGGAACCACCGCCTGCACCAGCCATTCAAACTGCTTAAACCATGGTAATAACCAAAATGTTCTGGTGTCGAAACTTTTTCGTTCGGCCAAGGTTCAGTAAGTGAAAATGTGCTGATATGCTCTGCTTTTTCCTCGTCGTCGACATGCTCGGATTCAGGAAAATCGTTGCAAGCTTGATGTGTATACGTCATGAATATTTCGAAAAGGCCCTGAGCCATGACTGCTAGCGAATCGTCTCTTTGAAGTAACAATGCCGATGCAACAGCACGCAACGAACGGTACTTTGGTTCAGAGTAAATCAATGAAAGGATGTCATCTACGAGGGCTGAAATAGTCGTATACTTGCTGTGGTGAAAATGATCGGTGTCGACAGGACACGTGAGTAACTCCTCGAGCGCATCGAAGGTACTTGTGAAGAATTGGCAAAATTGCTCACACGCAACTCTGGTGGTGTTCTCTTGGTTTCCTCTCGTGGTCGTGACGGCGGTGGAAATCGCTGACGCACAAACCTTCTGAAACCGCATTGATGAAAATGCATCTACGATGAGAGCTGCACCAGCGCTGAGAACTACCTGCTCGCGAACACCAGTATCCGTCGTATCCACATCATTAATCACAAAATTCTCTAGCGAACACGCCAAGGCTATGTCTTCCACCAAGGTACACGTTGTCTCTTCCTTTACTTCTTTTCGACTCACGGGCGACATAACGACCAGCCAGTGATTCAGGATACGGGAATTCAACTCACTGAAGCAGAACGAGAACGCGCTCAGCGGTACCGAGCCCATGAAAAGTTGCAGTACTAACAAAGATTGCAACAGTTCCATTGTGTTGCGGTAGTGCGAAAGTGAGTGCTGTTCTTGGCATATGGGGCAATGTGATTCGTGAGCCGATCTGCCCATCTCTGACTTTGGTTGATCTTGAAGTAGCCTCGACGCAGCTTCCCGCACGGTTACAGTATTGTCGATCCAGCTGACCCGTACGGATGCGTTATCCTGGTGATCTTCAGAGCTTTGATCGAGCCGGCGCTCATCACTACTAAGCTGAACAAGACGAGTTAGAGCTGGCAATGGAGGGCGAAACTCAGAAGGGTGAGTCGGCACACCCTCTTCCAGTTTAATTGTGCTTCCATGCGTTCCAGTATTCCATGTTGTACACTCTTGCCCTGAACGAGGTCCATCATTTTGGCGGCGATATGACACCATCGTGAATACTGGCGATTGCTGCCGTGCAACAACTATTGCGAGTCGCACACCATTGTCATCAGACCGACCATCATGTTTCTGTAAGTGCATGTCTGGTGCTTCGGGGTGAAGCATGAGAACGTAAGCAGCCAATACATGTTTCATTCCACGTTGCGCTTTGGTGGAGCCGCTTTCGTAACTATAGTACCACATGGGGCTGCGTCGGTTGTTGAGCTCGTATAGAATGGAATTCTAACACGATACAAACCACAGTCAACCGGCATTGATAAATATCCGCAAAAATACACGCAGCCTCTACTCAGTGAGTGCATATTTCCTAAAGCAAAGGTTTAGTACATACCTCTGGTAACTGCTCTTGGTATACGTTTTCAGCCTTTTCAGCACGTATCCAGTCACTCTCACTCGGTTTTAATCCACGCAACGCTGTTACACTAGCAGGAATTGCTACCGTTGTACCTGGTATCATCGCCGTGACTACATCACCTGCGCCAGCGATCGCAGAAGTTGTGGTTGACTCGAATCGAGCACACACCAGCATTTGACTGTTTTGATCCGCGGCTATAGCGGCATCTACAGACTCGAAAGTGACCAATAAATGCAGTGAACAACCGCAGTAACTTCGTGGAATATGGCGTGGACAACAATGCGGAAAGCACCGTAGCAACTGAACAGTACACAACCCAATAAGAAAGAAAATGGTAGGAATCTTTATCTGAACCAGTCATTGTTTTCACAAGAAAACACCTTTGCATTGCGTTTTTTGTTGCTTCTTCTCGTTGTGAACATAGAATACAGAGTTTATCGTCGTGATCATAGCATCTTAGGACGGATTCACTTCAAATAAGTCGGGTCAATTAACTGCGAGGTCGTACCTGGTGTAGGTGGGGGCAAATAGAGCATGGTCGCTGGTACAACCTAGGCGGAGGAAGGTACAAGATACCACAGAAACATGAGTACTCGCCATCTTCTGCTTCTCTGAGCTCCTGCTGGAAGTTTGAGGTCTGAAATAGGGGCTTGGGCTGACTACCGACCACCGAGGCAGTTTTTATGTTCTTTGGAATTGTATCTTTTTGGTCGGAACGTCCGAGGGATTTTCAACAATGATGTGTCCGCTTTGAGTCAACAACCTCCGGAATCTAATCTGAAGTGCCTGTATTTAGTAGTACTCCAAGTTGTAGAGAATGGTGCTTAGGTGGCAATTAGCTGGCACGCACATGGACTGCAATAGTCTGGTCATGTCTGACACAAATTTCTTCGGATTGGATTTAATGACCCGCATCGATGTAGCGTAAAAGTTGTTTATAAAGAGGATTCTAAAGCGAGGTTTACCTTCAATTGGGAGTGGATAGATCGATAAATAATTACGAGTAGAGCCTAAGCTTTCAGAATGATATTTCCAGTTTGTTACTCCATAATTTACAATCACACGACAAAAATAACAGAAACTGGGCGGCAGATCTCAGATTTTGCCGCAATCGATCGTCCGGGAGACCATCGCGAGGATGGCGTGCTGATAATGGATAGCCTGCCGTACTATCTAGATTCTCCAAAACCGGGTGATAGTAGTGTTTGACGGATTTTTTTCTGCTCTATCCGTTCACTTATTAGCTTAATTAACAAGGTAATGGAAGAACATCATCAAACCCGAGTGCTAAAACAGAGCAAATCATCGCGTTTGTTCCATTCAAGATATCATGCTCTCTGATTGGTCAATCACAGGGGCGGATGTCACTTATTTTGTCTGTGGTATTTAAACCCAGAAGCCAACGTTGTCTTCAGGCAAGTGGAGGATCATCTTGTTATTCGTAGTGGGCTTGGGATATTGGCACCTGCTACCTCTAGGCGAGGTAGGATGGTAGTTAAAGGTGACACCCCTTCAAATTGACCTGACTATGCTTAGGGTTAGGTGGGATGGAGGTCACTCGTCCTCTCATCCAGCGAGGTTTCATTTAATCCAGACATACAAAATTCAAGTACAACTAATCCGAGGGACAAACTTCAATTCCCCCAATAGAGTGACCAGCGGTCACTAGACATATGCATCTTGGTCATCTAAGCCTTGTCAGCTGACCACGACGGCAATTGTCTCTTCCGCAAAGAAGTAGAACTTCCAATTGCTACAAGGAAATTGCCACGAGAGCTTTATCTGGTAATTTATACATACTACTTAGGGCATTGGAAAGCAAGTCCCTTGTCTGAGTATGCTGAGTAGTGATTCTGAGCTAAGCTACACTATATCATTAGACTGGGTCAATCCAAGCAGCGTCAAGGCGAAAGTTGGTCGTTCTATCGCCTAAGATTTCTGTGAGAAAGATCTGGTGATAATGTTTGTAAAAGAAACGAATTTGATAACAATTGTTAAGCATGTTTACAGCAGGCGGCGTGTAGCAGTGCACTTCTTGTCGTTATTACCATTAGTATTTTGATATCCCAGCGTAAGTCGCAGACGACTTGGATTTTTTCGTGTTTTAGTTTGATAAGTACTTCCGAAGATAGCTATACACTGGTCATGTTTACCCCATCATAATGGTGGCATCAACTTCCCAAATAAATTAAAGAGCGATATTGGTGTTGAAACAGTTCTCACAATGAATGGTGGTTAAATGATGCTATTTCGTAGTTATCGATAACGTGAAAGCAAGGAGCAGAGATACAAAGTGTGAACTGGTGAATACTCAACATTTCTTGCAAAGTTCCGGTATACGATTGGAGTGTACTTGGCCCTGTTCCTACAACTCGCATCAAACGTAGAAATCACATTCACATATTAAGAAAGTTGATAAGAACTACGACTCGATAAATTTCAGGGCAGTGTCACGATTAGCAAACCTCGGGGTCCAACGTAGACTATTAACGAACCTTTTGTGTGGAACATCGTAGGCACATTCACTACGTGTAAGCAGGTCTAGATGGAGACGTAATCAGATGTGGCAAGTCAAGCAATGATTAACTTAAATTGCTCAACGGTATAATTGTTTGTTTTGAATGTCACATCGTCTATGTAATTACCTTAGCTGGTGGTAAGACTGTTAATTAACATGGCAATCACGATATCTTGGTGAAGCAACGTTTGACACACCCAATATAACGCAACAGTATATCTACTATATCGTCTACTACCGACGAACGGACAAGCTATAGCGTAGAAGATAATTCAATTCTCTGTCGACTAGATTAGCTCATCCGATTCTACCACAACGGCCTTTTACTGGAATGCTTGCTCAAGTTGAAGCTGCTGTAAAGTGCTATACGTAAGTTACGCATGATCTCCTCGCTTGCCATATTATCAAAGCTTGACCTACTTGTCTTCATTTATATGCGTTTTCACCATTGTAGCGAGCTATAAAATCACCGATCCCGGGAATGATGTCGTCACTGTGTGGGTCAACCGATTCATCAATTGATGCAGTGACGATGCGAACTTCTTCTCATCGCATTGTTTTCAGCACGTTCAAACAGTCAGTGCATCACCGCATTAAATGTTTTTTAATACTAACTGATAGATTTACTTACGTGGAAACTGTGAGCACACTGCGGCAACTCCATCGGAAGCACACACGATTGTGACGAGTGTGATGTCTTTCTCGAGAGTACCCACACTAATGAGTGCCTGCAATTAAGAGGACAAATATGTTAGGGATACTCCCCGAGGATTATGTTTGATTGCATCGCATAGGTTAGTGTGCACACTAATGAGTACCTCGATAGCCTTGCACTCACGTCCGCCATTAGATGTCGTGGCTGTGAATAACAGAACCTTGGATGAAGAGATACTGGTTGGTATATCCATGTGATCCAAAAGCCAATAACGGTAGCCACATTGGTCGACAGCCGAGTTCACGTGAATGTAACCTGTGGAGGAGCAAATTGTTCAGTCAACTTAATACTAACGATGCGATTACGAATCTAGCTAAATGCAAGAGTACCTTCTGCAGCGTCCACTTCGACCTGGTGGAATAGTACGGAGAAAGGATACCCCTCATCACCCAGTTTCACGCCACAAACGTCGTACTTCCGCTCTGTTCCCGTAGTCACATGACCAGAAGAAGTGATGACCTCCACAGAACAGGTGCCAATTTGTCCCAACGCCTCCTCGATAAGGATCCTTCAACAGTTTTGCAGCATCAAGTTAGCTTTAGACAGAGTTCAGGTCAGAAAAGACGAAAGCACACATAATGATGCGTCCAGCAGCGCGACGGAAAGAGGTTGCATCGGATCTTCGGTCGCGGAGAGTCGTAAGTAGCAAAAGCACCGAAGGTGTCCGCATTTCATGGACAAACAGCTCTTCGCTTGGTGACCGTTCCATTGTATCCGCATTATCACCCCTGTAGAGATCACAACCAACATTAAGTTTTGCATTATTTGTTGGCTCTGCGAACCTCATAAGTACTAGACTTACGCTTTTTGGGTCACAGGTCGATCGAATCTGCGTTTTTGAATGTGGCACACAGCAGCTTGAGTAACACCAAATTCTTTCGCGAGAACCGATTGTTGCCCTCCTCCAGCTATATGTTCGATAATTTGACAGCGATCGTCAAGACTAAGGTAGTGGGGGCGTTTACGTGTTGTCTTGAGCTCACTTAACGAGTTTGCTGGTGATAAATCTTCTTCATCTTGATCGTTCGACTGAAGGGGTTGTATTGGCAGCTTGGTATTAATGCTATCGTGAGTACGCACTGCATTTTGGGTGTTAGCGCTCAGTCGTTTGTTTTCGTTGTATGATCGTTTCGCCACACTGTTATGAGGTCGAGCATCCTTGTCATCCGGATCGCTGATTTCCTGTCCGATATCCTCGAATGGGGCAGATGACGAGACCTCACAGTCCACATCGCCTGCTTCCTGGATTTCGCCTGGCCACTCTCTTCCACTAGCTTCTAGCACTAACCCTCGGTAAGACAGAGGTTGTCTGAAGTGTCTGAAGGTGTTCTGTGCGAGTCATTCTTAGAGGGGTTTAACACCATGGAGTCGTGTAAAGCGTCAGTGGGTACTAAGATTTAGCTATCGCGTTGTGCTTGCGATCTAAGGGAGGACGTTTGATCATTTTCGGCCAGTAAAGCAGCGTAGTCCAACCGTGAACAGACACGTCACTGGTCGTCCTCAGCCTTGCAAAGCTATTTTCTGCTTACCAAGACGGACAAACGATTTCTTGCCACTTCAGACGAGATAGCTGAGCCACATTGACAGCATGTTAAGCTGGCTGGACTTCTACCGACTTATTCTACTTACCAACTGGTAACACGTATTCATTCAATCTGTCTCTTATGACGCTTTTTTGGTGATGCGCCAGTAATTAATCTTGCAGACTCGAGTTGCATATGCCCTGAGACTGAGGACGAGGTCATCACGCCATCAAGACAGCTATTTTAGTTCAACATAATGAACTGAGAGTAAAGGAATTCGGTGTTCCGCAACCAGTCAATGATTCAAGTCGCTTGTGTTTGTTAATATGGCTCCCTACCGTTCTCACTTTTCTTCTCTCGCCATCACTAGTGGCACTAGAATGTTGTGAATACTGTACCGTGACACGGGGCGAACAGTCGTACGGGTAAGTTAACTCAACGAATTTAACATTTGCTGCAGACAAAGTGTTGACAACCAAAGAGCTATTTGTTTCCAGATCACTCGTGAAGCCTTGTGGTGTATGTATACCGCTTTTCAGGTAATTATAGTGAAGTGTGTGACTATTGTGTGCTAGATGGTGTTGTTGACTGCAGTAAGTTACGTTTAAATAATGATTCCGCTGATACAGCTCGTTGATTTGGCACGACACAACTGATGCAGGCTTGGTAGTAGTTTCTATTGATTTCTGTCACGTGCATTATCTGAGATTGACATTTGATTCTTTTTCTATCACAGTTTAGTGAGCATCAAATTGGAAGGACATGTTGTTACGTTCATCCACAGCTACGATTTATTTGATTCCTGACCAGTTACCATTGACGTGTAGTACCACGACTGTGTTTCTGCTGTCGAGGTGTGTGTCTTCGTTGTAATACTCATTATCCCAATTCAGTAGATATATGTTTGTTGTCTGCAGAAGCAAGTTGGTCGTCTCATGCTTGGGTCTGATACATATCAATTGTTTGCGTGTGGCTATCATACGGCTGCAGAAGAGGTACGTGTACCTTCAAAGTATTGTTATTGACGCTATCAGCTCTCACCAAATTTTCGCTGTCATTCATCTGCGTCATTTAAGAGTTTCTTATTGCTCACAAGAAGACCTGAGCAAGTGAATGAGTTATGGCAAATTAGCAAGCTGTTGCGTTTGCCAAAATGGATGAGGAAATATCTTCATTACAAAGGTTTGTTGCTCGTCGGATACCTGTACGTCATGCTTAAATTGATATCGTACAATACGTGTAGATAACGCAAGGCTTTGGATCAACCTCATCGACAGCACCTCGCGAAGAGGCTTACAATAATGTACGACTTGCTGTTGAATTGGCTATGACGTATAACTCACAGGCAAGGTGGTTGGCAGAGGATGTGCCTTGAAAAATCTCACGACCCATGTTCGTTAGCCGTCGGATCTGGAGTTGGAGAACGAACCAATACCGTAGTGTTTACCTTATTGTGCAGTCCAGTCATGAATTCTAATGCCGTCGTTGGTTAACCGCCACCCGAAAGGTGATCCTTATAACCGAAGCCGTAAATTTCGCGGTAAAGTGTGTCATACGCTATACTCAACGGTGCGTTGAGCCCTACCTGGGTAATTTCTAACATTTCAGCTTAGAATTTTTGCTTGATAGTGCTAACAATGAAGTGGATGGAGGGAAATAAAATCATGCGTCAAAGTTTTGTCGAGCGATGCTAATGTAGTTCGTGCAGTGATGCTTTTCAAGAATTTGTGGGCTTTGTATCTTGTTTCGTAGAGGTTCACCGAAAGAGGTCGACTAATTTTTATTAGTTGACGATTTGAGCAGCGTACAGTGCCAGAATGAAGGTTAAGCACCCTTGTCCACCTTTTTTGGTGAGGCGCGTGCTTGCCACGCAGCAACAATCATGTGATCGATATCTTCTTCACATCTTGATTGTCTCTGCCACTTCACGTCTTGTCAATTGCCAGTGCATTCATGTACATGCAGCACAAAACTATCTGCCTAATAGTTTCAGGTCCTGTATCAAAATTACTCGGCAGTATAAACAACGTTCACCGTATATTGCACGGTTCAATATACTGTACATACACTTCGTGCATCGAAATTGGTAATCAACCTGTTCACTTTGGGGACAAAGCACACTGAAATAATTGAAATGCCCGATGTACTACATACACGCACTTGCATTAAGCTGTTCTATTAGGTAGCGTTGATGAGACGGCTCTTCGATCGTTAACCTGAAGCACAACTGAAGCACTACTGGTGAGATTGAAGCCGCTTCAAACCTGAACTTGGTCAACAATTGCTTCAGATCTTGAAGACGCGCTGTCCTACCTGCCCTCCTTTGCACAGGTTGCTCATGGGCGGACACGCTTCAGTACATTACTAACTCATATCAGTACATTAGGCTCGCAAAATACCTTGTAACTTTCATTATCAATCCTTATCCGGACATTTAGTTATAACTTATCAATACTTCTTACCCTACCGTGATCAGGATGATGCTCCGCACAGCCAAGTGCGTGGCATGCCGTAACGGATCTCTTCAGCCTGTGGCTGTCGTCCAGCAGTCGCCCTCGGACAAGTTTGAGCTCTGCTACATCAAGGTAGAAGCATTCTCGAAATTGCATCGCAAGACTCAAGACACACTTCTACAATGGCCCCTAAGATTCGCCACGCCGCCCCTGCTTTCACGGCCGACGCCGTGGTCGACGGAGAGTTCAAGACGGTGGCGCTGTCCGACTACAAGGGCAAATACGTCGTGCTCTTCTTCTACCCCATGGACTTCACGTTCGTGTGTCCGACGGAGATCATCGCGTTCAGCGAGAAGGCTGCGGAGTTCCGTAAGCTTGGCTGTGAAGTGCTGGGCTGCAGTGTAGACTCCAAGTTCTCTCACCTGGCGTGGATCAACACTCCTCGCAAGAAGGGTGGTCTGGGTGAGCTCGACATTCCGCTCATCGCTGACTTCGACAAGACCATTGCTAAGGCTTACGACGTCCTGATCGATGTCGGTGAGGAGACGGGTGCGACGTTCCGTGGTCTGTTCATTATCGACGGTGAGGGTAAGCTTCGTCAGAGCACGATCAACGACTGTCCGGTTGGCCGCAACGTGGACGAGATTCTGCGTTTGGTGGAGGCTTTCCAGTTCACGGACGAGCACGGTGAGGTGTGTCCTGCTGGTTGGAAGAAGGGCAAGAAGACGATCAAGCCTACAGTGGACGCGTCGAAGGAGTACTTCGAGGCTGCCAACTAGGTGTTGTCAAAGTGTAAGCCCAGTGTTTTTCTAACGATCACTGGCGGGGCTAGCGACAAACGATAGATAAGTCGCAATACAATTTAAGTTACAGCATTCTTGTGATCTGATGTGTTAATCTTGAGTGAGTGGTATGGACAGCATAATATCCCATTATGAACGCAGCAACTACTCTTATGATTGTAGATCTCGATAATTCGCTATAACTACTGCTACTGTTTCTCTTCTTTGCTAGCTTAACAACAGATTGGAGAATACCTGGACGTAGCTTAAGATTTCGGTTTGAGTTTTTACTGTGAGATATAATCCCATTACAAGTTGGTCGTTCTACAGTGCACCGTTCTGCTTGAGCAGGGGTTCTAGGTTGCCAGCCTTGTGCAGCTTCCGCACGTCCGAGTTGCCGCCAATCGACTTGCCGCCCACAAACACGTTGGGCACTGTGCTCTGGCCCGTGAGATCCTCGAGCGCGTCCTGCTGCTCACTGCCGCCGTCGATCTCGTCCAACTCCACCACCTCGAACTTGGCGCCCAGCTCCGTCAGCAGCGTCTTGGTCTTGGTGCAGTACGGGCAGTAGCTCTTGCTGTAGACGACGACGGGCGATGCAGCGATCTGGGCTTCCACGGTTTCCTTGGCACTCACCATTGTGGTTTGTTTGTGAGGGTGCTGGTGTTAACAACTTGTTATTGGTTTCTTGATGGTGGCGAGTTCGAAAATGAGGTTGGCTCTGGAGCAGAGTCTCGTTGAGGACGTCCATCAGTAGCCTCGTGACGATGTCATTGATTCGATGTCGTGATTTGCAGGTCGGACATCGGAAGAGTGAGCACGAGGTTTACCATTTTGATGTGCGAGTTGACATGGGTTAGACATCGTCAAGATGGAGACAACCTCGATTGTGTAAAGATTATACTAGCAACAGCGCTTCTGTTTCGCACGGTGGTTTCTGTCGAGGAAGAGTGGACGACATCAAAGCAATGTGCATGACGCTCTCCGATCGTAGCCTGATACTATCAGTGACAGGGACAACCGGAGCACATGATAATATCATATTATAGACACGATGTCCGACGTGATGATGGTGACCTTCAGTTCTGAAGCAGTCTCGAATGTCAGAATGTCAGATATCGTTTCGGCGACCTCCAACCAAGTCCACCCTGGCTGTCAGCTACGAAGATAAAAGAGACGATGAAGTCCGCTTTCGAGCGCCGTTGTCGACCCTGTGCGGGGAAAATGACTTGATGAAGTGCTTCAGGTTTCGCCTTCGAGGACACTTGATCGATCAAACACCATTTTCCAATTTCCATCGTTGGCAACACTTCAACCACAACAAACTGTAGTTCGAACTGCTACAACTGCCATCATGGTACTCAAGATTCGCCACGCTGCTCCTGCTTTCACGGCTGACGCCGTGGTCGACGGAGAGTTCAAGACGGTGTCGCTGTCCGACTACAAGGGCAAATACGTCGTGCTCTTCTTCTACCCCATGGACTTCACGTTCGTGTGTCCGACGGAGATCATCGCGTTCAGCGAGAAGGCTGCGGAGTTCCGTAAGCTTGGCTGTGAAGTTCTGGGCTGCAGCGTAGACTCCAAGTTCTCTCACCTGGCGTGGATCAACACTCCTCGCAAGAAGGGTGGTCTGGGTGAGCTCGACATTCCGCTCATCGCGGACTTCAACAAGGAAATTGCACAGGCTTATGACGTCCTGATCGATGTCGGTGAGGAGACGGGTGCAACGTTCTGTGGTCTGTTCATTATCGACGGTGAGGGTAAGCTTCGTCAGAGCACGATCAACGACTGTCCGGTTGGCCGCAACGTGGACGAGATTCTGCGTCTGGTGGAGGCTTTCCAGTTCACGGACGAGCACGGTGAGGTGTGTCCTGCTGGTTGGAAGAAGGGCAAGAAGACGATCAAGCCTACGGTGGACGCGTCGAAGGAGTACTTCGATTCTGCTAACTGAACGCTATGAACAAGAGAGCACGAACTACTTTGTGCAGGGCAAACGCCGAACAAGTTAACTTAGAATGCACTGCTGAGTTGTTTCATAAATTGATGAGTCTACTTTGTCCAGGAGAAGCTAGCGGATGATATCTCGGTACGCTTCGATTCAGACCCACGGATTTCGAGAATAGGGACGATTCCTTGACTTTTGCGTTCAATCATGGGGCAGTCAGATAATTTCTGGTTGTTCTGAATCCCTTGTGATGATACTGCGTCGTGTGATACATTGTTGGCGACGACACTGGGAACAGAAGACGATGAGACTGTAGATGTTTTTTCGTCTGCACTCCCGTCGAATGAGTTGCGGACTACTGCTATAGACTGCTTCCTATGGCCGAAATAGCTATGCCGCTCGTCGAAAGACTGGAAGTTCTTGCTGAGGGGTACCGGGTCTACCCAATTTTGTTGTCGATCCAGTCATCCTCTTCAGTTTCATTGAATGTTTTAGCAAACGTGAGTGCTGGCTTGCGTACCAACGCCTGCTCGATGGACGAGTTATCGAAGAATTTCCCGAGTACTTGGAACCAACGATTCCATTCCGGCGACACCGAGGCTCGGAATTCTTCTCGACGTGGTGCACCTTCAGAGTCTACGCCGATGATATGAAACGAGTCGTTCTTGTCAGTAAGCACAACACGTAGTACCTGGTACCGTTGCTCCAATCGACCGTTCACTGTGTCTTCGCTCGCGTACAAACAAAGACTGTCGTCACTTTTAAACAAGCAGTAGTATGGTTTCCAGCGCTTAAGCACCAAACCCTTCCGCTTCTGCAACCAGCCCCGCATCACCACCGCTGTCAACTCTTTCTTCTTGGCCATTGGGAACCCAGCCGCCGCCGCGGTGGAGCTCAACTTGAATGTTCCTCGATTGCCGGAACGATTGGTTGCACTAGTTCGTTGGCTTTGATTCTGAAATGATTCTTGTCGAAGGCGCCGAGACATCTCGAAATCCTCCGTGGTGGTCGTGGTGCGTACACTTCCCATGCTACAGCTGAGTGGATTCGGCTTGGTGTTTTCATCGTAGTAGAACGCACAATAGTCAGCCGTGTTATCAGTCCGATGGGTGTTACTGACACGGGATGCCCTAGAGTTCGCTCCGGTCGCATTGTGTGACTCCGTTTTCATCCTCCCTCGCACAGACTCCAACGTGAATCCATCGAAATCAAAATCTGTCGGATTCGTCACGTCCTTCCCGACTTCAGTGCAGCCTTTCACATCTGAATGTGCTCTAAGCTCAGCTGATGCATAGCTGGCAGGAGGTGACGTACTCCATCCAAAATATTCTGCTGGATGCGAAGATGACAACTTGGATGTCGAATTTTGGATGGACTGCTGCAACGTCGGTGACAAGAGCTGGAGACCCGTAGATGGCTTGCGAGGTCGTGATGGCGACTCGTTCCCAGGCATTGTTGAACCTTGAGCCGCAAATTGTGAACTGAGCGAGAACGCTTCAAGCCCTGATGTACGTCAAAAGCCTCGGCTCTTCCACGGATGTAAGCTCAAAACGACGGAAGGTAGTCAGGTACAAACCGAAGACACTCCAGGGAACCTTCCTTCCGTTTTAGACTTGCGGTTCTTGTCGTTGTTGAGCACTCGCGGCGAAGTACGGAGTGAGGACCGGAACACGACGATGGCGAGCTGAGACCTTCACGGATGGCAATAGTGTAGCATGGACCCGCGCCATCCAGTAGAGTCGGGAACCACACGGTAAGATTTCAGGCTTTCTAATAGAGCGCTGGACCGACTGCCAGATGGAGACGAACCTGGACGAGATACTTGGAGTGCTTGTCTCCAGCTGATCCCTTCCTTGTGGTGGCCATAGTATATCATCGCAGTGTGAAACTAGCGAGCACAAGGGTACATCTTTGCCACTTCCATCCACACAGAGCTTGGAAAGGCTCAAGTGCAGGTGGCGATACAGTCTACTATCGAAGGTTCGGTGCCTAGGAAACCGTATTGCTGTGGAACGTCCAACGCCCCACTTCAACTACTATGCGGGAAGGCGTTTACAGAGTAAACTAGCGCAAGAAATCAACCTCCACTCTACAGCGCTCCATGAGAACTCCCACCAGATTCAGGAGACTTTTGGGGTAAAAGTGATACGTCTATGAGCTGTAGATTTCATTAGTTGGGTCTGGCTCTGTGTGTACATGAAGCAACTCAGCAGTGCATTCTAAGTTAACTTTGTTCGACGTTTATCCTGCACAAAGTAGTTCGTGCTCTTTTGTTCATAGCGATCAGTTGGCAGAATCGAAGTACTCCTTCGACGCGTCCACCGTAGGCTTGATCGTCTTCTTGCCCTTCTTCCAACCAGCAGGACACACCTCACCGTGCTCGTCCGTGAACTGGAAAGCCTCCACCAAACGTAGAATCTCGTCCACGTTGCGGCCAACCGGACAGTCGTTGATCGTGCTCTGACGAAGCTTACCCTCACCGTCGATAATGAATAGACCACGGAACGTCGCACCCGTCTCCTCACCGACATCGATCAGGACGTCATAAGCCTGTGCAATTTCCTTGTTGAAATCCGCGATGAGCGGAATGTCGAGTTCACCCAGACCACCCTTCTTGCGAGGAGTGTTGATCCACGCCAGATGAGAGAACTTGGAGTCTACACTGCAGCCCAACACTTCACAGCCAAGCTTACGGAACTCCGCAGCCTTCTCGCTGAACGCGATGATCTCCGTCGGACACACGAATGTGAAGTCCATGGGGTAGAAGAAGAGCACGACGTATTTGCCCTTGTAGTCGGACAGCGACACCGTCTTGAACTCTCCGTCGACCACGGCGTCAGCCGTGAAAGCAGGAGCAGCGTGGCGAATCTTGAGTACCATGATGGCAGTTGTAGCAGTTCGAATTACAGTTTGTTGTGGTTGAAGTGTTGCCAACGATGGAAATTGGAAAATGGTGTTTGATCGATCAAGTGTCCTCGAAGGCGAAACCTGAAGCACTTCATCAAGTCATTGTCCCCATACAGGGTCGACAACGGCGCTCGAAAGCGGACTTCATCGTCTCTTTTATCTTCGTAGCTGACAGCCAGGGTGGACTTGGTTGGAGGTCGCCGAAACGATATCTGACATTCTGACATTCGAGACTGCTTCAGAACTGAAGGTCACCATCATCAAGTCGGACATCGTGTCTATAATATGATATTATCATGTGCTCCGGTTGTCCCTGTCACTGATAGTATCAGGCTACGATCAGAGAGCGTCATGCACATTGCTTTAATGTCGTCCACTCTTCCTCGACAGAAACCACCGTGCGAAACAGAAGCGCTATTGCTAGTATAATCTTTACACAATCGAGGTTGTCTCCATCTTGACGATGTCTAACCCATGTCAACTCGCACATCAAAATGGTAAACCTCGTGCTCACTCTTCCGATGTCCGACCTGCAAATCACGACATCGAATCAATGACATCGTCACGAGGCTACTGATGGACGTCCTCAACGAGACTCTGCTCCAGAGCCAACCTCATTTTCGAACTCGCCACCATCAAGAAACCAATAACAAGTTGTTAACACTCAGCACCCTCACAAACAAACCACAATGGTGAGTGCCAAGGAAACCGTGGAAGCCCAGATCGCTGCATCGCCCGTCGTCGTCTACAGCAAGAGCTACTGCCCGTACTGCACCAAGACCAAGACGCTGCTGACGGAGCTGGGCGCCAAGTTCGAGGTGGTGGAGTTGGACGAGATCGACGGCGGCAGTGAGCAGCAGGACGCGCTCGAGGATCTCACGGGCCAAAGCACAGTGCCCAACGTGTTTGTGGGCGGCAAGTCGATTGGCGGCAACTCGGACGTGCGGAAGCTGCACAAGGCTGGCAACCTAGAACCCCTGCTCAAGCAGAACGGTGCACTGTAGAGTGATCAACTTGTTATTATACAAAACTTGTCTGCCTAAAATGACACCCGTGACTTGCTCATAGCTTCTCGTTTGCCCTTCCGTGACAAATGCTGTTGATAGCTCGCCGTACTAAATTCCTGATCCGTTGAAATGATGAGTTCCACGACCGTTTCTCTTCCCAGGTCACGCGAAAGACAACTCATTCGTAGTTGATACAAGGAGTGGACTAAGATTTGGTAATGCTCGATCGAGAGCTCGTCGTAGTCGCGTTGACCGTCATCCCAGCGAGAAATCAAGAGGAGGTCAAGTTCTCGTGTGCTCGCTACGTTGTCTTCGAAAGAGAGCATGAGCATCAATCAAGCGCTGACCCAATGCATTGACTGGTTCGACGTGGTCTGTCAAACCAACGTGCAAGGCGCTGAGAGCGTTGCCTCGGAGCCGTTTTCGACGCTCTCTGATCCTTGCGGCCACGTAACGTTCCCTCAAGCTACAGTCGCTCCCAAGCTAAAATTGAAGAGCCGTTACTACCGTTAGCAGACTAATTATCCTCTACTGGCAATTGTAAGACGCAGCGCCAATGAGTCCAGAGGCCGCGGCATCGCAGCCTCCGTCCCAACTCCGGATGTATGGCCAGCCAGGCGCGCTGGTATGGCCAGCGCTAACGGCGCTGCTGTGGAGGGTCTTGCGACCTGAGTCAAGCAAAGGTCGGCGCTTCCTTACAATTTCCAAGTGTACACACGTCACATCAGGATCGGAAAATTCAAAGCACTCGTATGTGGCGCACACCACTTTCACGAAGAGACACAGCGCACTTCAACTCAAGAGCATAGTGAAGTCCAGTTTATTCCAGTGACCATCACTCCTTGACGTACTGTAAAATTGGTCAGCTCGAAAAGACGGAAAGAACGAATTCCGCACTGAGCCAAGCTTCAGTGCGGGATTTGCTATATTAAGGCAAAGGGAAACCTTCGGGACCATCACTCCTGCATTCCGCATTCGTGCAAGAAACGACCTCCGCACTCGGCGAGGTGACAGCAAGTGCGCTCAAGCAGGAAACGCCCGGAAACTCCTTGCTGGCCAAGACGCCTGGGATCTGGCATTCTACGACTCGAGCGAGAGCTGCGTAGACTCGACACCCGACGCTTTGGGTTGTACCTAAGAGACAGAGAGCATGGCTGTAACCCCAGTGATCAAGAAGGAAGAGCGAGTGACTGCCAAGGACACGGCGAGCGCCTCCACGACTGGCAGTCGCCTTGAAGTGCGTTCATGGGAGAAGCTGCATCCACATGGAGACGTCTACAGTCCACGCACGGGTCACACAGTCACCAGCAAAGGTACGAAGAGAGATGAGATGGGTTCAAATGAAGGCTAATATGGCTGGGTGCTTGTAGACGGCAGAGTGTATGTCTTTGGTGGCACAGATCGTAGACGACGACAACAGGATTTGTACCAATTGGATCTCGAGTCCAGCACGTGGTCGCAAGTGCAGACGCATGGGAGTCTCCCTCCAAGGCGCTCTGGAGCATTAGGTGTCGTCCATGAAAGCGACATGTTCATCTTTGGAGGCTATGATGGCCGTGATGGCAACTACTTCAATGACCTGTACTACTTTAACTTCGACGAACAGCGCTGGAGCCAGATGCCCAGCGTAGTGGAGGACCGGCCGGAGGCCCGCACCGACCACATTATGGTGCTGCACTCGTCTAGTATTTATATTTTCGGCGGCTATAACGGTTCCAGTCGATTTAACGACCTCTGCGGCTATGACATTCACGCACAGTGCTGGAGCCGGCTACAGACAACGGGTGCTGTTCCGTCAAGACGATTTGGCCACAGTGGAGTTGTGCATACTGAGACGAACCGACTTATTGTCTTTGGAGGCTGGGACGGACGTGACACACTCAATGACTTGTACGAGTACAGCTTCATCACAAATGAGTGGAGGAAGATGGAGACAACCGGCAATAGTCCGCCGCATAGGTACCGTCACACGGCTGTGATTTTCGGTGACAACATGTTTGTCTTCGGTGGAGTGGACAAGACACACAGTCGCTTCAATGACCTTCAACGTCTAGACTTGGTGACCAACACATGGAGCGAGGTGTGCACGACAGGAAGCATTCCGAGTAGTCGCACATTCCACCGAGCAGTGGTGGTGGACAACAAAATGTACCTCTTGGGCGGATACGATGGAACCGACAGACTACAGGACCTTTACTCAATCGACATTGGAGCTCTCACACCACCGTCGCTGCTAGAAATCTGTGCCGACTACGTTCGAACGAACTTGGACTCGGTGTTGGAGACGACCACCTTCAAAGGGGTTCCGCAGGATATCATTGACCACGTAGTTTTCAAGCGCGATCTGGAGGGAAGACTTCGAGGAAAGTGCAAGCTGTGCCGACCAGGAAGGTGCTGCGTTTACCGCATACAGAAAGTCGATTCTTGCCCACAAGACAAACAGGATCCTGCTCGGACGAACGTTTTCGGTTGTGTTTGCGGTCACTCCACATTTCACCACGAAGTGGTGGAGGAATCAAGTAAGTTGCAATTCGGCATGTATGCCTGATATCAGGATGAAGTACTAAACTATTTTGTTTCTCTTCGTTTTGTGCAGAACTCTACGGAAAGAAACCAATTGGATCAACATCTACGAAAGGTAAACCTACGTCTACTGTACTGTAGCATTACTGTAAGAGAAGTTGCTAACCTCTATTCTTCGTTTCACTCAGTTTTGATGCTCTGTGGATCGATCTACAAACGTCTATTCGACTCGACGTCGTCAACATCGTCAACTTCATCGCTTCTTTCATCTCCACGCGGTCGATACTCCGATGACAGCACGAATAACGAGAAAGAATGCTTAGCATAGATAGCAAGACAGCCACAGCCGGCCCACTCTGCGCGACGGGACGCATAGGGGGCTTGTTGAGCGACAAGATGGCGCACTGGAGCCACTAACTATTATTCAAGTGCTGCATTAGTAAGTTACTCCATGTCAGCAACTCCATTTCATTTTGTCTTGTCGCCTTTGCTGTAAAATGTCTACTATCCTCGAGATGAGAGCTGGTTCTGGATGTAGTGGCGCACATCGTCGATACCAGCAGATGCAATCGAGAGCCTGAAGTGAATGGGATCTGACCATGTGAGCACCTTGAGGTCTTTTGCGTAGTCGCGCACGCTCTCGTAGTCTTCCTTGGTGTTGAAACCGTCGAAGAGAATTCCCTCCATGAACTGAACACGATTGCGCTCGCGCTCCCACAAGTAAATTTGATCGGCGATATTTTCTGGGATAACGGGAGTGTTGTGACGCATTTTTGGATGCGCGTGTTTCATCAAAAAGTCGTAGATCTGCTGTGCTGAGATTCCGTGAATCAGAGCCGAACGCAAACTTTCTCGTGTTATGAAACCAATAGCCAGGTTTGGAAGCCGGGCCACAATATCCACAAACACACTCAGCATGGCAACATGCAGAGTCGATGTAGTGTAAGCGTAAATCTTGAAGTTTGTCTCCACCACCACAAGCAGCTGAGCTCCATGATCGACAGCAGGAGCTTGGCGGGGATCCACTTGCGACTTCATCCCTGCGCGCACACTGGCAAACGAACTCGTAAGACTCACGTGGCTACGCTTTTGACCTGTTGATCCACCGAAGATGAGATTCACTGCCAAACTTGTGGTGTAGAATCGATCCGAGTTTGGGCGTTTGCGGAACAACAGTCCAAAATCAATAAAGTCCCCAAGTAATAGTCGTTGAGTCTCAGTAAGATCTTCCACCGCATAATACTCCCCCGTTTGGCAGTAACTGATCTGGAACAAAAACTGCAAAATATCCTCCTGCTTCAGAGTCCCTGTGTTGTCTAGCGTGCGAATGTACTCGAGCATGAAGATCCACATCTGCACATGAATGTCCTTCAGCATGAATTCGTAGCCCGTATCTGTGATATGTAGTGCTCTGGAGTCCGCTCCACTAGCCTGAAGCAATTTCGTACGTAGCAAGATATCCACCACAGACTGTGGTGGCTCCTGTACAGCCGTAGAGCCCACCATATAATGCAGCACCGAGTCCCATCGTGATCTTGCATACCTCTCTAGATCAGCCGCAGCAAAAGTGTTCTCTGGGTCTTTAGGAAGCTGCAGTCTACCACGTTCCCACGGAGATCCACCTAAATTACTCAAAGCGTACTAAACACTATGACATGAGTATCATATTCCCTCATTAAGCACAATTCCAAGCTTATTTCCTCACCATGAGCTGCTTCTGGAATGTCGGGTGCGGTCTGTATGCTCCATCCTTCTCTATAAACACCCTTAACCCCTCTAATTTGTGCAATGCCGCGTGGAATTGTGGCGGCATGCGTTTGTCCTCTCCAGGTTCCGGAACGACCCACTGTGTCAGTAGCTCACGCGGTACAGCAGCGTTACTGGGCAGCAGACGCATGACAAACTGCTGAGCAAGGGGAGGGAGCGCCTGGAAAATAGCCTGACATGCCCATGGGTCTGCGTACAGACGCTCCAGCGTCGCTGCTGGGAGCGTCTCGAGGAAGTCGAAGGCGTCCATATTGGTTGATGACTGGATACTGTGTGGTGCACATGGATTAATGTTTCTTACGTAAATCTGAAATTGAGTTTGATGAAATACTGAAGACAACGAAATGAGCCTCGAAGCGCATGACAGCATATGCGATAACAAAAGGAGGATGCCAACAAATTTAATCTATCCACAGACCTAGCAATCTACAGGCATAATTCGTGGATGAATTATCTACAAAGAGAATTTCTATGCTCATGAATTTAATTTACCCAGCATTTCTACGTAAAAGCGCTCAAGTATCTGCAATTCTTTTGCTGTTTCCATTTTTGAGAGCTGTTCTTGTTTTCCTGTTGGACTTCGAGAAATTGTGCCATTCCAACGGATTGTCAAAGCTATCTTCCTACATTGTACCTCTTGGGTGCAGCTTAAGTCCTTGACAAGCCACCATCACAGTTGCTCTACCTAGTTGTTAGTGGTGGCATGTCCAGCAGGTGTGTGATAGCATTGCCACGAATCGAAGCGACTGTTTAGACCCATATCGTCAAAGCACAGAGCAAAAGGGACCAGACTTTCGTGCTGCTTCCATTGACTCAAGTATATGGATTTAAATAAGGCAAACGCCGTGGTAGATGCGACAAAATGAATGTTATACACACGTTCAAGCATGTACGCTGTCAACCGGTTGGGAAGATCTTTCGTTCGTTCTTGCACTTTTACCATCACGTGGTAAAAACATTTCAGGCAGGTAAAGTGACAGTCACCAAAACATTTTCCAACTCCATTGAACTGGGCGGCATCCGCGTCTCCCAATTCATAGTGAACAACCAGTGGTTTCTGCGTCACAGTGGTATACACGCGGCGGAGCGCTGCCAACGCCTTCGCATACGTTTTCTCAGTTTGCTGGGATACTGCAAATATCGCCACGAGGTTGAATGTTCTGCAACTATCGGAAATTCCTGCCACAATGACCGGGCAATTCACTTAGTCCAGCGTGTTGCATCTAGCTGAAAAATAAATGTCGATGGAGGCCGATTCATTCGTCAAGATGGGATTTGGTGGTTATGCCTACTAGGAAAGGATATTGGTCGGTACCGTCGCCCACAATTGTTTTCCCGTATTGGTGTAGTTCCCACCCAAAAGTGAAAGGGATCATTTTTCACGTAGCCAGCGAAGAATCAACTGCGAACTTTGTTGGCAATCTCCTGGTAGTTGTGGACGTTTGCGCACTGCGTGTGAGGTAGTGGTTGCGAAATTCTGGGTGGCTTTCAAACTTGGCATCTCTCCAAAGGAATCGCCCGTTTGTATTTATGCCATTCACTGCCATGTCTCGGCAATATGCTCTTTACTGGAGGTTTAGACTGCTTCGTCGTGGTGACAAGCTAGCTTGAACGTGGTTGTTGAGGTTATAGCAGCTTTTCATTTTCGTTTCCGAGCGAGCAGGTGAGGATCTTGCTACGTCAAGGGTAAGGACTAGTCCGAGCCTTGCAAGTTTTGGACGCACACTTGGTTAGCTGATACTTTCATTTTGTGCATCTCGGGCTCGTCGAACAAAACACAGTTGGAATCCTGGGTTTTGGTTATCTTGTAATGCTTCATGGAGTCGAGGAACTGGTTCGCACTCTCCTCGTCAACCGCATGAACAAGCTGTGTCCATGGGTACTGGTGAGGCAATGTGATAGGTTTCTTCGCGTTGCAGAATAGGGAGGCAAGACATTGAGTGAAGGCTTTACGTCCATTGGCTACTCGTGTTGTCAAAGCAGACCACGGATTTACAGTAGCCGGCCTCGAATAGCCGATGCGGCTGGCATATCTAGTGCTTTTAGTGTGTTAGTTCCTAAGGTTATGTGGTGACACAAACTATGAGTGCTGAGCCTTACCGTTGGGTGATTCTTCATGTTTGTAATGGCAGTTGTACAACTTGCTGTTTGCTGGGATTACAGTTTGAATCCCGCGACCGTCTACAATACGTACACTGGTAATAACACTACCCTGTAATTTGTTCAACAGCGTGACATGGCAGCATTGAAGTACCAGGCAAAACTAAAATTGTGGAATTAACATAACAACCAACTAACGTTTTGTGTAAAGGTGGTGTGGCACATTGTAATACTTCCGTCGTTATTAATGTTTTACTGTACTGCGAAGGTCGAAAGCCGTACTACTAGTAATTGCTCGACTCATAACTAAGCTTCTGTCGTCCTAATGAGTGTGGTCAATCGTCTGCTAACGATGAAAATTTACGCCTCTCAACAACCTGCGTTACTTTAAGCAGCATCAGGTGACGTGTGATTCACGTCCAGCATGGTCGTGACGATCTGCAATGTATGCCCGATACGCAACAATTTGTGAGGAATCTGGCATTGCTCTACCGTCACACTACATTGCATGGATGAAAGTGCATGCATTTGCAGTGGTATTAATAGTTAGCTTCTCGGTGAGGCAACATCGCTGCTTGCTTATCATCACCATCTGTTGTCTCAATCTGATAGAAATTCACTTGTACTGGCTGGACAGAGCGCACTGTGCGCTGAAATCCTCTCGGTGGCAGGTGCTCAGCCTATTTATTAGATGGAGACTCCACCTGGGCTATAGTAAACTACAAGCACTCCAAGCAGAGCATTTGCGAAGCCTGTTGTGACCAACACCTGCATGTCCTATTCGGAAGTGAGTCTCACGAGAGACGTGTTTCGGGATCCGAAAATTACCACTGTATTTCTGACCTCTGAACAAGCATTTTCAATGGGTGCATCTTGACTGGGTGTTTTCTTTTCTATTCTTACAAAGAGGGATACAAATCATACGTATGTAAACACAGAGGTTGTAGACTATGCAAAGTTCCGTCTCAGTAGGCAACAACACCGACTTCCAAGTGCCAAAATCATACCTGCTGGTAGAACTACTCAAGGCAGACAGTTTATCCTACCAAGAACCGTGATATACAACTCAAAAGACATGACTACTCACTCGTCTCGAATTCCTCCGCTTTAGCTCCTTCAACTGGAGATATGCTTACTGAGAGTATAGCACGCAGCTGAGCATAGGTCCCACTGTATATCATAGAGCCGCTATTATTGGCTGAAAAATCCAGGCCCTGGAAAAAGTCAGGGCCACTCGCTTGAACTGGCGCACCTTTGCGCCCTTCATACAAATTCCAAGTGTTTTCGCTCTCCCACCCGAACGTTCGATAGACGTTCAGATAGACAGTCGCAAAAGAACGCTCAAGCACCGAAGCGAAAGGAGCAGATCCAGAAGCAGGGGAGAAACCACAGCACACAGCAGATATCATGGGCCGTCGGACGCTAGGGATGTTCCTGGCGCTGTGTGTGCTCACGACCTTCGTCTCAGCTGACAACATGGCGACAAACAGCAGCACAAGCGGCAGTGGAAGCGAGACGGTAGCTCAGCTTCTAGCTGACGTACAAGCAGCCGTAGCCGACGACCCTGCGCTCGCCCACATGTTCGACATCTCGAGCGCCAGCCAAATGAGTGAGGAGGAGCTCACGACGCTACTACAGGAGCTTCTGAGCGTCAGTCTCAGTGGCAGTAGCTCCAACAGCTCCAGTGCTTCCAGTACAACGTCAGCTTCTGCTGAAGCCACGCAGAGCGCGTCAGTAGCAGGGTCGACAGTCTCAAGTGCTACGACAGTTACACTCTCGATGACACTTGCAGTTGTGGCGATGGTAACTGCACTTGGAGCCACGCTGTAGGCTACTAACAAGACTCAATTGCAGGTCGAAAGAGCTAGACTAATGCTTTTGGGACTCGACCTGCCTGGTATTTTATTCATTGACAAGACACATCCATCGTAACCATGAGTGGAAAACTCCGGAATCAAATGTTCGTCTCTTTAACAAGATTCTAATTTGTAGATTTTACACTTCTGTTTCCACGATGAATTCACTGATAGGGTACAGGTTTCTATTGAGTTTTCGTGAAGTTGATTGCTGGTTACTTCAATTTGGTCAGGAGTTGCAATTGACGATGATATCATTCTCTACACTAAACCGTGGAGAAATGAGTGTTAGCGATGGGATTTTGAGAAACTCATGAGCATTTTAACACCACGTAACTTCAGCCCTTATGATTAACAAATAGTTACACAAGTTTCTTCGAAATGTTCAACGACAACAGTAGATTTCATCATCACTCCCCTTTGGGTAAATTTGGTGATGGAGCGGCAGCGTCGGATCGATCGCAAAGAATTCCAGTTGTAATTCAGTGCTGAGCTATTTCGCCGCTGAATGAGGGGCGATATAGATACCATCGCGGCGCTGGGGATCCCACTGGGACGTCAAGTGATACTGTTCTTCATTGCTGAACACAACAGTGCATATTCTTCGGACACTTCTTCATGCTCAGGCTTATACAGCCACTATGACAATATTCAATAACTAACTGGATCTTAACCTGCTGCCACACATCTAAACACCTCAGATCTCTTCTGAACTGCTTGTCACTTGTGATCTCCGATGGAGAATACCACACAAGTACTCAGAATCTTCGTCATTGTTGTAATTTACAACTTGTAATCGCTCCTACTTTTGATATCAAAAATTTCATCGTGCGCAAAAAGTTCACAATGCTCGGCGCTCATTGTGCCCCACACGTTGCGCATGGTACGAAGCTGGTCAACTCCAATTTTGGTTCTCTCCCAACAAATTGATTGTCCTTTCTATCTAATTCTTCATGTAGTTTGATTCGACCGTAGCAATGATTTTCCTTCCCCCTTCTTTTGTGTTCGGTCCACATTCACATTGGTCAAGTTCCCAAATTTGTGTGAGGCCGGGTTTATCCAGTAGCAAAATGATATTGTGGTTGATGAATTTATGCGTGCTGTGGTCAAAGCACGCGTGGAGTTGATCTTCAACTTCGTGACCAATACTTATACTAATACTCGTTTGAACAAGTTGATAAAGAATAAAAAGTTATATCGGAAGACTTCCAATTCATCGTCGCTTTCAAGTTTTAACGCTGGTAGACTGTCAAAAAGGTTATCCAGGCTACTATGTGTTTATTTAATGGTCATCAAAGTTGCGTAGAAGAAGCTATGTTTACTACTACGTAGTAGTCTACCAGCGCTCAACCAATTAAAGTGGGCATGTAGTAGGACTTATTGATCTCCGCATTACACGAGAACTTGCGACCAACAACAGTCTGGTGTCATAAACGCGCCTTCAAACAGACGGCTCACATCTTCTAAATTACCTAGCACGCGTAACAACGGTGTCACCATATCCGACTGACTTTGCATCTTGTTTACGCAGCTTCTCGCGTCATCCCACTCAAAAACGACAGATCCCCGCATCACTAGTCGTTGACCAAGTAGATTGGCAACAAGTGAACCAACGCAACAGTTGCTACTACCGTCTGATCCTCCATTCTGCATCAGGTGAGGTGAAAACAATCTCAGCGAAGCAGTGGTGATCGTGATACTGGTAGTGACCGTAGCGGTTATTGAGTTTTCAACTGGACCCTTCTCGAGGCGTTGTAGGTTCACACAGATGTCATCAAAGCAGCATGAAAATAGCATCCATCCAGTCAGTAATGCATCGGGTCCACACACGAGACCGTCTTTAACGTTTGGTGCCATGAAGGATTTCAGCAATTCCAGCGCATTCGTGTAATCTACGTCGGTAGGTGGTTGGAATCCATGTCGAAAGAGTCGAAAGTAGTCTATTGCAGCACCCCAACATGTTTGCGATCCTGAGATACCGATGAAAGAGTGATGGGCGAGTTGCAGCTCAAGTATTCTTATCTCCTCTTGAATCTCCCGAACTTCAGTCTCGAGGTTCTCAGTGTACTCAAGCTTCTTTTTGCGATATCTTCTCTGCTGATTTCTTCGGCGTTTTCGGAGAAGAGCTGAAGCAGCTGAAGCAGTTGCAGCTGATGCCGTGATCTTTGGCAGTTCAACCACGTTTGTCGTTTCTTTCCTCCAGATCGTACTCATGGTGCGAATATTCAACGAGGGCGCTGAAGGTTGGATTTCCTTAGAAGTTGACGACAGTCTGCTCTTGTCGGATAGGGTCGGGATCTCCGTTGTTGGATCGACGTCCGGTAAATACATCTTTTGGTAGAAGATGTCCTTGCGACCTCGAGGTATCGTTGCGTGCTGTAACACGCCTCGAATCAACTTGTCACCCAGCGACTTGCTGTGAAGTTCGTAGTGGAAGGTGGGACTCATGTTAGTTGTTGCAAGTCAAGAATTTTGGTTGTGATACATGTTGTTACTCTGATGTTATTACGCGTCTACGATTATCTACACACACGCACCTCACATACAACGTGATCATTTGCACCCCTCTCACGCCATCATTGGAAACCTGAACAGAAGCATTGAACCAACCTACATAAGCTGGGATTTCAAATCTTATTTTGGCACCAATCTCTTTCTTTGAACTAAGTACATTATCCGTGTCGTTTTAAGCTAAAACCAATAGTCACGCGCTGCAGAAGGCCACTACTGACTAACTGGCTAACGGCTAATTGGTGAACTATCTCCATTCGTGCAATTTCTACTGCACCTCAGCTTTTACGGAGAGATGATTTATCGGTATTTTATTCAACAGATGTGTTGAATTGAGCACTTAGACAGCGCATATGAGCTGACTTTAACTTTCTTCACATCCAAACCACTTGAACATTCACAGTGTCTATTTACAATAACCAAACTTCATAGCGTTTAAGCCATCACTAGTATACACTAGCTACATGCAATTACTTCTCCTCGACACACGATCGAGCAGTAGGTGAAAGTTGGTAGTTGTTTGACACTTATACCGTGATGCACTCCAGCCCATCTAGTACGAAATGCTATCGGAGACTGATGTCGCTCATTTAACCCTCTCGCGAAGTTTGTTATATTGTGAGCGCTAAAGTCTTGTTTGTTTAGCTCTTGGGTGATATGTCAAAAGCATATCAGTCGGGTGCGGATGTTTTGAAGGGGATTACTTAAAAAATTGAGTTTTTTGCGAGTACACTTCCCAATTCGGATGGAATTCGATTGCCCCCGGATTGTCTAGCATACCACTCAATTGGTCATGAGAGTGCTAGCAATACTGTGTTATTGAGTTACCACTCACGGCGTAAGGTGTAGCATCTCTTCTACGGTTCCCTACAGCACGATAGACTCCTCAACTTTCCAGGTATGGGTTTCACTGATTGGTCATGAAGGGTTGGCAATCACGAAGCGCTGAGCCATCTTGCAAGAGCATTTTACCGTCCATGAACGGCAAGCTCAGGAGTTGGAGTGTCAGGACTTGGTTGAGCTGGTCCTGTAAGCTATGCAAAGATATTAATGTGGACAGTCCTACCGAGTAGCCAAGAAAAGAATGCACCAGTGCAGCTCTTAAGACGTGGCGTTGATAGAAGTATATTGTATATTGCATTTGGAAGTGGAAATTGAGGGGGGCTAGTGAAAGCGTGTGTTTCTAGTTGTAGTCGCTGTCATAAGAAGCTGTGCATCCTATTATATTTTGTACGTTCGCACAACCACTTCACTGCTGCCAACCTACAAATTCGCTTCCAAATATGTAATGCATGCGCTCTCTCTCACTGCATTTCGTACTACTCGCTATACTACCGATTTTATAATTGTACTCACAAGTCACGAAAATCTCCGCTTGGTATTTGTAGATTAAGGCCTTTATTCAGCAAATCAAGCATAATTGTTTTGTGGCTAACCGTTCTAATCCTCACCCTTTTTCAAAACAGATTCGCTAAAAATGACTGCAGTGCGGTTCCAGTACTATTCCTGGAGTGCACATGTTCGTCATACCAGAATGTTTCCAGTGATGACGTGAAGGAGTGAAATATAGACCAGGACGGTGAAATGTTTCCAGTGATGGCGTGATGGAGTGAAATACAGACCATTACCAGTGACATGTTTCCAAATACCGGTCCACCACATCATAAAAAGGATCATTATCGGAGTATTGTCACTGTTGGGTATGTGTTTACCGTAGTCTAGGTGTTAAGTGTCCGGCGTTGTTAAGTGTCACTGACCAATCATAGCGAAGTATTTGCTGTATCAGATTAAGATTTGCAGTTATATGTTAAGTGTCACCCCAAGCAAAGACAGACCAGTGGTCACTAACCACTCATCAGTTCACTGGTCAGCAAGCACGAACCATACTACAATAAACTGACACGCACAACAGTAAATCATGAGAGGACGACAAGGGGGAGGGCGCAAGCCTATTCAGCATAAGCTACGCCCGGAAACATTTGCATTCAAGGCTGCTGTGCTTTCATTTTATGACACAAACACTATTTCTCGACTTGTTGACACATTTTGGCCAGGAATCGACCCCAATTCTACCTCCTACAAGTCTAAAACGCGCGTCATTCGACGCTGGAAGCACGATCGACGCAGAAATGGATATTTTAGAGTGGATTGTTGCTCTACGTTCTCATGGTATACCTGGGTATATGCATTGTTCTCAGCCTGCTGACATCTCTCGGAATAAGCCTCTAAAAGATCGCATGCGGGCGTTTTGGACTGAATAATTGAAAGACGAGTGCACACAGGTTTTGTGGTCTTAGCAGAACGACAGTTCAAAGAGGGTTTCAACACATTGACCTTATGTTTGATGGACGTTACAACACCCCGAGCAAACCTGTGGAGCCGAACGAGGTGGAAGATAGTCTGGTAGAAGAACTGCATACACTTTCATGGCTTGATACTGATGTCGGCCAGGTTTGCTGGGATGACGACATTGTTGAGCGGTTCATTGTTCAAGCTGAAGTTTAGGTAGATAACATAATTGCGACTAAATGAACTGTCTATACAATTGATTTTACCATATGAATATGAATGTTGAACTTATCCTGTTCTTGTGATTTGCCTGAAGGTGGGGGGTGACACTTAACACCAAGATTACAGTAGTGTGTTTAACTCAAGTGTTCCATGTATTTTACAGTCATGTGCCCGAATAAAGAACACCGTCACCTGTCGAAAACTATGATCACGACAGTGCAGCCAATTAAGACCAATGAACTGATTTAGTAGATTGAAGCTAAGGATTCCGCCAACCACAGGCAAGTAGGAAAAATTCCGCCAATCACACAATTCGAAGCGAGGACATCGGAGAATATCTCGTTTGCGCATCGCTTGCAAGTTGCGCGCCTCCAGCAATCCTCATTTGACTACAAGTATCTACCAGTTATGGCTACAAGAGCTCGACAGCTCGATGGGAGCAGAAGATCGCCACGTGTTGCTCCTTGTGTACAACGCGTCGTCGCATACCGAGGAAGGGCTCACGCTAACTAATGTCCGCGTCGAAAAGCTGCCCCCCAACACGACATCGAAGCTGCAGCCTCTCGACCAAGGCATTATCTACTGTGTGAAACGCTCCGTGTTGAATAAAAAAATGATTCGTGCGTTGGAGGTGATAGATGACGGCACGGACGACATCCCTACAAGGTTGAGATGCAAAAAGGTGTGGAATGGTGTGCAGAAGCATGGCGAGAGCTGTCTCCCAAGGTAATTGAGCACTGTTGGCTTCATTCTGGTCTTCTTTCTAAAGCAGACATTAGTTTCATCCTCCGTTAACTTAATACATTAGTTTTTATCTGGTTAGTCGAAACACGAACATTCGGGCTTTTATTAACCTTGGAATTTTTAAGTATACCAGGTGTTCTTTATTCGGGAACATGACTGTATGACCTTTTAGCTTCTTCATCTCAATAACATCTGGGGTATCGTTCTCAGGATCGAATACATCAGTCCAATCGATCGACATCGACGGCGTGTCGCCACCGCTTTCATATTCACCTTGTGGTTGATTATTTGCACGCTTAGATGGAGGCGCCTTCTCTTCATCTTCATGCTCCGATCTTTCCGCGCGAAGCACTCGAACCATTCGACCCCTTCACGCAGTGCCAAACCAACGATTTCTCGGAGAGCTCCAGGGACTCAAATCCGTCGCCAATTGCAATCGTAGGGTAGGTCTAGACATTTTCGAATTTGCTTCGCTACCCACCACACCACTCCCGCAGCACGAGCATAAGCGCCCATGCGGTCGGGCCGATAATCAATGCCTCAATCACCGTTGCTATCCCCTAAAACAACCCGATGCATTGAAGGAAATCGTATAGTGCCGCGCCTACTGATGCTTCACGAATTTTTGCTGGATCGTTACTTTCTAAGCTAGTTGGCGCTTCAAAGTGTTTGAGTGTTTCACCTGTGTGCCCCACTAACCGGCGTGCCCCAACTGGCTCATCAAATCTCGCGTAGTTGTTACTAACAACTTGTTAGCGCCTCCTTCAGTCCAGTACGTGCTTGTTCCTTGCAGAATCCGGATGCCCAGTCCAAGACCAGATCCATTCTGTCTCTGATCGCTTTTAGAATCTACCAGTAGCAGGAGATCGGAACTGATTCATCGCGATCCTCAAATGAAGACGTAATGTTTACCCTACGAGATCGTTTTTTTTGTATGACGGGGGTAAATAAAAGCAAAGGGGCATTGTCCGATTTATTAGTAGTCGCAGTGATATTATCACTGGTAATGATAGTGATCTATGATAATATTCTCAAATTAGTAGTTAATCTTATTATCACTATAACTAGTATTGGAGCATCGCAGTCGGTTGCGTTTGCTTAGGGGGACGACAAATTTCAGTGGATTTCGCCACCGCAGTCCCACATCCCCGTTGATTGAATTATCTTGTAGATTTTTTCGATGCGATGGTATTTCGAGTCCAATTGAAATTTATTACGTTTTCGCGTAGTTACATTGCGCTAGGCTCAGCAAGTAATTCGTACATAATATCGTGGGCCAGGGATGTACTTTGGCAACGCGATGACTTCTCTGGTTCAGATCGTAGACAACCACTTCAACTTTCAGTGCTTTAACAGTTTTGGGATGGCAGTGTAAGTCGAAGAAGCGCCACGTGGATAGAGAGCTCTTGTTTATCACTACTATTCGTACGTGATTTAGCTTCAGGCTGCCGTAAGAGCTGCACTTGCGCTTTAGACTCGCCATCAGCACAACATTGCATATAACCCACGCCCATGCAAGGTGTCGTGAATGCTGCACCTAGCTGAACTGTCAGCGACTCCTCTCCTTCAGTTTGCTTTTTCCCTGCTGGAGGTGTGGCAACAAGTGCCAATACGCCACCTTCAATTCCAATCCCATCACAAACCTTTCTCGTCTCAACAAACGTCTTGCGTAGACCTCTCTCCAAATCTGTCGACCTCGCCAGTCTCTGAGTCAAGGCCCCCACAAAATTACTTCGAATAAACTGCTCTCCCCGACCTGTGCACGCCACAGCAAATGCGTTCTCCACCTTGTCTGGCTCATCTCGCTTCCTTTTCCGAGCTCTACTTACACTTTTCGTCACCACAGCATTTGAAGCATTGCAACCCATTCGAGGACAGCCCGCGAGTCCCAAACGTCCTGGAACTTTGTACGCCACACCACCACTCGACAAAGCAGCAGCGACATTCCCCATCGGATCCATACATATAGCACCGACAGTGTCTAGCCGTTCGAAGTTGTCTGCTTCATCCTGTATCCCCTCGGTCTCTGTTTGAAAGCGTCGATGCCACTTGCTCCAATGTTCTCGAGTCTTGTCCGTCACTTGATAATTTTCCAACTCTTCATCATCTTCTGTCGACGTCTTGAGGCCAAAACCTCGTGCTAATTGTCGAGCGTGTTCCCCTACAACCACTAATGGGGGTTGCCGACCGAATGCAAACGCCGAGTTCGTGTTGCCAGTTTCGACTTCGTGAACCTGCTCCAAGAGCTTCAACGCCAATGCACTGGGCTCCATTACTCCTCTCACAGCTCCACAACAGCTCACTAAGTGTGTCTGGCCGCAAACAACACTGGCTTCACACTCCACTCGCCCTTGTTCCGTCAGGTTTGCACCAAGTCCAGCATTCGTGTGGCTGCTGCGTTCGAAAGATTGTAGCAAATGCACAGCGATTTGCGTCGCTGTGGGAGAACGGGAACTTGTAATGACTTGGCGAGTATTCTCTAGAGCTGACCGAAGTAGTGAGAGGTACGCAGCTTCGTTGGAAGTGCCGTAGCATCCTGCACCACAGTGCACTGCTAGCAGCCAGTCTGTTAAGAACTAATCTTGATTGGTCAACTATGGAGCCAATAGAAAAGCTTCACACATCTTACTTTATAAGGGCACTTAATAAGTAGCATATATATTGCCGAGGGATGTTAATGGCGAGGAGGACGCGTGTCCTCCTCACTCCAAAAACTGACGGCTACTAGATAGCTTAACATTTCAGATACGTACTGGGACGTAACCATGGTAAAAGGGCACACTAGGAGTGACCAAGTCCTGGGCCTGGAGAGGTTCAATGGGGAGGACTATACCATGTGGAGGGATAAGGTGATTACCCACATTGAGACGCTGGATGAAAAATACCAGCGTGGGTTGTTGGAAAAAGACCAACCCGAAGCTACGGTTGTCATGATGGACTTCCTAGATGGGACGCCCGAAAAGCCAGTCATTTCGGTGAGTGAGGAGGTCACTCAAGAAGAGGCGAAGGCTAGGCGTTGGCGTCACCAACATTGGACAAGGGCTCGGTCAGAGCTACTAAACCTGTTCAATCAAGCGTTGCCTAACGTTTTTTTGAGTGGATTGTCCGATCAAGTGTCCAGGATGAATCCATGTGACATATGGAAGGAGCTCGAACAGAAGTATGGGCTCGGGGATGCAGGGGGCGTAATTGAGCTACGCCGCCAGTGGGAGCGCCTTACCACGTCAAACTGGAGAAATTTGGGGACCCTATTCGCCCAGTTGAAGAAGCTCCGTAACGACATCAACAGGAAGATGAGAGGCCTGGTTGGGAAGGACATGATTACGGAAGCATGGTTGTGCATGGAAGTGTTGGCTATCCTTCCGAGTGAGTTTTGGGGAAGTTCCATCAGCATGACCGAGGAGTGGTTCACGATCGAGAATGTTGAAGTGAGTCTCCGGCGAGTGTTTGGTGATCGCTCGAGGAAGGAAATCAGCATGTTGACCACGAAGATGCGCCCGGTGACGATCAACGTGGCGAAAAGGTTTACTGGGAAGAAACGAAGCAAGGAAGAGTCTGCCGAGCAACCATCGCGTGAGTGCTTCTACTGTTTTGAAGGTGGCCACTGGAAGAAGGACTGCCCAGTGATGGCTGAGGATCGCGATCCTAAGAGACCTGGTGGTAAGCTGTTCCGATCGAACATCCGGGCTACACCTCTTGCAAAGAAGAAACGGCTGATGACGGTCAAGAAGGGGGCCAAGCCGACTACTGAGAAGGTGTTGAGTAACCAGGACGAAGACAGGACTCCAGCCGAAGCTGCTGCCTTCGACTCCCAGCTGGAAAAGGCGATCAAGGAGGCAGATGAATTTGAGTACAAGGAAACTGTTCCAGCGAGTGAGGGCAGCGAAAATGAGGCACCGATGACCTCAATGGACATTGATGATGAGGTACGGAGAAGATTTCCTGGATATTTATCTAGGTTGAAACAACTGAAAGTGACTGACAATCTATGGGTGGTTGACACAGGGGCTGGACACGCAATAAGCTCGGACAGAAGGTGGTTCAGCCAGCTTGGCGAAGGGCGGACGCACACATTCGAGTACGGCAACGGGGGCACCTCATCAACCAAGTTACAAGGAACAGTGAGATTTAGTATTCTCAAACCCAGAGGTTACTATAGTAATATCTCAATAAAAAATGTTGCCTTTGATAAGGAGTGTGGTAGTAACTTACTCAGTGCATATTATTTAGCCACACAAGGGTATCATCACGTTCAGGCTAAAACGGGGGAGTACTTGTACTTCCTCGACAGTAATAACCGATTCATATTTGCTGCGGTAGCATTAGATGAAGTTTATTACCTGCCTAGCAGGCAGTCCGATATTAATACGAGAGTACTGTCAGTCGGTCGTAATACTCAGGTGGATGTTCATAAAACACTTAAGGAGTGGCACCTAAGACTAGGTCACGTCGGTAAAGGCAGGTTATTGAACATCCTGGCCGGTAGGGTTATCAAAGATGCGCCCCAGCTATCACGACGAGAAATGGAAAAGGTACCCTTCTTTTGTCGAACCTGTGAACTGGCAAAATCACGGCGGATGTCATACAGGAATATGGTAGCAGAAAAGTCGACCACCCCTTTGCATACGTTGCATATGGACTCCGTTGGGAAAATAAAGCCGCAAGGATTGTATACCACAATGGGACACAAGTATGCCCTAGCAGTGGTGGATGACGCCACAGCTTACAAGTGGTATTTTGTGATGAAGTCACTCAAAGAGGTTGGGACAATTGTTAAAACCCTCATTAAGCAACTGGAAAAACAACTCCCATATACAGTAAAACGTATAAGGACAGATGGAGGTACTGAATTTGTCAATAATATTTTAAATAACTACTGCAAAAGGAATGGACTTGTGTACCAGCAGTCAAATGTTGAGTCTCAGGAAGAGAATGGATCCGCAGAACGAGCACACCAGACAATAATGGGCAAAGTGAGGTGTGCGTTAATAGGGTCAGGTATGGCGGCAAAATGGTGGCCGGAGGCACTAAAATACATGACTGCAGTAAATAATAGAATACCAACTGCCCGACTCAAAGGGAAATGTCCATATGAAGTACTATTTGGTACAAAACCAACAGGAATTGGTCTGCAAATCTGGGGCAGCACTTGTTACGCCCATGTACCAAAGACCAAACGGACCAATCAGAAGCTTAGTGAGAGAGCTATAGAGTGCAAATTACTTGGTCTTTCTGATAGTTATAAAGGTTATCGACTATTAGATATTAAAGAAAACAGGTACCTCATTGCACGTGATGTAAAATTTGGGACAACGTACACTGAGGGACTAATTTCACGGTCATTTCCATCAGGGGAAATTAACGTTAATATTGAAAATATCACGGAAATTTGTGATTTAGGAAAAAGAGACCGCGAAATAGACGTGTCTGGACCTAAAAAGCGACCACGGGTTGCAACCGAGCACGAAACATCAGTGGGAAGCACAGAAACAGTGGGAGATGTGGGACAGAGCGTATTTGTCCCTCCTATCCCACGAAGCTGTCGCAAAAGGAGACCAAACTCCCGCCTCAGGGACTATGTTGTATCAATCAACGCTGTCACAATTAGTACAAAAGTGATACCAATTCCAAGGTCAATAAAGGAAGCAAGAAAAGGGCCTCATGCCCAACAGTGGGAGAATGCTTTACAGATTGAATATCAAGCTTTAGTAGCTAATAATACATGGGATATTGTAACTTTACCTAAAGGGCGAAAAATATTAGGGTGCCACTGGGTATTTGATGTAAAATACAACCCAGACGGCACAGTTGAGCGCTTCAAAGCAAGGTTAGTCGTAAGGGGAAATACACAAACGCAAGGTATTGATTTTAATGAGATATTTTCACCAGTGGCGAGATATGAATCTCTACGATTATTATTGGCGATAGCTACAATAAGGGATCTACATGTCCATCAAATGGATGTGTCTACGGCGTTCCTCAATGGATCGCTATTTGAGGATATTTATATGCAACAACCACATGGGTTTAGGCATGGTGACGCGTCTAGCGTGTGCAAACTCAAGAAGAGCCTGTATGGACTCAAACAGGCTCCGCGTATATGGTACGCGCTCCTCAATAAGTTCTTGGTGAGCATAGGGTTTTGTCGGTGCAAAAAGGAGTACTGTTTGTACCGTCAAAAGTGGGAGGTAAATGGAGTAACTCATATAGTACTCATTTGTGTTTATGTGGATGATATTACTATCGCTGCCAGCAGTATGATACTGATGCAAAAGGTGAAAACCCAATTGGCTTCAAGATTTACTATGAAAGACTTAGGTGATATCCACTATCTCTTAAAAATGGAAATTAAGAGGGATCGGACCAATAAGATTCTCAGTATGTCTCAACATAAATATATTATGGACTTACTGCAAAAGTTTGAAATGACTGAGTGTAGCTCAGAGCCGACACCGCAAGCAAAAAGTGTAGTACTTGAGAAAGAGGATAGGTTAACCCCAGAACAAATATCAGCTCAGCCATTTGATTATAGAGGTTTAGTGGGGTCACTGATGTACCTTGTTCGTGGTACACGCCCTGATATAGCAAATGCTGTCAGAGAATTGAGTAAATTCTTGTCATGCTATAATAAGAGCCATTACAAGGCAGCCCAGAGAGTACTAAAGTATCTGAAAGGAACGTCGACGTATGGTCTCATATTTGACGGAAAAAGTAAGGAAGTAATATATGAACTATACACAGACGCGAGCTTCGCGAATGCTAATGAAAACCGAAAGTCAGTGACTGGGTATGTGAGTATTATGGCTGATGCGTGTATTACTTGGAAAAGTTCAAGGCAAAGTACTGTGAGCCTCCACACAGCGCAAGCAGAGCTAATAGCTGCTAGCGAAGGGATCAAGGAGAGCGAGTGGCTATGGGTATTATTAGAGGAACTTGGATTTAAGCAGAGCCAGCCAATAGTATGTTGGTGTGATAATAAGGGAGCGATTAGTATTATTAAAGACCCAGCTAATCATACATCAACAAAGCATATTGATATTAAAGGGCTATATGCTAGAGAAATTCATGATAAGGGAAGAATTGTAGTATCATACTGCAACACAAATGATATGATAGCAGATGCCCTCACGAAGGCACTGCCTCAAACTCAATTTGAAAAACTTAGAAGTCTTATGGGGGTTAAGGACCTAAGCCTCCCCTTACCGCAATAAGGTTTGGGGTTCGTGCACTGTCTTGGCCATGGATCAAAAGATACTTTGAAGTTAAAGATCCGCCATGTGGCATATCCAAAGTCATCTGACTCAAGTTGAAGTCTAAGATACTTTTCAAGGTTGAAGATCTGCCATGTGGCATATCCAGAGCCATCTGGCTCAATTTGAAGTTCAAAGATACTTCTTTAGTTGAAGTGCACCAAGGACAAAGACTTATGCGGTTAAATGAACAATAAGACGTAACGTTATGATATTGGTTAACTCTCATTGCGTAAAGTTCAAAGGTTAATGATTAGACTACGACACGCCATGATAACATGACGCAAGCACAGCAAGAGCCGACCGTTGACCGCATCTGGGAAGGGAGGGGCAAGCCCCAGCCATGCCTTGGAGAACTGTGCTCTAGCGCCTCCCAGACTCTGGATGGTGGTGCCACAGGATTGCTCCTGGGCTTTTTAACTGTGTTTGTCGTAGCCCCCCCGAAGGGTTTGAAAGCGGCCAGAGGCGCTTAGTCGAACCAGAACTTAATAGAGCAAATTTGAGAGTGAATGAACTGGTGGCAAGTGCTTTGGAGCAGGGCACTAAGAGTCAGAAAACATAAGAAAATAAGAAACCATAAGGAATAAAGTATTTGATGGGACACAATTTTTGTGGTATTACAAATTAGGGAATAGGTCATGGGAATAGTGGTGTCACTAAATTTGAGGGACGCAAACCTTTTTGGAACCACCAATTTTTGGATTGCCTAATCTGCGAAAGGTCGTGACACGAAGAGTCGCATGTTATTTTTGAAAGGTCACAACTTGATTTAGAAAAGGACATTTCATATGCGATAAATGATAGGATAAGTAAGGATGTGCATACTCTTAAGAGCCAATAGTTATTGAAATGTAATCCTGCGAAATGCAGGATCGCATGGTATTTAAGGAAAGGTCGCAACTTGATTTAGGATAAGGCAAGTCATATGCGACCACAAAAAGGATAGTAAAGATGTGCTTGAACTTTTAGTGGGAGTGTTAAGAACTAATCTTGATTGGTCAACTATGGAGCCAATAGAAAAGCTTCACACATCTTACTTTATAAGGGCACTTAATAAGTAGCATATATATTGCCGAGGGATGTTAATGGCGAGGAGGACGCGTGTCCTCCTCACTCCAAAAACTGACGGCTACTAGATAGCTTAACACAGTCGGTCATACTTGTGTTCGAAAAGTGTACCCTTGTATAAATGTCGCATTCTGTCAGTTCTCTAGGCTAGAAGTATACTTATTGAATTTGCTACACCGCATATAAGTTTACCAAAACCGTTACGAGTGCTAGTGAGGAGGAACTAGACACCAATGTCCTCGTTCCAGAGCTGTGGTTTATCGTGAATGAAATCTTCCATGAGTTGGATGCACGTCTCGTCCTGCATCACCTTGACTGTCACTCCTCTGGAGTGCACGTACTCTTCGGGACCTTGGAACGTCTTGTTCACACCTACAATGACCGTCGGGATCTTGTAGAGCAGCACAGCGCCACTGCACATATCACACGGACTCAATGTCGAATAGAGCGTAGCACGCGCGTAGTCAGCAGCGGTGAGACGGCCAGCATTCTCAAGGCAGTCCATCTCAGCGTGCAGCACAGCGCTGCCACGTTGGACGCGACGGTTGTGTCCTCGTGCGACGATTTTGCCGTCAATGACAAGCACTGAGCCGATGGGGATTCCTCCCTCACTCAGACCTTGCTTGGCCTCGTCGATGGCAGCCTGGAGGAACGGATCCATGCTTGTTTCAGGTCTTAAAAGGCTAGGAACGGAACGACAAGCTATTGAGTCAATGAGGTCGCAGCAAAGAGACGAAGCTACGTGATGAGTGGACAAGACGACTGAGATAACCCGTACACCAAGCAACGATGGCTGTTAAACCACCACCTGGTGTTTGTGTCAAGGTCCTGAGTCGGGAGCTTGACGTTTGGACGTGTGGTTGAAGATCCCTCTCACTTTAGATCTCGCTTAATTGATCCCATTACGAAGCACCAAAGTATGACGCAGTCAAAACTTATCGCCCCGCATATCTTCGAGAAGCTGTTGGAGCACCAGAGCTCCGTGGCGTTGGTATCGTCGGATGAATCGCTCGAGTGGACGTATGCGTCTTTGCTGCGTCGAGCGTTCACGCTGCGGGACGAACTTTTGAGCAAGTTGTCGAAGGATGCAGAACAGCCTCGTGTCGCGCTTCTTGGAGCTCGTGGTGCGTCGTACCTAGTCATTCAGTGGGCCATTTGGCTGGCTGGAGCCATCGCAGTGCCGCTTCATCCGGCACATCCGGCAGATGAGATGGACTACATTGTGTCGGACTCGGGAGCAGCTCTGCTGGTTGTAAACGAGTCGTTCAGAGCTCCAGATTCGAAGTTGAAGGAGTATGTGGCAGGACTTCCAACTAGGATGAACGTGGAGGTGATTGTGAGACCTGATGATGTTGAAGGAGGTGATGACAAGGAGCTGTCAAGTGAGCAACAGAAGGAGATGAAACAGTGGCTGGAGGCTCAGGACTATAGCAAGAGTGGAGCGTATATGATCTACACAAGTGGCACGACTGGACGTCCTAAAGGTGTGGTGACCACACATGCAGCACTGACGGCACAGATAAGTGACCTAGTGACGGCGTGGGAGATGACGAGTAAGGACCACTTGATCCACTTCCTGCCATTACACCATGTGCATGGCATTCTCAACAATTTGTTGTGTGTGATGTACGCGGGTGGATCTGTGGAGTTCCTTCCGTTCGCGAAACCTTCGCTTATTTGGTCCAAGCTGGGGCAGGCTGTGAACACCAAGCGACCTGTTTCGATGCTTATGGCAGTACCAACAGTGTACATGAAGTTGCTCGAAGACATGGAGAAGCAGCCACAAGATGACCCAAAGGTTCAAAGTGCTCTGGCCGGTGCCCGTGGTTTGCGTGTGGCTATTAGCGGATCTATGGCTTGTCCTGTGTCGATTTTGAACCGCTGGGAAAGCCTGACTGGCCTTCGTCTACTTGAGCGCTATGGAATGACGGAGCTGGGTATGGTGCTGACGAACCCGCTGCATGGGGACCGTCACCTTGGATACGTTGGCAACCCGTTCCCGAGTGTTTCTGTGCGTGTGGTGGATCCTGACACGGAGACTGAGTTGTCTCTCAGTGAAGAAAAAGAAGGTGAGCTCCGCGTCAAGGGACCATCGGTTTTCCGAGAGTACTGGAAGAAGCCTGAGGCCACAGCCAAAGAATTCGACGCTGATGGGTGGTTTAAGACGGGAGACATCGTCCAGTACAGCAACGAGATGAAAAGCTTTCGCATCCGTGGACGAGCAAGCGCCGATATCCTCAAAACTGCTGGCTACAAGGTGTCGGCTCTGGATGTCGAACGTGTACTGCTAGCCCACCCACAGGTGCACGAGTGCGCTGTGTTTGGACTACCGGATGAAACTTGGGGACAGATTGTGGCTGCTGTCATTCGCTCTGATGTAAAGGGTGACAAGGTTGGTCCTGAAACATTTTCCCCTCCGTTGGCGGAGTTCTCAAAAGAGCACCTCGCTAGCTACCGCGTGCCACGGAAATACTTCTTCGTCGACGAGATCCCGAAAAACGCGATGGGAAAAGTGAACAAGAAAGCACTGGCCACGATCTACTCTGCTGAAACAACCTCGGATTGATCATTCTTGAATTTCTAACTTTTGTTCGTTAATTCGTGCGCTTGGGTGAAAAGATGATTTCACGTCGACAAGGTGTTTGATTCGTCAGTACACTGATGGGGGGCGGGGAAGTAGCAGTAGAGACTAGTTGAGCGTGCCCAGCTATCGGTGAACAGTACTCGTCGGTGCTGTAACAGAATAACATGAGATCCAGTGGTTATGAAAAAAATGTAGCACAAACCGAATTTTCTCGTCGATTTTGTAGCACTGCACCAGTGTGTACATGTAAATCGCGATGCTTTCCATTTCTTGGTGGTTGGTGGTGTGTTTCGGAATTGCATTTTGACCGGAGGAGGCTTTCGATGATGAGACTGCGTCCAGAACTGCTTGTGTGCGGGACGACATCGCCCATGACTGCTGGAATGCCAAGCTGCTTTTCTCGCTGAAAACTGTAGTAGCATCTTTGTATCATGGCATAATACAAGTCACAGACAATTAGTAGTGAAGCACATATATCCCAGATACATCACTGTCGCATTTAGACCTGTGGTGGATTGCCGCTGGAACCATGTCTGTGAATCTTCAGGGTGGTGTTGCGAAGTTACAGCTGCCATGATGCGCTCTTTCGCATCGATTGGTACAATTGTATTGCTGATCGAGTTGCCACCATCACTTCCTGCAGAACTGCCGGGCGAAGACGATGATTCCAATAAAACCTCCCGCGAGTTGTTTGGAACATCAGCTGCACAAAAGCATAGCATAACTCAAATTAATCGTCACACAGGGTGCTGGAACGAGGTGCTAACCACTCTTTAGGTTGTTGTCAGCGAACTTGGTAGGAGATGAGGGATTCCGATCTCCACCAAAGTTATCAAGACACTCCTCAGTTTTCTGGACAGTATTTTCTTTAAGCGATAGCAGCAGCTTATTCTGCCAACCAAGTGGAGGGCGGCCCAGGACAATGCTGCCCTGAGACGATGTTGAAGTCGATGGGGATGGTAACGCATGTGAACTCGGTGAAAAGCTCATCCGAGTTCCAAGCGGATCGTGCTCCTGGAGAAACATTTTATGTCAGTTGGTAGGTTTCGAAGCGCAAAATGCAACACGATGAACTTTGGTAGAAATCTGGGTTTGAAGAACTGAAACAAGAAACATAGCTTAAAAACGATACGCAACCACAAACAGAAAGTTTAAAACCTTCAGTCCGGCTCATTCTGAAAGACAATGGAGAGGCTTCAAATGGACTTGACGGTGGGGTGCTACCAAAGTATTACAAACACAGCAATCTTATTAGTCTAAGCTTGGCTTCAACAGGCGAAAATATGCTCTTACGGATTATTGGCGCTCTTGAATACGCTCACTGGATGATCAAAAGCCTAGAACGGGATACAACATTAGTCATTCTCGCTATGGGTGGGTGAACTTTTGAATATTTTTACCGAATCCGGGCCAGAGCCAACACACGAATTTGAGCTCCAGAGTTGATGGCTGTGCTGATCTGGGCTGGTATTATGAGGAAAGACATGGCGGTCAGGAAAGCTAATATTTTCCTCATCACAAAGGTCTTTGTGGTGTGTCTCGAATCCTCGACTGTGTAAATCATCATCTTGGTAATTCTGGTGCACAGGCAGTTTTCAATGTCAGCCCTGATATCGAACTGTCATCAAGTCTACCTGTTGTATTTCTTGCTGTCCATTTCGCAGCGCAAGTCGTCTATCATTTGTTTCTAGCGGGTTTGACTCAGCAGATACTTGATTTACTCGCTGGGCACGGTTCTTATGCAACAGCTCTTGACCGTCACTGACATACAATCGAAGCCAAATGAGCTACCCAATTCGTTCCCAGTACCCTCTTTAGAAGAAACTTACTTGAAGAATAGCAAATCGACACCAGAGGCAATTGAAGACGGTGGTCGATCACCTCGAATAGTCTTGGCTCGCTCAGGTAGTTGATCATACTTTCTCGCCTTCTTTACTGGGGTGAAGATACATCTCGTCTCCTTTCTCTCTTCTCGAACATCTTGACATCCGTCACTCCGCTTGCGTTTAGAACTCATTCTCACCCCACCCACGGCCCCACAGTCACTTGCAGGATCCGGTTGTCCATCCTTCTCAGCTACGGCAGTCATCGCACTCTTTCGCTCCAGCTCCAGCGCACGGATATCTGCACAAGTCATGTTAGTACATTAAGTAGAAGCCCTTGAGGACAAGCAGACCTTGAGACTCATCATCGTCTCCGACAGGTAAAATGTACCAAGGCGTTGTCGAGTCCCGCTCTCTTGCTGGTTGGGAGTTCTGCTGGGGACTCGTGGCCTTCACTCGCTGGCGCTGGGTTTGAGACGGAAAGTGCATCTGTCGACGGCGGCCTCGCTGCGAGTACAATGCACGGTGTCTCCCACTTGTCATCCAGTTCATCGTGGCAGGAGTGTTGGTCTCTTCTTGATACGAGGAAAAATGCGGAATGCGGACTTTCCCCCCTTTCGCACTTCAACTAGGAGTGATGGTCATGTTGCCATTTCAAAAAATTGATATACTCTTAACGTTATTTAACGGTTAGGGTTTGTTTACGAGTCCAGAAAATATCTGTAGACGTAGTCCTCATCGGTTTTGTCCGCAGCGCTAATGACTTGAGTACACTGGTGGTAGAGTGTCGACACTTCCTCGGATAGGTTGCGTGCTGAGCCATGGTAGGTGATGAGGCAATTGGTCGGGATGGATCGAAGCAGCACTTTTACAGGCTTCATGCAGCTCGGAGCGCGGCAAAAGCGAAGGAAATGTTGTTCGGAGAAGTCGAGAACGTCGAAGAGCGACCGGACATTGTATTTCGAACCGGTAGTGTCCACGGCACACGAACTGAAGAGCTTGTCGTTGTCGAGCGTGGCTTTGATGAGGTTGCCGATTCTAGACGGACATTCTGTCGTGGCAAACACCGACGGAATGAAGATGCTCAATACCAGAGTGAGGAAGAAAGCCATTGACGTGGAGATGCAGTGACGCATCTTTTTGGCTCAAAATGTTGGGCTATGGAGCCTATGGGGACAACACTGAGAAATGAAGAATGAGTTCCCTCACTATTCAACTTGCTCATTTGGGATGCGTGCAGTTTCAATCAACCCTGTGAGTTATCAAAGAAGCGCCTGACTACAGGTTTTCAACCTGGGCGGAAAAAAGTCAACTCGCACTGAGTATAAATGATAGGAATACACGCCCGCCTCATGCTTACTGTTCAAAAACACGATCACTTGACGGATTGCAAGCGTCCAGTCATCATGTGCATTGGTATTCTGGATACCTGTACTGGATACTGCAACATGTGTGACGACCCAACCGGAATGGAATCGCATGTGTGGCATCGTGAAGAAAATGTATTAACATGTTTGGTTTCGCCGCTGTGAACGCTGTCCCTGTTGGTTTCTCATCGCACTGCGAAAAATCGTTTAAACTCTGTGCCAATGTATTTTTCGGATTGAGTTCATTCAGGTTTGTTCGAGCTGAGCATTGTTCGACCCAAGTTTGAGGTTTCCGGCCGTGGTGGGCTGTCATTACTGCCCTACTTCTTGGTGGAATAATACCCACTCTCCAGTGTTCAGCTTGTTCGTGGTAGAATGCGCGTAGAAGTGAATGTCCCATGCAACTAGTACTGGTACATTTTCGGTCTCACCCAGTGACGTCATGATTCTGTGGCATGCATCCAGTGCACAGCCCTTGGATCCTTTTCGCTGGTTGTTTTTACCATCTACTAGCAAGTTGCTAGTAGCAACTGCTTGTACCTTGTATGCACCTGCTACCTGTACGGTTGTTCTGGTTTTTCATTTCAGTCCGAGAAGAAATAGACGCTGCTTTTAAATCTATACGTGAATCTATCACGCATAAGTTTATGACTAGACTCTGTCGGTTCTGAAAAATTAAAATCTCTCGTCAATCTGGATTTGAAAAAGTCAATTGAGTTTGAGCCCAAAGTGAAGGTATATGTTTCTCCGAATTCGTTTCACTGTCAAATCCTGTGTGTGCTTCACTCGGGTTCCAGGAGTTCGGCCACAAGGTTGACTACTGGACAACTTTCAAGAAGTCTATTTACTCCGGATATAGCTACGGAACTACAGAGGCTACACAGTCCTGCACAATGTTCTCGATGCACAGTGTTCGAAATCCATAATGTCTTATCTCTGACTGGATAGGCATATTTCTATTCCGTTTCCAACCGGGGGTGTTCGAAGTAATTTAGGGGGTGTCCAGAACACCTCCCGTTTGGTGGACACTCCACTGTGAATAATGTCGTACGAGTGACTCGGAAGTGTGAAAGTACCCGCTCCATCCATGGCTAGTTGTGAACCGTTGCAGTGCACGATGCGGATTGGTTGCGGCAGTTACCTTCTTTGAGAATTCGTTTTGTGATTACTCTATCACAAGCCACGTAGATCGGGTGGCTGAGGGCCAACCAATAGTATTTGACCTACTTTTACATACATATATAGGAACAAATTAAAGTTAATTAGTTATTCGTATAATAGGCCAAATAACCGAATTAACTATAAATAAATCAGTCTAAAACTTACCCTAAACTGGCTATTAACCCCTTGATTCCCGGAATTGAGGACCTCGAACACGTTAATCACGGTACTTTATGTCGTATCTTACGACGTTGCCATGTTACTTCATGTTTCTATGTGATACAAAGACTACCTTAGGGTTGGTGGATAATTTTGAACAGGTTCTCAACCTGATGTCGTAAGTTATACATCTTACACCACATGGTGGTGAACTCAATGTCGTAACATTCCCCTGCCAAATAGAAAAACAGCACAAAGTGTTGCACTGTGAATCTGATCAAGTGGTAAAAGGCAACAAAATATATACAACGATTCAAGGAAAGCGCCATTACTTGCATTACATTTCCCTCAAAACCAACACACATCAACGATGACTGACACTTTTCAATTATTTGCAATGGCGTGAAGGCTAAACTTACACTTGGCTACTTTCACTTCGGTTCTCGCCTCCTTCATCATCAGCGTATCCACTGTGAAGCTGAAGCTCTCGGCGCGTTTTCTTTCGCTCGCCTGCTTCCTGTCCAGTGCGGCGCAAAACCACTTTCTTGCCTAATGTAACTGGAATCGCCTGACCACAGTCGAAGTCGTCATGCCAGATAGCGAAGCAAGTTTTTGCTTCACCTTTGTAATCGTGGCGGATTTTGTTGCACAGCCAGCACTTAGCGTTGTCGAGAGAGCACCGCTCGCAGAAGTATGTCGTAGCAAAAGACTTCTTTTTTCGGTTTGTTCGCAACAGTGCGCACAATTTACAAGAGCGCTGGCGCCGCCTCTGAACGCCACTGACCGTTACCCAATCTTCTGATTGCTCGAGTGCGTGGGCTAGTCGGACTGGAGCACGTTTGTGCTTCTCGCTAACAGTAGGCGGTGTCGCAACAACGCCAGCGAAATCTTCAGCTTTTAGTTGCAATAATTATTTGTGGAGGATACTGTACCAGTCTCCGCGAGTCATTGCTTTCGTCTTTGTCACCCTTGCCGTCTCCTTGTGCGAAAGGTAAGCGCTCACCAACACCAGGTCGATGAAGCCCAAGAAGAGACTCCTATAATACTTTCTGAACTTGGTTGACGTTGCAGGGGGTACGTTTGTAGGCGGAGTTGATCATGCACATCAACTCCGCCCATCGATCTTTGATAGTCGCTTACAGGTGAAGGACATGGCACTATTACTGTACCACCCGCTTCGATTTTCTATTAATCGCCGACTCTGTCATACTGGAGCCAGTGCACAAGTAGTGCACCGGCTTACGGTCCCACCAGTGGAACGTTACCATGCTCGGTATAGCGATAGAGCGAGAAAACGTGAAGGTGCCGTGAGCGACGGCCGCTGGTCGCGTCTTTCGCGTCTCTTTGACGTTTTTGTCATAACCGAGTCGGTCGGTCATGATTGTACCAATCATGTATACGTTCATGCTCAGGAGCTCGATCGCCAGCAAGATAGATGTGTAGAAGCGGTCGACATCCACTAGGCGCCACAGGTGTCGGAACTTCGTGTCGAGAACGATCTTCAAGTTTCTAATAACCGCCGCTGCACCTGTCTTATGATCAAATGTGCTGTCGCTGCCGTCGGCAGCATACCGTTTACCAGCGTACATTTCAAATCTAGCAAGTAATGGCATATATAGTTAGTGAGCTAGTACATGTAGGTGGCGACATCAATAAAAAACACAACAAACCTGTGGCAATAAGCTGTCCTTGAATCACACAGCATAAACATTTTTGACCCATACCTATGGGGTTTATCCGGCATGAACATCCGAGTCGTATTACGTTTCGAGGTCGACGGAAGAACTCCTTCATCGAAGGAGAACACGGCAGGGAGGGACCACCCAGACAGGAAACGCTGTTGCAGCTTGTCCACAATTGGGCGCAGTTTCCATAGCTTGTCGCGCGTACGGTCAGCCTCGTTATTGACAAAGTGCAAGTCTCGTAAAATGTCTTGGCAGCGGTTACGCCCCATGTAACGACCGAAAGTTCCTGAAGGGACCCGCACCATCCTCTGTCATCGACCAGTGAGCTGCGAATCGTCGCTTATGTGGACAAAGCATACGCGCAATGAGGAGACCTACGACTTGTAGAATCTCGTGAGTTTGAAATCCACGCTTTACTTTCAATCGCCGCCGAATCTGCGTGATTGTTTCGCGAGATCGATCGCTCTGCTTTGCGTGAATTGTCTGTGCGCGCCAGTCAATTTGTTGAAGATTATACCTGTTCGTCTCTACGTTGATCATAACCCATAGTGACTTCAGAATAAAGTAAAAGAAGGTCAGCATCGGCGAGTGGCAAAGGTTTCGTAACTCATCAACAGGCTGTGCCTCTTCCTCTGCATTTAGACCCGGGTACGCCGGAACGTTTACCTCGTATGACGACGACACCGAAGTCCAAGCCATGGCTCGTAATATATCAGCGCTCCTTTGAAACACCTTTACTGAGTGTGTCATTACCAATTTGCAGCGAAGCTACAAATGTTTCATCCATCTCCATAGCGTCGTTCTCGGACATAACTTCCTCCTCTTCGCTGGGTGTTGCTGAGCCGATGTAGCCGTCGTCTTCATCATCGACAGCTTCTCCGTCGCTCTCATCTGAGCTGAAAGTTTCATAGGAGCTCATGCTTTCATCCTCAGGAACAACGTTGATGTCTTTTTTCACTACGAAACGCTGACGTAGCACACGACGAGTCGGTGTGATGGCATCGTCAACTCTATCACTTTCCATACTAGTCGAAGCCAACAGTCGTCGAAGTCACGTGGCCTTATCTTGCTGGGAGTCAGGAGCTTGCGGCTCACCGGGAGGGACGTCAAATTGTCTGGTCACAGTCGACTGGACGAATTCGGTATCCGACTCGCTAGAAACCCCAAACAATTCATCAAGTGTGTGTTGAGATAGCTGAGCGTTTGTGTCAATTTGTGATGCACAATGTTTGCAATATCGTCATCCGCATCACCGACATCCTTCGTGTTCTTGTTCACCTCATTTGCATCCTCGATGTCAGTTATCAAGCCGGACTGTACAGCATGCATGACGACTGCTTCCTCTCCAGTAAACACATTAGCTTTATCTGGACTTACGTAACTCCACTCTGTCTGGATTCCTCGTGACCGCCTTGCAGTCCATCCAACTCCTCGCAATTGATGCCACAAATGTTTGAAGTCAATATCCCTGGCAACAGCAGCAACGGCGTCGGTCTTCCCTCGCGTGCTTGACCGGATGCGTGCCATCCGGCAAATTCTGGAATGACTGGCAGTGTCTTTGATTTCCCGATCCAACCGTATCTCCTTCCCGCATACCCTATCCCTGTCCCGTTTCTCATTTGTTCGCATTTACTTCTTCTATCTTATTTTTTGATAATGACTTAATTAAAGTATTGATCGAGCCATTTCCTATTGTAGCACTCAGTATGTCGTAAGTTACGACATAGCTTTTTTGTTATGTCGTAACTTATGACGTCGGGAGCCAAGGGGTTAAGTCCACTCAGACCAGGGACTAGTGAACTGCCGTTCACTTAGTTTGTATTCTCTTGAAAAATAGCACGCTTCCTCAAGCAAGGTGCTCGCGTGACCCCGTCACACGATATTGCTTCACGGCCTTAAGGTTGTTGTTATATTTCTGGTGAGTCATGATAACAACAAGAAGAGCTTCGTATGACAATCCCGTCGGCTTGAGCTCGTCAGAGTAAATTGAGAACGGAATGATTGAGATAGAGCTAGCTAGTGCTTCCTGTTTGTCTACTCCTAGCTTCCTTAGACATGTAACCTTTGGACGCGCTTCATTAAAACTTGTTCAAGGTGACGAGCCGATATAACTGTTGAACCCAGGCGCAATAGGGTGAGAATGGGTGAATAGGATGACTTGTCTGGACGTTGGCATTCTCCCTCACGGCGAAGCACACTTCAGCAGAGGAATATGCGTCGGATGTTCACTCGTGTTTCCGTGACTCCTTTGCCGAGAAGCACCGTACCGTTGTCGTAGACTTTCTTGATGAGGAATAGGCCTTTTGCGACCTCTTCCGTCTTGCGACGATGTCGAGGTGGAAAACGAAGCATGACTAGGTCGCCGATTTGATAGAAATGCTGAATTCGCGAGAGATTTTTGCGGTCGTTTTTCCGCATAATAACAGCGAATTTTTGCTTCGAGAGAAAACTCCAATTAGCGAAATGGAGTTGTCGAGTAATGAGATCCTCGCCGAAAAGCAACTGGGCCGGAGACGCTAGCAGTACCGAGTGGTAACTCGCTCTAATAGCGTAGGCAGTGTAGGCGAGTACAACTTCGAGTTGATTACTGAGGTCAGGTTGAGAACGAATAATATTGTTGATCTCCAAGTGAACCCGTTCACAGATTGCATTGGCTTGTGGAGTTTTTGTCAAAATTGATTTAGGTTTGATCGCCATCGATCGGAGAAGAACGTGGAATTCGTCTCCAGTAAATTCAGGGCTTGATCGTGAATTACTTGTTTTGGTCGCGGGTACCGACACAGCCAGCACCTCTCGAAACTCGGCGCTGTTGTAGCCGATGTGTGGCCGTGCCGCATCATCACCTTGAGCCAGCAAAATTGGCGTTCATTTGCAGTAAGGCAATAGTAATCTCCTTCCAAAGGACCAATGAAGTCAACATGCGCTACATCAAAGGGTCGATCTTCGTTTGTCAATGGTGTAGGTGGAAAATGACCGTAATCTTGCTTTCCACCATGTAATTTTGCTCTTTTGCACTGCAGCTACGCTGATACAAACTTCTTTACTTCCGTCTCCATGCCGGACCACCAAAACGTCGACATCGATCGAAATTGCTTTTCACCACCAGGATGTACCAAGTAATCGTGGTAAAGCTCCACCAGATCCTTTCGAAGAGAATCTGGGACTACTACACGTTTCTTATAGTGTAGCAAAATTGCTCCTAAGGCCGGACGCAATGAATAATCAGGATCTGCTCCATTTCCTTCCAGTCGAGAGCTAATTTCTTTGGTCATCGAGTCTTCTAGTTGGTGTTTCTTCATCACGAATCCGTCTATAGCTACTTCTTCTTCTTCGACCGCGAGAATCTCGTATTCGGTGGCTTGTTTCACATAGTCATAAAGAAGACGTGAGAATGCATCACCCCCTATATTTGCGTTCCTGGAACATACTTCACTGATAGTCGGTGTTCCTCGAGCAGTAATTTCCAACACTTCATTGTCAGCGAGGATTCCTACGGGTACAGCAGGTTTTTGTGATCGGTGTGGATGGTCACGGGAAATCCAAGGAGCATTGCGCGGTATTCTTTGAGAATATCCACAACTGAAAGTAGCTCCTATTCCATTGTTGTATACTTGTGATGCGTGTCCGTCATGGAACGAGAGAAACAGGCGATAATACGCTTGCCTTGAACGATTACACCTCCTATTTGGCGACCAGTAGCGTCGGCAAAAATGTGAAAAGGACGATTGTAATCTGGAAAAGCCAGCCATAGATTGCTAGCAAGTGCTATTTTAATATCTTGAAAGGCTGATGCTGCTTCTGGTGCCCAGACAAATGCCACGTTCTTCGATGTCAGTATGTTAAGCTGTGCTGCGAGTGCTGATTTGTTTGGTATCATTTCCCTGTAATAAGAAATCACTCCGAGAAACCTGCGAAGTTCCTTTTTGTTACGGGGCTCCCCAATTTGCTGGATGGCTTCGACCTTCTTGGCCTGTGGCAGGATACCTGTTGGGGTCAACGTAAACTCCAGGTAGTCCACTGACTCACGCAAAATGTGGCACATCGATGTGTTTAAAGTGACATCGTATTCATGCAGTCGCTCGAAGACAATACGTAAGTGCTCCAAATGATCTACTTCGCTCTCTGAGAAGACAAAATGTCATCGAGGTAGACTATGACAAAAGGTAGATCTCCCAGAATTTTCTCCATGCACGCCTGGTACTCATCTGACGCTGTCGATATCCCCATTGGAAGGCGTTTAAACTGGAACTTCCCAAACGGAAGGCAAAATGCAGTGAATGAGCGTCTGTGTTTGGTTAAGCGTCTGGTGAAATAGCCAATGTTGGCGTCAAGCGTACTAAAACATTTGGCCTTAACAAGACGCAGAAGAATTTCTCGGATTTTTGGCACAAAGTATGATGACCATCGCAAAAATTGATTGATACGTCTGAAGTCCACAAGCAATCTTAGTGCTCCACTTGGCTTCTGCAGGAAAAACGCGGGAGTAGCAGCCTCCGATCCGTAGATATGTTCCATCACATCGAGATCAATAAGCCGTTTTATCTCACATCGTGTTGTGTCCTCCTGGTTGCGAGCTATTGAGTATGGTTTCGCGTGCAAGGGTCTGTAGTCTGTCGTGAGGGGCAACATAGACGAATTCTTTCCAGTAGACCACAGTACAATTCGTATTCTTCCAACAATTTCAGGTAGCAATGCTGCAGTGTCGCTTTGAGATGTTGAGGCAGCAGAGCAGCAACAGTTGAATATACTTGCCCACTGGCGTCATTTTTGTTCAGCCATTTGTAAGGAAGGCCACGCTTGAACAAACGGAACAGTGCGTCTTTACACATCGCAGGGTTTTCACTCAGTTTAGCCAACGTTTCCTCCATTCGAGCCAGCGCTCGGAACCTCTTGCTGTACTCGGCAATAGACTCGGAACGGACCTTCTTTATCTCCCAAAGCTCCTCCTGGTGTTTTTCACTGTAGTCTACAGGTAAAAACCTTTGATGCTGCGTATAGTATACGCCAGAACTCTTCCTCCATCCTTACGTCGTCATCAGTGATGGCTGCATCGTCGAACGCGTCGTGAAGTTCGCTTTCTAGTAAGAGCGCCGTGTTCAGCAATTTGTCCTCGGCATTCCAGTTCTTTGTCATAGCGAGTTTCTTGAAGTGGTACACCCACTCGAGGAAGTCCTTGGGCCCTCCATCGATGGACTTAGCCATTTTCTTGGTGAGGGTTTCTTCTTGGGTCCCATTTGCCGCGTTTCCGGGACGTACAACGATCGAGTACGTAAGGTAGCGTTTCTTGGCATCCTTGGACGAGATGACATTCATTGTAGCGGATTTGACGCGACGGGTGGCCTGATCGTTTGCTGATTTGAATCGGTTCCAAGTGACAATCCCCGCGGCTTGAGCTCGTCAAAGTAAAATGAGAACTGAATGAGATTGAGATTGAGCTAGCTAGTGTTTCCTGTTTGTTTCCTCCTAGCTTCCTTAGACATGTAACCCTTGGATGCGCTTCCTTAAGACGTCTTAAACTTGTTGAAGGTGACGAGACGATATAACTGTTGAACGCAGGCGCAATAGGGTGAGAATGGGTGAAATGGATGACTTGTCTGGCAGTTGTCACGTAAAACTGGTTATGAGCTTCTCCCAGCAAGGACAGGGCACTCGATGGATGACAAAGTCTTGGTTCAAACCCATCAGCAGTCTATTATTCATTTCTACGAATTGGCAAGAAATTAGCTACACTAAAGATTCTCGTAAAACTCTTCAAATCACAAACCATCCAGAACGCGGTTACACAAACTTTACTCCATGACATTTGCTGTCAGGGTAGTAATGGTGAGGTGCAGCGTGAATGTCGTTCCATGTCATCCACTGGTGGAGCATCAGTATATGAAGCGGGAATGTCGTTCCTTATGCGTGTGACGTGCATGTTGTCCGATGACATCCAAAAACGTTTTATGACGATAAGCGCCGAGAATAGTTATCTGGATATGTCATTCCACCTTCCATCTTGCGTATAAAAATAACATGGGAGCTTAAAACTTTTATTTCACCCTGGTTGTGGAACCAGAGAAATCGTCTTAATAAACTCATCACCATCCGATTAAGTGGGCTCACTCATGCTTCGACCTTCGCAACAATGTATACAGGGTGGTTAAATCCCACAAGTGCATGACAGCAGCACGCCACACATGATTACATGTGTGTTCATGAGATTTGCCTAGGCACAATGAACGTCAAAACGCGAATTGCTGACTCGGTGCAAAGCCAAGAACTTAAAATGATTCGAGCAGCAGCTATAACTAATAGTGAAAGTGTGGAACACGTCGCGCTACTTGTGCATGACATTCCCGAGAACGAGTCGATCGTGAAACGAGCTAAAACTGCTCCTCCACCAGCCAAAATCCTCTTCCTGGATGGGGTTCGAGGACTCGCGGCGCTTCTGGTCGTCACTCAACACTCGCATGAGTACATGCAAGACATCAATTTGGGAGCTTGTGCTGTTGATTCATTTTTCGTATTATCTTCGTTCCTGCTGACGATGTTATTCATGAAGAAGTGCATGAAACTATTCGCACAAGGTGCTAGCTATCGGAAATGGGCATTCACATTGGCTGACTATTTCTCCAGGAGATTCTTTCGTGTCTACCCGCTGTTCGCTTTGGTAGCTGTTCTTCTCTGGATGTTGCCTGACGACGCCAAGAGCCTGTACTATCGGATGGAACAACCAGAAAACTTCGACTTGTTCAAGGTGTTGACGTTCGATTTTGACCATCGCTACTTTGTATTGTGGACACTACCGTTGGAGATCGCGTACTACTTCTTCATCCCCGTATTCGTGCTGGTAGTACTCAAATTACACAAGCTGTGGTGGATCCCGTTCATCCCAGCGTATGGTTGGGTTGTGTACGAAGGCTGGAGTACGATGCGATGGAATGGCATGGACCTTTCTTCTCATGCACCAACATTTCTTGCTGGATCAATGGCTGCTGTCATCTTTGTCAAGTTTGATACGTGGATGAAAACTAACAGCATGAAACCTCAACGAGCCATTGTGTTTGTGCTTCGAGCTGTGGAGTTATCTGTACTCTCGCTGCTGCTGAGTTTGGCCTTCCAGGGTCTATTCTTCACTTGGGTCCATGCAAATATCGCGCCTGAGACTCCTGGCTTCCCGTTTATCAGCGTCCTTTTAACCGTGGTGTTCGTGATAGAGATGATTATGCCGTCAGGACTCTCTAATATCCTCGAGTGGAGTGCACTTCGTTATTGCGGCAAGGTGAGCTTCTCGATCTATTTACTTCATGGGTTTGTCATCTATGCTGATGCAGTGAGAGATCAATCGAGTTACTACGACCGAATGTTTTGTTACTTCGGCCTCACTCTACTGCTAGCGACAGTATCATATCATCTGGTGGAGTATCCGTCGCAGTTATTAGCGCAGTACATTAGTCAAGAGCTCGTCAACCGAGAGGCGCGCAAACCAACTAGTTTGGACTCGATTGTCTGCAACGTTCGAATTGGTAAACTAGCTAAGCAGGCAATACGACCTTGATAGGAGTGTATGCACCAATGGACGTGGAAATTCTGAAGAACTGAAGTAAAATGTTTTGTGCTCAAGTCGATATCACGCCCGCCATCACACCAATTTATTTACAAGTATAGTTAATAGAGAACGAATGGCTATTGAGCCATTCGTACACTAGGAAATTTGCCGTCACGATATCTTGGTCAGGACTGCGCTTTGTTAGCCTGAAATTTCGCGCTTTCGATGCACGATCCCGCCACTCTTGGTCACATTTTCACTACACTGACCTGGACCAGAGATATTGTTTCCTGCATCTGACACACTGTAATGATCGTCAACTGACTACCTGAACTCGGTGGATCTTGCCATTCAGTCGTGTGAAACAGCCAACCGACAATACCACTAATGTGGACTTCTCAACTCAGTATGTCTAGTTACATGCTAGTCAATAGGAGTCTGTGGAATCTGGTACTCTGTGTGAGCTATTTGCTGAAAGTAAGTTGAAAGTTGGATCGAAGCACTTCGAATGTGAGTGTTTGTACGCTAACTACGAGAAGTGGAATAATATTTTGTAATGTTCGGTGATATATAATTGTGCTATTGCGGCAAAGTGAGATTCTCGATCAATCTCCTCTATTACTTAAAGTGGCTTTGAAAGAAAAGCATGGTTTGCTCACGACTGTGGACGAATGTTAAATAACTTAGCAAGTCAGCAATTTGGAGTTTGGTAAAAAAAAAGTAGCATGATGAAGCATGTATTTGTGGGATGAAAAACTGTTTCTCAGACACATATTCGATGTTTTGGTCCTTCTGAGTTACTAGTAGTGTTCAGGTGTCAAATGCTTTATTTATTGGGAAATGCCCATAATCATTCATTATTACATCAGCAGTGTCTGAGCAGCTTCACGCTCTAATCTCTGGACAGTTTCTAAGAGCCACTCGAAGTTGTGTTGTTGGGCAATACGCTTCAGCAATCGCAGGGTTTCGAGAAGCGATTCACGCACTCCAGGCATCAACGCGTAAGTACCTGAGCATGGGCAGTACTCGCGCATTTTGTGCTCAGCAGGTAAGTGGCATTTGCGGCAGTATAGATCCTGCAGCTGGTACGCTACGGACTGAGCATGTACCATGTCAACGAGACGCATCTCAAACGCGGTCTTATCATACAGCGCGAAACATCGAGGGCAATGCCATGCAGATGTAAGCTCAGTATCCTCGCTAACTTCATTACCCTCGTCATCCTCATCGGGTCGCAACGCACTACCCTTGAAGAGCTGAGGGTCCCGACATAAATCGACGGACCGGCACAAGTTGCAGGAGAGACAAATAACATCCTGAACCGTGAACGATAGCGACGGATTACGGAACTGAGACTCATCCGAAAACTCGCTCATTCGAAGCAGTTTGAGCAGCGTGCGCCTCATCTTTCCAACTTGCATCTCCACACTAGGCTCAAGAAGGAACACAGCAGTCACAAACTTCACTAATTCTAGTGCAGGTGACTCCATCGGTAAATGTGACCCAGCAAACACAGGAAAGCTGTCCCTGTCCATGTTGTGCGTCAAAATCTCCGGAACCAAACGCAGCATCTTGTCAGAGAAATACGACAATACCAACTTTTGGGAGTACTTCGCGAGAGGGTTCAATTGCTTCTCGTCTTCATCCAGCGGTTGCTCATCTGTGTCCTCCACAACATCTAACTTGGCATCACCACCTTTCTCTAGGAGCCGACGCTCTCTTTGTTGGAACTCGGCTCGCCGACGGATGAACTGGCCCACTAAAATGAGGAAGTACTCATCAACTCCCCGGGGCAAGTAGTTTGCAATATTCCAATGAGACACAATCTCCAGAGCCTTCTCATTGTGATCACTCTCTTCCTCTTGTTCATCTGCTACCACGTTCTTCAGCAAAATGCAGCCGTAATTCTCTGCATCCAAAAACAAGAGATTCGAGAAATACTTCTTTGGGGTAAAATTGAGCACCTGGAACAGCTCGTTCGACAAAACAGTCTGCAAAATGAAGTTCAGGTACGTTTGAGCGTCACGCACAGATTTCTTCTTCGTGCATATGATGATTTTGCTGAAATCGGCGTATACAATCTGGGATCCAAGGCGCCTGAACTCCGCCAGGAGCTGCAAAAACAGCTTCTCCATCAGTCGTTTCACCATAGCATGCAGGGCTGGGTCAAAGCAGAGAGAATTTGGTGAGCACAGCCATCGGTAGAACTGCTGCAGCACGTGATCTGCAAATTTGTTGCGACTGGTCAAGAAGTCTTTAAAGAGAGTCGTTACCATCACACGCAATAATCGGAACGCTTCGTGACAGCTTTCTTCAGCATCACCCTCCGCGACTGCTGGAGATGGTACAGAGCCTTCTCCATTAGCACCCGATTCGTCTTCGCCATGGCCGTCAAAATCGATCTCCATCTGGTGTGCAACTCCCAGACCTTCGATACTGTGGATTTGAGACGCCACAAGAATCGCATTGACCGCCAACCCATCTAGCTCAAGTTCGACGCACACATCGACAAAGGATCCCTTTTCACACACCACAACAGAGGTGTCAACATGGTGGTGCGAAATTGTGTCACCATTCTTTTGCGCTGCTTGCTGTGCTGACCCTAATAGCGATTGGCTGAAAAGCTGCTGGAATTGCTGTTCCTGCTCCTTGCCACCAAGATCTGGAAGTGATGTTGGTGAGTGCCACCACATATGCTTATGTTTTGTTAAGATGCGGGAGTACAGGGTGTCTAGAATTGCAATCGAGTGGTCACCTGTAAAATTACCGACAGGCAGGTGCGCGTATCGTGCACAGTCAAGCACATCCGTGTAGTACTGTGTCATCTCGAAACACCGAGTGAGCATCTTTTCACCCATGAGCTTGCGCCACGTAAGAGCTGGGAATAGCGTGTCCTCTTCGTTCCATGGTAGCATTGCGATAGGAAAACTGTGAAGACCCTGCATTTTCTCACGAAGTCGCTTGCTAGATGGAATGCATGTCTGAGCTACCACGATTGTCGGCTTTGGGGCAAGTTGTTTGTTTGAAGACAACCGTGCAAGGGTAGCATTCACACCGGTGAAAGCTTCTTGTGTTGTTTTTACGACATGTGTCTTGAATGAGCAGCTCGGAAAGGGAATTTGTCCGCCTTCTTCTTGGGACTCTAGTAGCAGCTGTTCGAAGAATTGTTTCAAGTCCGAGCCTCGAGACTTCACGTTTGAGAATGGGTCCACATACCAAACGCTCGCATCGCCTTCACTAGCTGATTTCCCTAAGCTTTCAGCGCTGATATCATCTCCTTCCTTCAATACCACCAGTGCCAGGATAGCGCGCCTCTTTTGCTGCGCGAAGTATAGAAGTACTCGTCGCATTAGCGAATTAGGGGGTAATGATCCATCCCCTTTGGTTGTTAGCAACTGCTGGGGGTCCACGAGGTATGGTGCCTGAGCCGTTGACTGGAACTGAAGGTCGCTCAATTCATATTCCTGGTTAGTGCTGGAGAGGTGAGGATTAACTACTTTCGCAACGCAACCAAGCGCACAAACAGCGCGCGTCAGGGCAGACACCTGCAGCTCGTAAACCCCCTTCACGTGCGGATCACCTAAGATCTGGTTAATTTCTTTGTGATACTGCTGATATTGCCGTTCGCTTACCATGACCTCCAACACCGATTGTGGTTTAGAGGAGTAGTGAGGCACAATACGAGACACACGACGAGAGCCTGGAAGCGAAGAGAGCAGATTTTCGTGGTCTGCCTCCTCGCTTGTAATGTAGAAAACCCGTGGCATTTTCAGGGTAATTCTCTGGAGCATCTGTGAGTGCGCAGTTAGAATCCAGCAGGTAAATATTCCACCTTGCTCTTGCTGAATCTCCACAATTTGCCAGTACTCGCGCTGCAGGGCACTTCCAGCATTAAAAACGAAATTCTCCATACCAACACCATTGCCCTTCGCTGCAAGCGAACTAATCGATCCACTCTGGAAACGTTTAGCACTACCATGTGCGGTATTTGCCATACCAAAGCCACCAGCACCACTGTAGTTGCGCATGCGTTCCTCTCGCTCCCGTCGCCGCTTTCCTAGCATTGACTTCCACTTCTTCTTTCGAGTTTTCAGCCATTCGGTAAATGGCACTTCTCCGAGCTTCACATTCGCCGCAGGGACTTCTACCACATCATCATCAATTTCTTCGATAGGACTGCTACTTTCATTTCCATCACTTGCTTTCTTTCCACGTTTTCGCAATCCAGGTTTTCCTGGCCGCGAAGGTTGTTTTCCTTTCATCAAATCCTCCATATCAATAAGCTGAGCAACGTAATCTCCGTTGTCAGTATCCTTAGCAGTAGTCTTGAAGAACTGCTTCATACTGCCTTGCTGGTGCTTGGCATTCTTCTCGCGAACTTGCTTTCTCATCCAGTCAGGCAACTCAATCCGCGGCACCGGATTCCTTACATTCTGAAAAGCAGCGGGAAGTGAAATAATCTTTTGTACTGTTGAAGCAAAACGCGTGCGGTAGTAGTCCCAGTCAAGAATGGATCGGATGTCAAAATCTTGGAGGTGCGGATCCTTCAACCACTTCTTGAGAAAGTGCCGCTTGACTGCATCCTCCGTCGCAAAGATGGCCGTAGGGATAGCTCTCTCTGTCACCTTTTCACCGTAAGGACGAGCAGCAATAATCATTTTACAAGTCAAGCCCTTGTCTTTAATCATTTCCTCGCCGAGGAACTCGCCCAAACGCCGGGCAGTAGTGATAGACGTGGATTTCTGACCTTCGTACTCATCCAGTTTACCAGACATGCTCTTGTTCTCTGTAATCAACGCCATCAATTCTTCATCATCCATCGATTTGCCTCGAGTATCAATCACATCAAGCCAACGGTTTGCGCACTTCGCAACGGATGCATAGCATTCCTCCAGACTGTCGCCATCAAGAAAACATTCAAAGACTTGTGACTGAAATGCCTTGATAAGCTGCAACTCGCCACGTCGCTTAAGCTCGAAACCTTTTAGTTCAGCGAGCGAATGGTCAAAGTTAAACACAGCATAACGCTTTTTCAGCAACTTCCCCTCTTCGGTAGAAGCCGGGAGAACCATTGCCTTGTATGGTCCATCTACTTCGAACAAGATGGAACACTCTTTGTGCGTGTTGTACTTCCCTGTAGTGGTGTCCAATTCGTGATACTGTGGGTTCGTGAACTTTGCATGCACATCCGCGTTTAGCATCACGCACGGGTACGAAATGCTCCTCGAGCCACCATCTTTGAGTTTAAATGAGAACGTTTCGGGGAAAGACTTCGGTAGAATGGCCCAAATACCGTCAGTATCGAGCTCCAGGGGTCGTCCGATTTGCTCTACCAGCTCACGAGCGCCGGTGATAATGTTGGAGCCCGTGTGTGTGACGATTCCAGCCATTTCCATCGAGTGCCATCGAGCACCCTTGCGCATGACATAACCATAAAACGAGTTTAGGATGCACTTGTGTGCCAGCTGCAACGAGTCGTACACTAGACATTTGTTTTGTGCGTCAATTTTCGCCAGTAAATCCTTGGCTTCAGCGGCTTGACCCACCTTTTTCTTCCACACCTTCGTGAGTCCCTTGTATTCGTACCGACGATCTCGGAAAGCACGAACTGTGTTCACATAGAACGGGTTTTCGCGCATGCATACGGTAGCAGATCGTTTTTGTTCCTCTGTCACTTTAGTCTTCTTGTATACACTGGAGCAATATGACTTGAATCGCTGTTTCAGCAGTTGATCTTGCTTGTCCTTGGGAAGCTGTGCAAATGGAACAGTGGGTTGTGCGCCGCGGTTAGACTTTTTTCCCGCGTCAATGTTGGTCATACCTTCTTTCTTCTCCAAAGGAAAGTTTTCGTATTCAAGCTGAGTCTTGATGGAGTAGTACTCTGGTCGAGTGGCAGGGTAGAAATCACCGCGCCACACCCAGTCCATGTCACGCTGACAGGATGAGTCTTTCTCCTTAATTGCTGCCCGGCCGCACTCTGTGTTATACGCACATGCAGCGCAATCTGCCTCGTTCACAATGGCACATGGCTGCAAGCGGTTCGTGAGAATAATGTTTGGGTACATTGCAGCCACATCTAAGTGATATATAAGTGGTTGTTCCTTCCTGTTTGGCCGCTCGCGAAGTCCAATAAGTCGGTCTACAATATCATTTTTCACTTCTTCGTAATTGGCGACGCGGTCAACTGGAACATTCATCTCAACTTCCAGAGAGAATGTAAGATCACGGTCAATATTGTCGATCAACTGCTGGAATGCGCTTGGTACCAGTTGAAAGTCATACAAGAAGTCAGCACGGAAGACACCAGATTCCAGGCACTCAACGTGACCACCCACATAGGTCTCACTTTCGACAAGGTGGCCCTTGTAAAAATTTTCTTCACGAGCAGAGCTTTGCTTGTTCGGGCATATAATGTTGCCTCCGAACGCTTCTACCATAAGAAGGGCCTCGCACAAAGTTCCGGAACCTTTTCGCAGCACATCTTCGGAGCCCAGAGGAATAATTGTGCATAGAGAGAATACGAACAAGTGCACGTACTTATCGTATAAGTAAAACGTGGCAACAGCGTCGGAAACTGAGTACGAAGCCATCTTCAGTGGTTCATCACGAGCCAATGCAACCATATCTTCTGCATCCACTTCTACTGGATCATATCCGAGCTTGTACTTGGTCACAGCCTTCAAGCCCTGGCTTCCCTGTGGCAAGTACGAGTCACGCTTCACCCAACAGAATGCGTCCATGTGCACACTACAACGTCCACGGTACTCTCCGCTACGCTCGTCCAGGGAGACGCCAATTTCATGCGCCATATTAATGCCGTGCACTTGCGCACGCGCTTCAATGAAAGGCCAATCGAAAAAGTCACCGTTATAAGTCACGAAAATATGCGGTTTCTCCTCAATCACGTGCTCAAAAAATCGCTTGAGCAACTGTTCCTCATTTTCTTCATTGAACACTATGAAAGGGCCAGGATAATCTTCCTTGGGTGTGTACTCAAAGTCCTGAATTTCCTCCGACACAAACTCGCGGTTCACAATCAGATATCCCTGTTTGTCAATCATGTATGAGATCATATAAATCTGGTCAACCTGTGCGTCTGGAAACTTTAACGGAGCCTTGGTACACTCAATATCGAAGGCGCACACCACAGGTTCAGCCTTATCCACCATATCCTTCTGTCTTCTCACATCTGAGGGTAAGTATGGTGCTGTTGGGTCATAGTTCACGTGATACCACGCCCCCACTCGAATATCCAGATCAATAGCCACTCGCATAGGATACGGTACATCATACTCTCTGAGTTCCAGCAGTGAGCTTTCGCTCTCATCTGCTCCAGCTCCTTTAGCTCCATCTGTATCAGCTCCAAAGATCAGATCCTCCTCCGTCACTTGTTCTCGTGTATGTCCCTGCATCTCATAAGCCTGTCGCGCTTGTAGTCTCTCCTGATTTCTAGTCACAAGTGGTGCCAACTCTTTCTTCACAGTCATCAAATCCGTGACTGTCGCGAAGCTCAACTTCACGTACAACGCCTTCTTGCCGTTCAAATGATCTGCCATATCTAAATCTTCTCGGAATACTCGTTCTGCCTTGGCTACGAGACCTTCAAACCTTCTCAAACAGTAGGCAATGACCTCCTGTGATCTATTAACCTCTGGTCGCACGTAGAAATAGGGTTGATAGATGATGCGAGTCTTAAAGGCCTTACCGTCTTGCTCCAGGAAGTACAATTCAAGGCCACTAACCTCGTTCTTGCCTTCTATAGGGTCAGGAAGTGTGCAGGCGCGCAAGTTCAGCAGCCACCCAAGCTTAGCGTGGTCTTCTCCGTCCATGACAGCGTCTGGTTGGTCCTTCCTGGCTTCTTCTTCCTGTTCTAGAAGCTCCGGTAGCAGATAGAAGCCGAATTTGCGATCCAATTCGTCTCCCTTCTTGAGTGCATATTGCTTCGCCTCTGTCATGCCGCGGCCTGGGCGCGCACGCTGTGCGTTAGCACGTGCACCTTGGGAGTTGCGCGCCCATGCAGATCCTCCGCCGCGACTATACGGGTTGCGGGAGTTGCCCCCGCCATACTGCGTCTTGCCGCGCTGCTCCGCCATGAGACCGTTTGGTGGTTTCCGCGCGGTTGCAGAATGAAGGTCACTAAAAAGCGCGGGAATGCGGAAGTCAGTATTTCGGAAGAATGACTACGAGATGTCAGTGTTGCGAAATTGTGACAGAAAGATTTTCCCGCGTTTTTTTAGAGATGAACTCATGACTGCGACGATGGTTGTTGGTGTGCTTTGTGGCTTATATTAACGTTTCTTAGCTCCTGTCATTCGTAGTACTAGCTATGAGCAATAACTAAGAAATAGGAGAGCTCTGCTGCGTGCAGGAGTGGTCTTGTAGCTGAGGTTGTACAGCTTACTTGGAGATCTTGCGCTTCTTGGAAGGCTCTTCGACAGTCTCGAAGTACTTGAGCGAGTCCTTGGGGTCAGCAATCATGGTCTTGGCACCCTTCTTCCAGTTAGCAGGGCACACGTCGCCGTGCTCCTCATTGAACTGGAATGCCTCGATGAGACGCAACACCTCGTCGACATTGCGGCCGATGGGCAGGTCGTTGATCGTGATCTGACGCAAGATGCCCTCCTTATCAATGATGAAGAGGCCACGGAAGGCCACGCCCTCGTCGTCACCCTCGGACACCAGCACCTCATACTTGGAGCACAGGTCCTTCTTCACATCAGCGATAAGGGGGATGTTCATGTCGCCCAGACCGCCCTTCTTACGTGGTGTGTTGATCCAAGCCAAGTGCGTGAACTTCGAGTCGATCGAGCAGCCAATCACCTGCGTGTTGAGCTTCTTGAAGTCTTCCACACGGTCGCTGAAGGCACAGATCTCCGTGGGGCACACGAACGTGAAGTCGAGAGGGTAGAAGAAGAGTACGACGTACTGACCCTTGTAGTCTGACAGCGAGATCTTCTTGAACTCGCCATCGACCACAGCTTCAGCTGTGAACTCCGGGGCAGGCTTGCGGATAGTAAGGACCATTGTGGAAGTTGAAGTAGTCTTACGCTGTACGAGGCAGATCTTGAACTGATGGCTGACGGATTGGGCACCGGTAACCTGCTGAATTCGATATCGAGTTCAACAGGCTGTCCGACGTCGGACACACCACATTCACGTCGGACACACTAATTTATGTATGCACATCTATTTAGTGTACACCTTGTGTTGCATAAAAATTCTTCATTGTGAAAGGAGTCGCCCCGTAGCCATGTCGTTTAGCAGCTTCTACTCGGTGGTGAACGCCATCAAGGACAAGTCGGCAGAGGCTATGACGACGCTGAGTTCTGACCTTCAAGACTTCAAGTCCATTGTGCAAGAAGATGTGGCAGAATTGAGCAAGAATGTGCGTCAAAACATGCAGGAAGGACGTCTCAGCATTGACCGCAATGACTCGGACGAAGAATCCAAACAAGATCAGGACCAGGGCGAGAAACAGGATCAAAAACCAAAGGACCCTACGCAGACATCCACTGAAGAAGAGCAGGAACAAGATCAAGACCCACTGACGTCCCTCAAGAACTCCCTCTTCTCCTTTGACGTGAGCAGCTCACTCAGCTCAGTACAGGGTTCTCTTACTTCAGTTCAAGGTTCATTGACCTCAGTAGGTAGTAAATTGACGTCGCTGAATGTCGGAACGAGCTTAAATTCGTTGGAAGCAATGGGCTCGAAGCTACTTAACTCAGCAGACGAGTTCTTGGGCACGTTGACGGGAGATGTAGCTTATGAGGACGAGGAGCTCAGTGAGAGCGAATTAAGTGCTAGGCGGTTTCGATTGCTGGCCCTCCAAGAAGATTCGGAGACGTACATTGATCCGCCACTCGACGTCGAGACGTTCGAGAAGTGGAAGCTGACGACGCCTGCTGAGGACCTGGCGGACATCCAGAAGGAAGTGCTGGAGAACTACCCGACGGTTGGAGCTAAGTTTACAGAACTTGTGCCGTCTATGGTGGAGGCAGATGTGTTCTGGACGCACTACATCTACAAGGCATCGCTATTGGCTGCGCAAGAGCAGCGTGGTGCTGATCTGCTGGAGCATGGTGCGTTGGCATTGTTGAATTGGATTTTTGGAGGTCACTGATATTGTTTATTGACTTTGAACAGCTTTGAATGATGACGAGGAGGAGATTGGTTGGGACGTGGACTCGCCCAAGGCTAAAGATGATGAAGGCAAACCGATTTTCCCTGATGACGAGTCAAAAGAAGAAGAAACGAAGACGGCTGCTTCTACTTCTGCTACAAACGGCCCTACTTCGTCTAGTGACGGTGAGAGCTGGATTGAGCTGGATGAACGGAAGGAGTCCACATCCTCAGGCGCTTCGTCAACCCTCAAGGAGCCGACCAGTGCCTTGGCTGACTTGAAATTAGAGGAAGGAGATGAAGCTGCAGAAGATTCGCTAGACTGGGGTGACGATGACGATCTTTCAGTCCCGGAGGCCACCACTGCTGCAACATCGGATGCTAAGGCTTCTGATGCGACTCCGACCACACACGAGGATGCCAGCAAGCGCGGAGAGGACTGGGGTGAGTGGGACTAAGTTGATTTGCTGGGCGTGGTGCTCTCACTTCAGTGATCCTATCAACTTCGTTATCACTATGCAGTTGTCGTAGCCTGTATGCGGTTATCGAGCTTTATATTTTGTGCTAATTCTCGTCCCCCATCATAGCACCATCGTTCCCGTGTTTTTTTTGCTTTGCAACGGACTAACTGGAAAACAATGGTGGTTGAGCGCTGAGATGTTACCAGTCGCCCCCATAGAAAAGAGTCATCGACTAATACCATTTAAGATCCTGCTGTCTACAGCTTCACCATGAAAATATCGGATCTACTGTGCTCGTCTGTTGAAGTGGAGGATAAAGAGGAGAGTCCGTCCAACCAAGAGTCTCAAGTTCACTCTCTGACGCTGAAGACAAGCAGACCTCCCAGACCACAAAAGACCAAGTTGTCGGGTATGACTGTGATTCCTGACAACCAACGCAAACGACCGTATCGAATGAGTGTTTCCCAGAAGTTGTCCCGGCGAGCATACGAGGATTACGAGTCACGTGTGTTCAACCTCACGCTCGACAACAACCAGCTCCGGCAACAGGTGCAGTATTTGCTGGAGTGTCGTGACTTACACTTGACCCGGTTGTTCGTGTATCGTCAGCAGTTCGAGGGTGATGTATTAAGAATGGCAAAGACGCTTGTGAATGGATTTAGTGACAGAGGCCCTGGTCTTACTTCGAATGCTTCAAGTCGACAACAAATGATCGGGTCGAAATCTAATGAAGGCGTCCGCAATCTCGTTCTGGAGAGAGGCAAGCATATTTTCAGCCATCGGTCGTGGACTACTACTTCGATTCAGATGGTATGTTTCGTCGAAGACAATGAGGATAAAGTAGCTGCAGAAGGAGCAGAAATTCGCCGATTGTGCGGTGGGAGCAATGGTTGCGTCGTCGAAGTAATCGGCATATCCACTGGACGAATCAAGCGAGAAATGCTCGCTGCCTTCTACCCGCATGTACTCCATGACGAGGCATTTGTGGCACGAATGATAGGCTTCGTTGTCACGTGTCCAGTCCGGTTAATCCTCTACTTTGATAGCAACAGGCACATGACTCATCAGGTTGCTCAGGTCGACGTGTTAGCATCGATGGAGCCGCTTCACCAGACTAGACCACGTGATTTCGATCAACTCATGAACCGGCGATAGTGTAACCTAGCAGTACAGCGTGATGAAGAGATTTCGGTGTTCACGAAGTCGTTTGCTGAAAATGACACGAAAGTGATCAGCTTTTGAAGCTCCAATGCAGCTCTCGTGTTCATTCGTTGTGCATGCAGCGCACTGCCATCGTTATGGCACTAACTTGCTGCTCATGTTGAAATTCTTTTAGCAACTTTTGACTCGTGTGCTTAATCATTGACTCGTCTCCTACGAGCACCACAAGTGTCGAGTCTATCGTGACTTCGGACGCTAACTGCAAATGCAGCACTCCAACAATGGACTGGTTTGACTCAATACATGCAATGTCCAATATCGCTATTCCTTCATCAAATTCTTCAGCGTTACCATCTTAGCTTTCTCGTGTGGCGATGAAGGCACCTAAGAAGATGATGAACCCTTCCCATGAAATGCTTTCGGCAGCGTTTGACCTGATCGTAGCAGAAAGTCCATTCTCAACAACTACTCGCAGATTGACTAGCACTACATGCAAGTACAGCATGAAAGTCTCAACCTCCACACTATAACACCAAAGGTCTAAGGAGTCCTGGAGCACTTTGTGGAGATGGATATTCTAAGACTCATCTCGGAATTCCCATCTTAGTAAAGGGCTAGTAATTAACGTAGGGACAAGCGCCATAAACCAGCACAACGCTCGCTGGCGTTTTCTGGCTTCGTGGTTCAATACAACGGTCGTCCCGTGCGTTTGTGCCATTCCAGATTTTACGCTAAGCAGCTCAAGTCCTTCGTCTCAACTCGTTGCAAGTCCCGCGTGACCCGAAATGAACATCGCGGACCTGTTGTGTGCACCTGTGGAGATCACACCAACGGCTCAACCTCGCAAGGTTGCAACATGTGAACCACCAAAAGCTCGCGCTAAGAAGCGGCATGCACGCAAGGTCGTACCCGATGATCAACGCAAACGTCCGTACCGGATGAGTGTTACGCAGAAAAAATGTCGTCGAGAGTATGAGGAACACGAGTCCAAGGTGTTCAACCTGACGCTGGATATCAACCAACTGAAGCAGCAAGTGCAGTACTTGCTTGAGTGTCGAGACTTGCAAATCACGTGTCTCCTCCAGAATCGACAACGGGTAGAGAGTTTGGTCCTGAGCACCGTCGACACTATTCTATTTGGTGGTAGTGAACGACCACGCTCGGGAGACGAAGGCTGCAGTTTTTCAAGGATGTTCATGGATCAGTCGGACGGAGAGACCCCGGCGAACGGTATCTACGAGTTCTACTTGCAACTTGACAAGCCCAACTTTAATCACCGGTCATGCACCATTGCTACGACTCAAGTGATGGCATTTGTCGAGGAAGATCCTGAAGGTGACGACGAAGAAACTGCTGACGTTCGCAAAATCTGCGGTGAACCGGGAGGTTGTTTGGTGGAGGCTGTTGGAGAGTTTACGGGTCGATTCACTCGACAGATCATCGTGTCCATGTTCCCTCACGTTTTGAGCGATGAGATGATGGTGGCGCAGATCATCGGACTGAGTATCACATGCCCAGCACGGTTGCTGCTCTACTTTAATGCTCACAGAACGATTGTGCGTCAGATAGCTCAAGCCGACGTGTTTGCTGCACTAGCTGCCCTACAACAGGCCAGACCGATGGAATTTGCTGCAATCATGGGCACTTCTGCCGCGTAGCAAGGATAATCGCAGCTAATAGCATAAATGATAAGAAGTAGCATACAAGCACCAAGCACCGTTAAATGCCCGTACGGAGCTGTGTAACCCATGCACTTATTCGAATGCATTCACGTGCTTGTCGATCGTAAACGGGAAAGGTGTTGAACCAGTGTGACCATTGCTATATCAATTAGCGTATCTCGTATCGATTTGACTATTTTGTGTGGGAGGAAGAGTATGCTCTCAGTGTCTTAGAGCTTCTGAAGCAAAACGCCATCCTTTCAAATACCAAAACATGAGTAAACTTTTATCAAGGATGCAAAAATGAGACTGCACAAATACTTCGTACTACACATGGGCACCATAGCCAACAACTCGACCAAAAGTTCAAGGAGCAAATAGGAGTTTCAATAAGATCACTTTTGATTGATAAATCCTCAATTCATCGATGTATTCTTGCGTTGCTGTTGCTGTGCATCTATCGGCCTAAATGTTACTAATTAGTTTGTTGAAGGCACTACGATGTATTATCCCGCCGTCTCCTTCTTTCGTTAGAACTCATCAAACAGCGAACGAACACCAGTTCCAACATTTGAACGGACTAGGCGATAGCTATGCCGGGGAAACTGTGTCGATCTCTCGAGCTTTACAGTACAATTAGCGACAACTTTGTGAGACTTCCAACGCCGTCTCCAAACTGCAAACTCATGGCGGCACTGCTCAACAAACCTTTCATCTTCCATAGTGATGTACAGAGCTGATGGTGCACAAATCTCGTATTGAAGTGTTTCAAAACAATGTTTGTAGCCTCCATCAATAAGATACAATTCTGGGTAGTAGAGCTCTGGATAACTATCAACATGCAGTCTCCGATCCACATTCCTTACATGACGTAGCATCTTCGGCGCTCGATTAGCCGAGAATTCACAGAAAAATATAAGCGCTGTGCGTTTACAATTCTCCAGTGCAGCGGACACGAAAAACCGCGCCTCCATCATCTCGGGGTCACATAACAAACTGGCACCTTTCAGACTCCCACCTTCAAACTCAAATGGGAACCGACAATCCAATAGTTCAAATCTCGTCAGCTGGTCCTTAAAGTCCCCTCTCAACACTTTAGCCACAGTCTCCGGAGTGATGACATCCAAGTCCGGATGTTTACTACAATAAGTCGTCGGTAGAATTCGTTCCAATGGTGGAGATGTGTCAACTCGAATGGATTGTTCTGATGCATGGTGACGAAGCAATCTTGGAGGATTTACTGGAGCTGGAGATACACTCCCTGATGACACAGAGTAACTTGATATTGCTCTTTTGAGCACAGACTTGTTCATGGAGATAGCTTCAGTTTTATTTTTCATCACTTCAACATCAGAGTGTTGACCTCTCTTGGACTTCTTGTGCATTTTCTCTTGAGTTAACGTTGACTTTGGAGATACATCAACACTTTGCACCATAGCTGCACGTTTCCGGACTTGACTACAAGGTGCGATAGATAGAGGGTGCGAAGGTTGGGCATTTGCCACATTTAGTGACATTTGTGGCTTCTCCACCCTCAAATTGCCACAAATAGTATCATCAGCTATATCGTCAAAAATGGCTCTGGGAGTTTTTCTTCGGCTTGAATGTGGCATTCCAGATCGAGGCCTATTAACGACGTGCTTCGATGGCTTCTCCGTGTTCTGCGTTGTGTTTTGTCGGGGCGTGGACAACTGTAGCTGAGTGATCAGTGGTGTCAGGCGGGAGCTGCGTCGACGGACATTACTGTCGCTCGGCTCTTCCACAATGCCATTTTCACGTTCCATTATTGTTTTATGGATATTTGAATACACCCACTGTCAAAACATTTTGACTAAAAAAGTGAATTTTCTATTTAGTCAAATCAAAATTATTTCATTTATTATATTCTTTAAAATTCTTTTCGATATTTCCTTAATGGCGCCAACAATTGGGAAATGTTAAAACAGCGCTTAAATCCTCGGTTGGTGCTACTGGGGTCGCCGATGGCGTGCATCACCAATGCTGAGGCGAAAGTTCACACTGGCAAGTTGCTGCAGCAAGCGGTGAAGCCTCTGGGTAGTCGCGGGGGTGGCAAAGCGAGCTTTGCGCAAGGCTCACCAGATCTAAACTCCTCAAGACATTGCTCGTCGTGTGCTACGTGATCAAACTTGCGAATCTTTGTGAGATTTAGGGTTAGAATTGAATAAAAATTCAATGGACAAAATGAAATGTCAATAGGATGCAGCAGTGTCGTGTGACTACGACACTGCTGCGTCCTATGACGAGGAATTGCAGTCGTTGCGTAAAGAGGAGAAGACCATCCGTTCGCAGCTTGATCCCACTAACTTAAGTAGTGATGCGGTACCATCGAGCATGTTCGGAGGACTCGATATAAAGGCTGATGCTTCGCAAGGATCGGAACATGCGTCGCCAAAGGATCAGCTTTGGCGACGGTATTTGGCGGGCTACAAATGAGCAATGAGCCAAGTGCTACTTTGGAAAGATCGACGGAACATCCTACTATGGAGCCGGATATTGAAGTCGAGGACAGAGCGCTCAAATCTGGAGTAGCAGAAGTGGAAGTTGTTTCACCCATGTCTTCCGATATGAAGGTGTGACGATATGCCTCTGAATTTTCTCGGCACACCCGCAGCTGCCCAGCCGGGACAACCCGCACACTGATTCGGACAAGAGATGATGGTTTTCGAGATGGGTATTGAATGGGACTCCTGGGCGAATTGATGGTTTGGACTTTGGGGATGCAGATGTTCGGTTACGGAGAGGCTCACAGGTTGGAAGCGTACGCCCTAAATGGGTACCACATTCAGGATGCAATTAAGACGCTCAGTCCGACCGCCGACTCCTTGACGGCAGGTATCCACGAGAAGGAAGCAAGTGCCCTCGGAGAACGTATCCCGAGGAGCAGTCTACCTTGACGGAGCCGAACATCACCCAAAACACCCTGAAACTCCAAGGTTTCCACAATTACGATCCTACCTACACATGTAAACCCCAAGACTGTCTCCCTCATCCTGAAAGTTCGATCGCCTACCGGATATGAAGACTCCATCTGAAGTTATGCCGTGTACCCCGAATGTACATCCCGAATGACAATACATCCTGAATGGCCAAGCGACTGTCGAAGAACAAGATCGAAGCTCAAGTTGCTGAAGATAAGTTCAGTCCGGAAGTCAGTTTACTGACATTCAAGCAGAGTCAAGACAGTACGACCCAAGAGTATCGCAATCAGATGATTACACCGTGCAAGAACAAGACCAGTGCTGCCGATCTCAGAAGAGCCGAGACATCGCTGATGAGTGTATGCAGATCCAAGTTCGACGTGACATTCCAAGTATAATGAGACCAAGTCTACCCGAGTGTGACCTCACGAAGTAAAGGAAGACCGCCAAAGAAGTACCAAGACTACCAAGATTGAAGAAGAATTTAGAATGCCAAAGAGGTAGAAGATAATTTTAAACAGATTTTGATTTGCGTTGAGAAGCACAAGTGTCTTCGAGTTCGCTTCATATTGGGAAGCCTAAGTATCTTCGTCGCACAGGCAACCTAGGGAGGTCGCCGTACTTTTTAACACATCTCGTCAAGGAAGGACTACCTGGAGGACTGCTCACATTAGGAGAGCCCCAGAGTGAGGACGACCAAGGCTGCGCTAACCGCGTAATAACTCTCAACACGTTCAAGTCGAATTAACTTGGGGACCAGTGGGCTTGAACACTCGGAGTGATCCAGTTATTTTATTTGCTAAGTTGCTAGTGGACACTCCGAGTGCCCCTTGCATTTCATATTCATTTTCCCTGCGATCTTAGGAGGTTTGGTAGTGATCACCCCTAGGATTTGACTGCTTATTACTGTGTGTTTAGGAAAGACATTCTATTTATTCCCTCGAGTATTCCGAGGGTGGTGCGCGTAGGGCATCCCGAAATTTACCTGTATTCGGGCGTGCTTACTAACTGACAGGCTGCATATTGTATATTCAAACTCTGTATTATTTTAGGTTATCTTTTGGGAAGAAGGTCTTTACTCGTGATCTCTCAACCCACATTCAGGACCCCCAGGATACGTATAACCTGGAAGTTCTTACATTTTCTGTGTGTCTATCTTAGGAATACAAGTACCCGGTGAAACCCGGTCCGCCGAATTAATCGACACCTATAGGGATTGCACAAGGTCACACGCCAACCTGGATCGAGTGTAGTACTTGATCGAGGACCTGTACTACCCGAAAAGTCGGTTCTTCTCGAAGGACCACCCCCACTCTTCGGGCGCGCTATACTTTGGGCGGTAAAGTGTTCACCCACTTCGCCACAACTGGTGCGCGTGCCCGGATTTGGTTGCCAGGGATTTCACCGATATTTTGTATTAAGTTAGATCTAGAGGGTGCTGAGAGCTACTAACCTTACTAATCTTGGGGTTACGAGTGAAGTTGAGAGCACACGCGAAGAAGGTGGACGCGGTCGAGGGCGCGGAGGAGCGCCAAGACAGTCGCGTCGAACTCGTGGGATGCAACCCGAGGCGCAGAAGCCTCTCGACATTGTCGAGAAGGAAGCTCGCGCTCGGAGCGCTGCGAAGCGTCGAGCAGCTCGCGAGGAGAAGAAGGCAGCGGAGCCGTTGGACGCTCAAGAGCAGCTGGATTCGGAAGACACTATTCAGGGGGCGCACCATGTTTCCTTGGATGAAGTCACCGAAGATGGCCAGAAGGAGAGCGCGCCGGTTGGCTCTGGCGGAGACTCCAGTTCGGATTCGTGCGTGGAGGTTGTGGGTGTGTCCGTCCCGGATGCACCCGTTCAGGCGTCTGTGGGAGACGCCGCCGTGGTTGAGTGCCCGGCTGAGGAGGCTCTGGTGAAGCCCCGGCCGGATGAAGATGTGATCAGCGTGGACGACGACACGGAAGAGAAGATGATTCCGGACGAGACGCCCACGATCAAGTTGGAAGGCCCGTTGTCGACGGTCAAGGAAGAAGTGGTGCTTGAGGACTCGCAAGAGACCTCGCACCTGAAACCGGAGACGTCGCTACCGTCTGACCTACAAGTGTTGAAGCCAAGCTTCACAAGTACACCCGAAGTCCAGTCGCCAAGTAGATCCCGAATGGAGATCGACTTGACTGTGAATGAAGATCCTGTGGAACGCGAAGCACTATTCAGCGTGGACCAGGGGAAGACGTACGTAGCCGACCAAGTTCGTCGTTGGGAGCAAGTCACTCTGGAATTCGTGATGTCTCCAACGATCGAGTACAAGTGGCCGCACCAGAATCCAGACTTCAAGTCGTGGTATGCGGCAGTGGTGAGGATGTCCGAGTACGTCGCAACCCGAATGTCGATGGCCAGCCGGTCGGAAGCGTGGATTTCCGAATGGAGCCTCGTGAGACTGGCACCAAATGCTGTCGTCGACTTCACTTCGGTTGAGGTGTACCTGAAGGACTTGTCCCCGAGGGAGTACGTTGCCGTGCTCCAGACAATGTTCTTTGACGTCGGATTCAGGTTTCGCAACCTGATCCCGGAGTGGTTTCGAGCTCATGCGTCTCAAGTAGACCGGAGTTTAGTCCGAGCGGTAGCTGAAGACCTCCAGCATCTGCTAACGATGGAGCTCCTGGAATGGCGCGAAGTCACCTCGGGTGTGCCGTCGCGAATGCTGTCACCTCTGGATGTACGAGCTTTGACTGACACTGTGGAAGACATGAAGCCGGAAGACGCAGAAGGTGATTCATTGATGTCGAGTTATGAAGCTGGACTACTCGGAAGCGAGTGTGTCGAGCGGCTGAAGAAGGCACGAGTCCGAGTGACTCGCAGTCCTGCGAGTTCGTCGCTCGGAGAGCCCGAGCTGAAGCGGCCCCAACACCTGCCGCCACGTCCAGCCTCGATTCCGTCGATGAGTTCTCTCATGTCGTACGGGACGTCTGCTCAGGACAGCCGAAGCACTGCGATCCCGAGTGAAGTGTCTGGAACTCGAAGCGCATCGCCGATGCCGAGTTCTGGATACGGATCAACGTTGTTTGGACCGACTGCCTCTGGATCCGAAGAGTCCAATCCCAGCGGACCCGTTGAGTCGTAGTCGTCCGGGAAGATGTCGTCTTCCTCATCACTCTGGTCTATGGGAGGAGCAGCGTCGGCTCACATGCCGTACTCTTTCATTGCCCCACCCGGAATGGTTTTCGCTGCTCAGGGCAGAACTGCGCAAGTCGACGGGAACGTGAGTGTCCAAGTAACGGAGGCCGTCCTCCCGAGATCACCAGCGGTAGTGGGCCATGACGATGTCGCTATGTCGGAGTCGGGTCACACTAGCGTTCGGAGTGATCATCGGTCGAGGACATCCCGAAGTCACACACGCTCCCGGAAGCCGAGTCCTAGTGAGTCGCCAAGCGATTCAGACTCGAGCGCAGAGGAACGGAAGCGACGGAGTTCCAAGCGATCCACTCGATCATCCAAGCGATCGTCTAAGTCGAGGAAGTCACCAAGCCGGTCGATCCAGTCGGAACGGACGAGTCGCTCAGGGAGGACGAGTCGATCTCGCATGTCTGGAGCTTCCCAGGTTGCGTTGAATACCATGCGCACGACACAAGACTTGCTGTCCCGAATGGAGTCTAACCAGGCTCACCTAGGGCAACAGGTCCAGCAAGCCTTCCATGCGATCCAGGCGCTAGCTGTGCGTGGAAGTCCATCGGAAGGACAAAGTTCGCCAAGTGTTCCTAACCGTACTAGCCGAAGTGATCTGCCACCGAGGCCACCCGCTTCTGTTCCAGCTGCGCGGACACCTGCGTCACCACGATCGGTTGATGCGGCTCGCGCCGAAGGCGCACATACTGCGTTGGAGTCCGCGCGAGTCGAGTTCGAAGAGCGCTGGCAGCAACGTGAAGCGAAGGCCGAAGCGGAGAAGGTTGCTTGGGTGGCCGACGTGCAGAAGACCCTGAGTGCACAATTGGAAGCCTTCCAGCAGAAGATTCAATCTCTGGAGGAGGCGCCCAACAGGGATCAGGAGACCATCCGAGATCTGCAGAACGTGCAAGGAATGCGCTCGCGCAACACTCCCGCAACACATCCTCAAGCTCAAGACACTCGTGCAACTTATGGATCTGATTCAGCAACTCAAGTCAAGTCTGAACCCACGCGTGTGACTATGTACCCACTCCCGGGTAACGCAATCAAGGGACACGCAAGTGAAAGACGGGACATCAAGTGCGACAGCGACCTTCCAGCAGAACAGCTCCAGTTGACTCTTCAGAGTCTGATTGGAACAAAGTATGCAAAGGAAGACGAAGCAGTAAAGTCTGAGCAGACGCCCGGGGCAAAGTCGTCGAGTGTATCCCGACCGAAGTCTCAGGTGCAAGAGACTAAGCCTGTTGGGCCAGAGAAGACGGACGCCAAGAAGCCCGCCAAGAAGGACTCGAACAGGAAGCATTCACGTCAAGATGGAGATCCTTCAGGGGCTAGTTCTGGCGGAGAGTCAAGTGACGAAGGCTACAGCTCAAGCGACCCTAGCTCGTCGAACGAGATGCCTGCGTACACGACAACCGCTGCGATGACTCAAGGAGGCTCGGTAGTGACACTGAGGACGTTTACTAATACGCTAGAAGATTTCGATGAGAAGCTGTCGTTGTCTGCGCGCCGTCGCTGGTGGGAGCGATTCCTAAACGTGACTGTGCAAGGAGGCTGGACGGATCAGATTAAGGTCTACGAACTCAAGACGAAGATGTCGCCCGCAGTCCGAAATTGGTACGGACAGCTCTCGAAACATGTGCGTTCGGAATGGAGTCGACTTTCCAAGGAGTTCAAGCGGGAATACTGCAAGTCAAGGGTGTCAGAGTCCGAGAAGTACTACACGATGAAGCAGTTCAAAGACGAGACCGCATTGGCATTCCTGTATCGCTTGAACTTGGCAGCTGAACGCGCGGATGTGCGTTTCCGGAAGTCTGAGCGCCGACGTGAGCAACACATCAAGCGATTCATCAAGAACCTCACGGATGTGACGCTCAAGACGACCCTGCAGAGTCAGCGTTTCAGAAAGGTTTCTGACCTGGAGTATGTTCTGAAGCAGCAAGAGGAAGTGAACCCGAGTGGATTGCATTCTGGTCGAGGGGCGCAGCCTCGAGATTTCAGAGCAGACAACGTTGCTCGGAATGGGCCAAGGATGAATCGCCCGAATCGGGCCTACGTAGCCCAGGACGACGAAGCTCAAGGCTTCGATACTCAAGCGACGTTCGAAGACGACGAAAGGGCAGACTTAGCTGCGTTGAGCACGTGTGTTCAGGACGTCCTGCGAGATGGCAACCGGGATGCCAGATTGTTAACCCGGGAAGACCTCATTCACGAGGTCTATCGTGTGATGAACGGTGTGGGGTGGAAGCCCAGAGACCCATCAGCTGGACCAAGACCACCACCAGCAAGGCAGCCTCAGCAGCCAGGTTTTCGGCCGAACAACCCAGACCGCATGGAGGTTTGTGAGAATTGCAAGAAGTGGGGACATCGACCGGAGAATTGCTGGGCTGTTATCGTTGTCAGAGGCATGGACATCCAACGCAAAGGTGTGAGACGAAAGCATGCCTGAAATGTGACCAAATTCACGATGGAAGATGCGAAGACTGGAGAGCTTTCCAAGAGATCAAGGAGTTGCTGCAGCAAGGAGGCCTATCTAACCTTCCAAGCCGCATTCGGGAGGACATCCTGAATGGCAAGGGCGATTCTGAGGGAGCGCAGTTAAACTACTAAGCCCGCCGAATGGGGATTCGGTACGCGTCGGGCTGAGAAGACCCTCAGAATTGTGTGTGTTAGCGTATGTTGGCCCCAAATTGCGGAACCAGAACCAAGATAATCTACAATGTATGACCTCCCTGATTGACCATGAACCTGTGCCTTTGGAGTGTACTCGTACTTGATATTCGAGGTCTCCACCCCCGGCCGAATCTGAAGGTCCAGCTCAATTCAAGCTGAATTTCGGAGAACGGTACGGATGGTGGGCACATCATGACATCATGATGAGAAGGAGGACAAACAACAGGTTGCTACGGTTCACGGTGCAGTGAAGGATTTCAGGACGCAAATACTGCTGGATACCGGAGCGACTGTGAATATGATCAGTTTGGATCTTGCGCGTAGACTCAAGCTCAAGTTAAACTCGCAGAAGCGAATCAAGGTGTCCGGCCTAGGAGGCGTCCCGACTTACATCACTGCAAGTACGCAGATCAAGGTCACTTTGGGAAGACGTGTCGTCTACACCTTGGATGTTTGGGTAACTAACATTGGAGAAGGCGTTGACGTGCTTTTGGGAATGGATTTCATGTACAGTGCTGGAGTACGATTATGTATCCGTGAAGGGACGGTGGTACTCCCCGATGAGGAGTCCGTTCTGATGTATGGCTACAGGATTCGGAAACACCGTGAGCGGAATATCCCGATCACCCCGTTGCAGGACGTGCACCTACGCCCTGGAGAACAAGTGAATGCGAAAATCCGGTATGGTGTATGCCAACCGCTCCGAGATGTGGTGTCGGCTAGCAGAGGTGACCAGTGGGTGACTCAAGTCCTCTATGGTGCTAAGTCGTGGGCAGTAACCGTAAAAGTGGTGAATATTTCCGATAAGGATCGCTGGATAGATTCGTCTACACCCGTTGCTCGAATAGTGGAGTATGGTTGCTTTCCAAGAGCAGGGCGTTTTGTGCGACCTGGAGTACGAAGGTATCAGGAATGGCAACATCTCATTTACGAGAGTACTCTGTCCACGCAAGCTAGGATGCGGAAGGAACGTTATGAGCAGGCCCTTCGGGACACTGCACCGCCTTCGGTCCCGAAGCGTTCCTATCAGTGGCCTGCGAAGATGTTGATGAGATCTCAGGCCAAGACCGATGAGGTTCGAGTAGTTCGACTGCATAAACGGCCAATGACCGTAATTTCGGAATGTGCGGATGGAAGTGAACCCGAGTGTGTGTCGCAAAAGGGCGAGAAACCGGCGCTACCTACAATGGATCATTCGAGTACTCCTTTGGAGCGACTGGAAGAAGATTACATCCGGTGTATGCGAGTGAACACTGAAGAGCTCGAACAGGAGCCCGCAGTTTATATCCACGAAGGGAGTGATATGATGTCACAGTTGAAGGGTCAGTTGGCGATGTTACCCGAGTTACAAGATCTCAGTCTAAGATGCGATATTTCAAAGGCTGATGTTGGCGAACCTGGTGTAACTACTGAAGTTCAAGAGCGTCAACTCAAAGAGATTTTGAAACGGCATCGCAGTATCTTCCTAGGGGACGGTAACGCGGCTCCTGCTCCAGCTCGAGGTGTGATTTGCGATTTGGATGTTGGGGATGCAAAGCCTGTGGTTCAGCGTCCTAGACCGGTTGCACCCCAAGTTGCCATCAAGGTGTATGCGCTACTCAAGAAGCTCCTGGAAACCAAGTTGATTGAACACTCGGAGTCCCCTTGGACTTCTCCGATCGTGATCGTCCTGAAGAAGAACGGGGTTGACATTCGAATGTGCATTGACTATCGAGTGGTGAACAGTTTTATTGGGCTTTCTAACTACCCCCTCCCGCTGATCGACGACCTGTTGACCGGTTTTGAGGGCGCGATGTGGTTCATGAGCCTGGATATGGCAAGTGGCTTCTGGGCAGTCCGAATGACTGAACGGGCTAAGTTGATTTCTGCGTTTGTGTGTCCATTCGGACATTTTCAATGGGTCCGAATGCCTTTCGGGCTGAAGAATGCTCCGTTGGTCTATCAACACATGATCAACAATTGCCTGTGGGGATTTGTGAGATTGCCACCTGAAGAAGAGGTGCTTGTGGATCAAGAGGTTCTCGATTACTTGAAGTTGGAAACGCAAAGGCCAGAAGGGTCCAAGGTGGATCGCCATCAGACGGCATTGACGGAACGGATGACTGGTTTCAGGCGCAACATTCCCGCGCCATCCCAGATGGGTCCCGTGTTGGGGCGTAGTTCCTACATAGACGATATAGCCCATGGTGCCAGGACTTGGGATGAGCTGTGCGAAGATCTGGATTCTTTACTCTACCGTTTGCGGTACTGGAATATTTCGGTTAGCTTGCCTAAGAGCGAATTCGGAAAGCGCACTATACCTTACCTGTCACATGAAATTGGAGCAGAAGGTATTCGTGCTATCCCGAAAATCGTGAAAGACATCCAAGATCTCCCGTTTCCGGCTACCCTGAAAGGTGTACAGTCATTCCTAGGCAGCCTCAACTATTATCACAAGTTCATTGAAGACTTCCCAGTAGTGGCTGCAGTCCTCTACGAACTGTCAGATGAGCAAGTACGAGCTGGGAGAGACTTGTCTCGAGCCAAGGAGGCGTTCGACATTCTGAAGCAGAAGATTGTGTCTACGCCACTGCTCAGACACCCTGACCGGACCAAGCTTTTCGTCATCATTCCTCATGCCAATCAGTGGGCAGCTTGTGCTGTTCGAGGGCAAGAATATGATGGTGTCATCCAACCAGTTCGGTTCACGGGGCGTGTCCTGAACGACGCGGAACTCCGGTATCACATTGCTGAGAAAGAAGTATTAGCGGTGATTCGAGTTCTTCGCGTGTTCAAGACCCTGATCGATGGATGTCCCCTCGTGGTTTATACCAGACACTCGGTGCTGAAGTGGGTGATCAAGTCTAAGACCGCCGATGGGCACTTGGTTCCTTGGGGCGTTGTTTTGTCGCAATACGATCTAGAGATCCGAAAGGTCCAGCGGGATAAAGATGGACTTGCTGCAATCCTGGGTGCAGGTATCACACCGAGAGAGCACCTGGACAAGATTGCGGAATCGCTCATTCCGACCAAGGGGCATGTCAAGGCACCCCCCGTGATCAGTATCGAGATGCTTGAAGCAGATTACACTGGAGTGGTCCTGAGTTTCGATGGAGCTGCGAAGACGTCGACGAGGATTGGCAGCTATGGTTGTATGTTGTGGCAACTTCCCGAGTGGAAAGTTCTGGACGCCCGAGGTTACACTCTGGAGGGTGTTACGGTGAACGATGCGGAATATTTCGGACTGCTACGCGGCCTAGCTATGGCTCGCGATCGAGGAATCCAGGATCTAGTGGTCGTGGGAGATTCGAGAATCGTCATACAACAAGTCCAAGGTTTGATCAATTGCAATCAACCCAACCTTCAAAGGAGATTAGCTGAATGTGAGGTGTTGAAGAAGAGGTTCAACAGTGTGCGCCTGGTTCACGTTAAAAGAGAATTCAACCAGGCTCCCGACTATCTGACCTCCAAAACACTAGCATTGGGTAAATCCTGGGTGGTTGAGGAAGACGCCGAAAGAGAACACCTGGAAGTTGTGTCGAGAATTCGTGAGCAGCTTATGAAGACGTCTGACGAAGAAACAAAGTCGAATTCAGAAACGCCAAGGGATAGCCCGAATGTCGTAGCCATGGGAGTCTCAAGAGACGTCACGCTTTGCGGTCCTGAGTGTGAGCCCCTTCCCTCTGCTGCTCGAGTACTGGCGGCGTTTACACGATCCAGAACTCGCACGAGGGAGGTAGAGTCCGCTCCACCCATGGGACCCCTTGAGTACCAAGCTGAACGATGGAGACGGATCAAGGTGCATCAGGAAGGAGACCAGTATCTCTCAGATATCATCGCCTTCCTGAAAGACGATCTAGAACGCTTCAAAGCGTCTCAAGAAGATTGCGAAGGTGGCTGATTTGTTCGCTTTGGATACTCGAGTAGTGCTATACCGACTTGCACGGTCAACCCGAGGCCGACCGCGCGACGCCGAAGACGAGCTCAGGCTAGTGGTCCCGGAATCACTCCGAGAAGACATGCTGCATTATGCACATGAAGATTTTCAAGGAGGACATCAGGGGATCACCCGTACTCACGAAAGACTGCACTCGGAGTTCTATTGGCCCGGGATGTATGCTGATGTGGAACGATTCGTGAAGGAATGTGTGGATTGTGCTAGCGGTAAGGGATCACCCCCGAATACCGGTCCCTCACCAGGCAACATTGAGCCTACACGACCTTTCGAGGCCGTCTCTATGGATTTCGTGACTCATTTACCAGAGTCAGTCCGAGGGAATACGTTTCTGTTGCTATTCCAAGACATGTTCTCCGGATATGTGATGTGCAAACCAATGGCGTCGACAACCGCTCAAGATGTCGCTGAAGCGTATGAAGAATCCGTCTTTCGGAGATTCGGAGCTTCCTCAGTGATTCGGCATGATCAAGATCCTCGCTTCATGAGTGAGGTCTTTGCAAGATTCCGAGATCTCATAGGGAGCAAGCAGAGAGCGACTCTCGCATATCGACCCCAGGCGAATGGTCAGCAAGAACGTTCGGTGCAGACAGTCATTCGGAGTGTGAAGGCGTATGTTGCGGAGGCAGATCAGTCAGATTGGGACGAACACGCCGAGAGACTGATGTTCGCCCTGAATACATCATTCGATGCAACCCGCCTGGACACACCGTTCTACCTCGTACACGGATGGGATGCCCAAGGAACTGTGCCCGCTATGCTGGGACCCAGACCTTCAACTCTCCCCGAGCGAACAGCTTATGAGTGGCGACGGAAGCTCCAGAGGGATTACAACTACGCACTTGCTTGTGCAGAGGAACTTCAGCGAAAGGCAAAACGTGCGCGTTCCGAAGAACCGACTAGGAAGTGGCGTGAGTTATCTGATCGCCTAAAAGCTGGTTTCGAGAAGGGAGATGCTGTTTGGTTATATATTCCAAAGGTGCAACCTGGATTGAGCCGGAAATTGGCACACTTGTGGCACGGACCGTTCCGGATTGAAGATGTTCGAGATGACTTTCGAGTAAAGCTGAAGGTTGAAGACTCGGGATATCGAGTGAACCCTTGGGTACACATAAGCCGACTTAAGCCAAGGGCCATCTTCCCTAGAAGGCCCAAAGTTGAAGTCGAAGTTGAAGACGATGACGATTTTGACGCGGCATTACTACCTGAAGACAGTTGGGAGCCAGACAATGCAAATGACGAGTACGAAGTGGAGAGCATTCAGGATGTGCGATGGGTTAAACGAACCCGAACGTCCAAGCGATCCCGAGAGTATCTTGTCAAGTGGAAGGGCTATGCCGACCCTGAGTGGATTCCAGTGTCTCAGCTGAGTTGTGGGGCGTTGCTGTACGAGTTCAACAAGGGAGCGAGGGCCAAGGCGAGGTTCCAAGCTATGCAAGCTGGGGATGACCACACGCGGGCTTAGGCACCCTACGAGAACGCAATCAGAACGACCCAGATCGTCGCCGTGTGAAGTGAAAGAATTGTTTTGAAACCGTTGATGAAGTGAAGATGAATTTTGGGAAGCCATGATGAGATGATACCTGAACGTGGATTTTGGTTCCTGAACCTATAAAGTGTGTTTTGACTATGATGATGACGATGAAAGAGGAGCAAACAAGAAAGTTACGTTTCGAAATGGATTAGCTATGGTGTTAAGATGCAACATGCAGATGACTCGGACTAGGAGCGTTATGGCGACCTTGAAAATCAGTCGACGTTGGCCAACGTGACCAGGTGCCGCTTGCGGTGCTCCACTGGGAGTAACTTGTCGCGAGTCGCTTGAGGGAGGTCCTTGACGCGATCCGCAATAGACTGACACGTGTTCCACTGTACGCGACTGGGTTCTCGCTGATCAAGAAGTTTCACCTGTTCTTCCAAAGAGTAAGGAATTCCAGTGATGATCTTGTAGGACGGATCCATAAGGATCCAGTGACAACACTTTGAGGGATAAGTCCACACTCCAGGTTCTTCCAGGAGCGACTCTCTCATGCCTTTGTCAACCCACTTGTTGATCAACCGCTTGTAAGACTTCTTGACTTGGTCGCACTCGGTTTTCCGCTCCTTAGCGAGATTGCTGGAGTAGTCATCCAAGTTCTGATCTATGAAGATCCAATGACCGATCCACCAGAAAGCACGACGGTGATCCGACATGAACTCCACAATCTCGTCCAGAGCGTCACGTGAAACTTTCGAGAGTTGCGTCCGAGTGTGCAAGGCGAGATACTTCGAGCGCTCCTGAAACATCTTGTCCCAGGGCTTTGTCTCCCAGAACACCATGAAGTCAGCGGGCTTCCAACGGAGTCGATTCTGTTCAGCCTCAGCGGGCTTGGAGAGATTTGGGGCGTAATCTGGGAACCCATACGATTGCTCCAAAGCGTTCGTAGTCCCAGGGGCGAATTTCACTAGGATGCCGTAGTGTCTCCACGAATTCACTCTGGGGCGAGGAGTCTCGATCAGTCGACGTTCCATTGGGAGAAGCTTTTTGTAGTCCTTCCGAGCGAGCTGTGATTGCTTACGCTCTTGAGCCGGACGTGATTTTCGGGAAGAGGAAGCCGACGTGACTTTAGAAGACAATTCTTCGTTGTCCTTGTGTGGTGAAGTAGATAAGAAGTTTTCCGACTCCGATCTCGTCCCGTCAGTCAAGATCAAGATCAATCCCTCTTTATGGTGATCCTCGATATAGTGGCACTCACTATAATGACCAAGTGAATGTGTGTGTCATCATCCCTGCCCAAGACGATTGTACCCACGCGATATCGATCCTGACAGGTAAATATCGATCTTAACTTTATTATGGGTTTTAGGAAGCCAGTGCAATATGGATAGCCACAGATGGGATGCATAGGATAATAACCATTAATTCAGAGTTGTTTTTACCTTCTACTACACAAGTCTTCCTTCTTCTTCGCTATTCCGGGTAGGGATATACAAGATTGGCCTTCCCGACGTCACGCAGGATCAAGATCGACACTAAGTAGAACCCCTACGCCCAGATTGCTTGGCTGGACGTTCGTCAACCCTCAAACCTCAAGACTCCGCTATAGGAAGCGGCAAGCACGTATTGGAAGCTATTGGATAAAGGTCACACACCGACCACAAGACCCCCGAGCTAAGATCGACACTGGTCAGAGCAAGATCGATCAAGGACATCCAAGACCGAAGACTCGATATCTACTGGCGCGGCGAGTAGAAGTATCCCCGCTGCTGCCACCTCTCCCGCTGTCCTGTCAGACAGCAAGATCGACAACAAGCGCGTCTAATCGAGATCACCCGAGGAGCGATCTAGTCCCACCGACGGGTACACAAGGTGAGATCAAGTAACTTCACGGAAGATCGGAGTACCCCCTCCGTTAGTCGGCAGTTCGGGCGCAGTGTGCAAGTGGACCCCTGCGATCTTGCGATTTCGCAGAACCACTTCGCCACACTTGAGTTCAGCACTTACATCTGGCTCCGAAGCAGACGTGTCTACACTCGAACGACGCTTGGCCTCCCTAGGAGGTGTCGTCCGGCGTGGCGAAACAGGATTCACCTTCTTGGGAGTGAAGGGTGTGTCACGAGAATCATCTTCATTGTCCTCCCCGTCACTTTCGAAGAGAGCTTTGTGGATCTCTTCGTCGTCCATGTGAACTTGTTTGGACAACGGTGGCCAACGAGAAGGGATGTTTCCCGTTTCCAAGTCTGCTTCCAGACGAGATTCAGCGTTCTTATAACACCAGCTCGGGACGAACTTAGTCCACGGAGTCTCATCCAAGCGTTTCCAGTACATCATCCGGGATAACATCACGGAAAGCATCCTAGAAGGAATCCGAGAATGCACCGCTTGACCACTCCGAATTAAATCTTCCGCCTGATCCAGTGTTAGACCAGAACGCATGAGGACTTGGACGTCTGTGCGCAGTTTGTCCCAAACTATGGGACCATCCAGAGATGCACACACCGCACTCACGTCCAGGAGTGGCGAAGCGACGGTGTCCAGGGCTGGTTCACCATTTGGAGTGTACGACGTGGGGCGCCACTGAACGTTCTGAAGATCGGATGAACCACCCGCTGAATGACCCGAAGACTTGGTGTTCTTGAGAAGCGACGACGACAGTGGACTTGGAGGATCCTCAGAAAAGTCAACAGGATCATCTTTCGAGCCCGAACGAGGTCTCGAGTCTCCAGGATCTTGCTTTTCCTCAGAGTCGTCGTTCTCATCCGCGAACACATACGGTTCCGGCCGCAACGTGGGATCATCCAATGTGTTGACGAAAATCTGGGTTTTCCAAGCCTCAGGAGGATCTTGGTGATCGCGAAACTTTTCCAGAAGTGCTTTCAGGCGAGGCCAATTGCCGTCTACCCGAGTGTCATGACGATGGAGGAAGTTCATTAGCTTGGGTGGGTCCAAGGTTGACGCCTTCAAGCGATTTTCCAGATCGTAGACAACCTTCTGCAACTCGTCATGGTCACTCTCCAGACGCATGATGCGCGCTTGGAACGCACGTTGTTGACGCTCATGTTCCTGAGCCTCGCGCTTGTAGTCGCGACTGTGTTTTTCCAACTCGGAGATGATGTAACCTTTGGCGAGCTCAGCTTCTTGGTGCCAATACTTTTGGAGCAGCGAATAGTCCGCGCGAACCTGGCGGACCTCTTCGAAATCCTTCAAAGCACGCAGAGTTGCCTGAGATCTCGAACGCTGGGTGGAAGCCTCCAAAGTGCGATACTTGTCCAGGAGACGTTACATGAGAGTCGTCATCCCGAAGACTTTCCGAGCCAGATCTTGAGCGCCATAGTGACGCAGAAGAGAAGCCGTTTCCCGCTTGGTCGAGATGCTTTTCAGCGCCAAAAGGAACTCATAGGAGTCAGGCTCCAGCGTATCCGCCAAAGGAATCAATATTTCGCGACGGATGTCGACATCCGGGCTCAAAAGCTTGGCGAGGAACTGTACGTCCTTTTCCGAAAGCAACTCCACTCCCAGAAGACACTCGACTCCACCGTAGCCATCACGGAGAAGACTCCCGTTGGATAGATCTGTTGCCGTCGCTGGAACTCCCACGAACATCGTGTTCGGACTGGGAAGATGAGAGGGAGGCGCAGCAACGCGTGTTGGAGGGACTTGACCTTCCAGAGCGGGGCGTGCCTTGACTGCCGCGTCTGCTAGGGCATCCAGCTTGTCCATATCATCCTTTTCGAAGACCTTGGCCAGCAATGGCCGAAGTGCGCGCTGGATCAGGTCCCGAGCCTTGTCCGCCACTGGTGGAGCACCCGTGGACGTCGGAGCCACGTCTGGAGGCGAGTTGCCATCGGAAGCAGTCGCCGTGCTTGAACCCGAGCGATCCTTGCTTGAGCTCCGCTTTTTCTTGTTGCTAGAGCGTTCCTTGGAGCCGCTCCTACTTCGTTTGCCCGTGGATTTTGCCGCGCTAGAGCTTCGGCTCTTCGGCGCCTTTGTATGCTTGCGTTCCGGGACTTGTGGTGTTTCCACCGCCTCCTGTGAAGTCTCTTGAGCCGTCTCACCGCGCTTGTCAGCCGAGGACTCCAAGCCAGAGCCGGAAGTTGCACCGCGGTCGCTCTCAGTAGGGCCTACATCCTGAGCACCCACCGTTTCAAGCTGGGCGTTAGGGAGTGGTTCTGACGCTGAGGGAGGCGAACCGCTAGTTGGTGCCCGGTCTCCGGAGTTGCTTGGTGTCTCGCTCATCAGTTGCCTGATCGTTAGATGTTCTCGTTGTGAATGAAATCTTGGTTGCCACTCTGAATTGGGTACGACAGTTGGATAGTAGACGGGGCGCAGAAAAGACCCAATCTGGGGTAATCGCCTAACGGTTTTGCAATTCGGGATGTCTGGTCGCCCGGGATAGCTGCGTTCGTTTGGTCGGCTCATGTTCTGTCACTTCGACGGTAATTTCCTCAGTGAAAGACCGTGTATCCGAGGGGCGGTTGTGACGATGTGTCTCTGATTTTCTCGGCACACCCGCAGCTGCCCAGCCGGGACAACCCGCACACTGATTCGGACAAGAGATGATGGTTTTCGAGATGGGTATTGAATGGGACTCCTGGGCGAATTGATGGTTTGGACGTTGGGGATGCAGATGTTCGGTTACGGAGAGGCTCACAGGTTAGAAGCGTACGCCCTGAATGGGTACCACATTCAGGATGCAATTAAGACGCTCAGTCCGACCGCCGACTCCTTGACGGCAGGTATCCACGAGAAGGAAGCAAGTGCCCTCGGAGAACGTATCCCGAGGAGCAGTCTACCTTGACGGAGCCGAACATCACCCAAAACACCCTGAAACTCCAAGGTTTCCACAATTACGATCCTACCTACACATGTAAACCCAAGACTGTCTCCCTCATCCTGAAAGTTCGATCGCCTACCGGATATGAAGACTCCATCTGAAGTTATGCCGTGTACCCCGAATGTACATCCCGAATGACAATACATCCTGAATGGCCAAGCGACTGTCGAAGAACAAGATCGAAGCTCAAGTTGCTGAAGATAAGTTCAGTCCGGAAGTCAGTTTACTGACATTCAAGCAGAGTCAAGACAGTACGACCCAAGAGTATCGCAATCAGATGATTACACCGTGCAAGAACAAGACCAGTGCTGCCGATCTCAGAAGACCCGAGACATCGCTGATGAGGGTATGCAGGTCCAAGTTCGACGTGACATTCCAAGTATAATGAGACCAAGTCTACCCGAGTGTGACCTCACGAAGTAAAAGGAAGACCGCCAAAGAAGTACCAATATTACCAAGATTGAAGAAGAATTTAGAATGCCAAGAAGTAGAAGCTAATTTTAAACAGAGTTTGTTTTGCGTTGGGAAGTACAAGTGACTTCGAGTTCGCTTCATATTGGGAAGCCTAAGTATCTTCGTCGCACAGGCAACCTAGGGAGACTGCCGTACTTTTTAACGCATCTCGTCAAGGAAGGACTACCTGGAGGACCGCTCACATTAGGAGAGCCCCAGAGTGAGGACGACCAAGGCTGCGCTAACCGCGTAATAACTCTCAACACGTTCAAGTCGAATTAACTTGGGGACCAGTGGGCTTGAACACTCGGAGTGATCCAGTTATTTTATTTGCTAAGTTGCTAGTGGACACTCCGAGTGCCCCTTGCATTTCATATTCATTTTCCCTGCGATCTTAGGAGGTTTGGTAGTGATCACCCCTAGGATTTGACTGCTTATTACTGTGTGTTTAGGAAAGACATTCTATTTATTCCCTCGAGTATTCCGAGGGTGGTGCGCGTAGGGCATCCCGAAATTTACCTGTATTCGGGCGTGCTTACTAACTGACAGGCTGCATATTGTATATTCAAACTCTGTATTATTTTAGGTTATCTTTTGGGAAGAAGGTCTTTACTCGTGATCTCTCAACCCACATTCAGGACCCCCAGGATACGTATAACCTGGAAGTTCTTACATTTTCTGTGTGTCTATCTTAGGAATACAAGTACCCGGTGAAACCCGGTCCGCCGAATTAATCGACACCTATAGGGATTGCACAAGGTCACCCGCCAACCTGGATCGAGTCTAGTACTTGATCGAGGACCTGTACTACCCGAAAAGTCGGTTCTTCTCGAAGGACCACCCCCACTCTTCGGGCGCGCTATACTTTGGGCGGTAAAGTGTTCACCCACTTCGCCACAAAGGACTCATCTTTTGGTAACCCGGAGGCACCGGACCACAGTTCCAGCCTCGTAGCCCCCTCTGCATCTGGATCGCTGTTTGGTGGTCTGCTGTTGAGTGGTAGCTTCCAAGTTAGCACATCCTCCGTTTCTTCACCAGAGAAGATGGACGAAGAGGATAAAGAAGACAAACAAGCTCTTTCGGATGATGCTGTAACTACCTCCGATGATGTCAACACGAGCGCTAGTACTCCTGCTGACAGTGGAAGCATGTTTAACGGATTGCAACTGAGCTCCAGTGGGGGAAACGCTTCAGGGACGTACGGACGGATCTTGCTGTAGAGCTCTGTCTTCTTCTCCGCCTTTAGTGACGGAGGGCTCAGGTCTTCCAGGAAGTTGATGAGCATCCGCTCCACCTTAGTGCTCTCTGTCAGGACCCCGTCAACCTTGCGCCGTAGATCCTGCTCAACCGGCTCGTCGTCTGGTCCCTTCTTGCACTGCACTACACCAGGTTTAGTCGCGTCCATACTAAAGATCTGGTACTGCTGTACCCAAACTAGCTTCTTGTAAAGTTCCGTCACGAGCGGCTTGTAGCTCTTGAAGAACTCGTTCCCACGCGAAATGTGCACTGCAATGCTCGAAGTGGCCGCCTCGTTGACGGCGGAAATGATGTGGTCCATCGTCCAGCAGTCAGAGCGGCAAACATGGCGGCGAATGTTGCCGAAGCCACGGTCGCAAGAGTTCTTGGTACGGCCCTTCACAAAGAATTTGTAGTCGATGCGCTCAAAGACGCCCATCTGAACTTGGGCAAGAAAGAACTTGATAACATGATTGTTCTTGTTCTGGCCTGAGCAATTGTCCGCGTACACAATGAGGTGCTTCTTGTTTGCAGGGAGCAGCACGGTGCGAATGAAGTGCTGAAGCATTGAGTTGATCTGGTCGCTTCATTTTCCACTCGCAAATTCACCGTAGACGTAGTTCGTCTGCGCTCCCGCATTTTCGTAGAAAAATCCGAAGACATTCACTGCAAGCAGCGAACAGAAATGCCACTGAGACGGAGTGGTGGTGACCGAAGGAACCGTCAAGTTCTGCGAAATATCCATAACAATCACTGCAACGTCACTGCTGCTTCCATCACTTGCATGGACGGCAGCTTTGTCTTTCTTGTACTCGCGTCTATAGATAATAACAAATCCAAATGTTACCAATGGTCAAGTGAAAAGTTCTTGGTAGATCAATTTGATATCTATGTCCTCGCACCTCATACGATGTGCAGACTCCGTGTGTTGGCCCAGCTCCTCCACTTGTTCAGCAGGAGTCCCGCGACGCAACCTCGACTGGTAAATGGTACACAAGTCACCCACATTGGCCTGAGCAGCACGGATCTTGATGTTGGAGCAGTGGACGGACAGCAACTTGCGGAAAGTGGAGCGTGCAGGCTCGCAAACACGCAAACCGAGACTCACAAACTTGCGCATCTCGGCGTACGGAGCCTCCCAGGTAAATATTGCAGGTAGCAGCGTGTAGTCTTCACGAATGTAGTACTTCTTCACCATACCGTCCTTGGTTTTCTGTATGCGCACCCTCACAGGCACCACCTCGCCGACTTCAGCAGCAAAGTACTTGAACCACTTGACCAACCAAACTAGATTGATCTTCGAAGCAATCTTGTTGAGCCGATTGCTGTGCACCTTGGCAGCGCTGTTGCCGTTACGCAAGCGCTTTTTGTAGCGCTGAATGGTAAGCGGCTGCACGCCGAGGCATCGGGCAAACGAAGGGCGGCACACACGCCCAACCAAAGGTAAGTAGTAGTGAAACTTCTCGCGTTCACCATTGCCACGACGTCTCTCGGTTGTGTCTGGCTGCATAATCACGCCGAGTAGCGTCAGGATGCAAGTCGCCTTCTCCGGTTTGTACATCTGCCACAGCGAACACGCCAACCACTCCAACTCTCCCGCTTTTCCTTGCAGGCAGCGCCGCTCGCACACGTCGTCGCAAATCAAGTTCGTCACGCATTGCTGGATATCAACGTCAAGCAAATTGATACTGATGCCCTCTTCCTCCACATCAGTCTCGCTCTCTGCGCTCTCTCCGGTCACATCTTCCTCTCCAGCAGAGCCATCGTCGTCACTGTCGTCAGGCTCTTCGCTATCTAGCTCGTAGCTCTCTTCCTCGTCAGAGCTAGCGTCATTGACTACGGCGTCAGCTCCCGCGGTGTTCTGTGCAAGCTGAACGTCGGCTTCTTGCGACGAACAGCGCCGACCGGTCGAAGGGGCACTGGGGGATGGCGTGAGGGAAGGCGTGGAGCGTGTCTCCGGAGCAGAAGACTCGGCGAAGGCTGGCAGCGTGGGTGAGGGTTGGTGGGGGGACATCGTAGCAGGATACCAGTGTCCTGCTACGATGGTCTCAGGTTCTTGAATGTGTGGTAAAGCGCTATCAAATCTGATCGATCTGGACCACGGCAGGTGATGGATCACGATCTACGCGGTTAGGGCTATCCGGAGAATGATTGTGGCAAGAGAAGACGTACCAGAATAGGGGCACAATACCGAGATCGACAAAGCTACAGATCGACATTGGTACAGATCGACATTGGTACAGATCGACATTGGTACAGATCGACATTGGTATAGATCGACTTTGGCACAGATCGGAATGGGAACAGATCATGACGGACGATGATATGACCCCGCATCGACATCTACTCCAGCTGCGATCTGCGATCCACAATTGCGACCAAGGTCAACACCAGAAGGAAGCTGTCGCTTAGCGTCAAACGAGTTGACACAAGTCACAGACGACGAGGATGGGTACATGGTGTACCACAAGTGGGGTACATATGGATTATGGGCAATCAAGGGCATAGGAGCCAGTGCGACAAAGGAATCAGTGGACACGCAAGAGGATAGGAGGAAAGGCCTTTGTTTTCTATTGAATACAGACTGAGTTTTACCTTGTACTTCGCAAGCGGCTTCTTATTTCCGGGCGGAACGTATATTGGCCCCCGACGACACAGGAACCGCTGAGACGACGAAGCGCAAGGCATAGTGACACCTGGATTGCTTGGTGAGGGTCACGATCAACTCAGCGCTCAAGAAGACCCCGCTGATAGTAGGCGGCAAGCACTGGAAAGGAAAGGTTACCCCCACACACCCAAGGACAACCCCCCGTCGCGTGAATCAAGTTTATCCAGCGCGACAACCCCGACAATCGCGTGAAGAAGTAACCGCGCGATTGCCAACGATCCCAAGTACCGTCCATACGGTTCCCCCGATCAAGACCCCCCGGCATCCTCAAGTCACCGGAAGAGTGCAGCCCGCTCCACCGACGGGTACACAAGGTGAGACCAAGCTCAGCGTCAAGCGGACGATCGGAGTACCCCCTCCGTTAGTCGGTAGTCCGGAGCACAGTGAGTGGACGGACCCGGCGGTCAGCAATTTCTGCCGAACCGCTCCACCACAAATGAGCAAGCTCACTTTAGTGACAGTTTAATTTTCAAAACACAAATCGGCCGTTTTCTCAAAACTTCATAGAAGTACGAAATTCGATGACGTAACTTAAAACGCGATTATCTCGGTAACTCTAAATGCGCATTAGTATCATTTGGTTCTGGGTTGTCTCACATGTGTATGACGACTCGAAGTGGGTAGAACTATTTTCAAAAGCACTGTCGCCAATATCGAGTAGCCTGCGGTATACTTATTCTAGACTTCCATTTCTTTATGCAAACTGGGCTAAGCAGTCAGTTCCTGACCAGTGGTTACCTTAGCCTCCGGCTAGCAGCCGTAGGACAGTCCTGTGCACGTAGAATGCAAGGTTGTGCTGCTCAGCATCCGCTACACAGCCCCCAAAGCTTGGGTTCCCCACTGCTATCAACGCAAGGCACTAATCAGTCTCAGCTAGAATCTTTGCTAAGTCCGAAGGCTCTAGGGTCAACTGACCGCTACATGGCCAGTGGGAATTCGGCAAATCTAACAACCATATGCTTTAGCACGTAACTCGGCTAGACCTACAGCTACCTGTACCACGACCGCTCTCATGATCGATAGACGTCGACGGCAAGAACATCTGGTTCGGTACTGGTCACCATTCTGAAACTCCCACTTGATGCATTCGTGCCAGTCACTAACCTTGTTTGCTTGCGTCGGGGCTCCAACGTATCGTTCTTCTCGAGATACTCACACACCCCTCATACAGCGCTTCGATAGCTGAGATCGAAGATTTAATCCCTGCTTACCATATGTGACCGCTGCTTCCTTTGCGTCCACTACCTGCAACTTCCTACTGGCAGTCGCCTCGACAGGTCTACAGCAGCGTTTCTACCAGACAATCGCCTCTCCTCTGTGGTGAAGCGGATGTAGAAATTCCCACACCTCACTCAATCCAAGGCTGTTAATCAGGATCAAGGGCACTCACTCTACAGTGACAGCCGCTACAGTGACCGGTGGATGCGTGGCATCATCCCCGCCAAACCCGATTGTACCCACGCGATATCGATCTTGACAGGTAATATTGATCTTGCCTTTATTATAGGTATTATCAAGCCAGTGCACTATGGATAACCACAGATGGGAAGCATACAACATTAACATTTAATTCAGAGTTGTTTTAACCTTCTATTACACAAGTCTTCTTCCTCTTCACCATTTCGCGCAAGGATGCGCAGTATCGGCCCTCCCGACGCTACGCAAGACCAAGATCAACACCAAGTAGAGTTCTCTTCGCCCAGATTGCTTGGCTGGACGCTCGTCAACCCTCACATCAAGATACCCGATATAGGAAGCGGTCAACACGTATTGGTTCCATTGGAAGAAGGTTACACACCGACCACAAGACACCCCGGCCAAGATCAACATTGGCCACGTCAAGTCTAGATCAAGGTCTGCCCTGTCAGACAGACCAAAATCAACGACAAGTGCGTCTTCCGAGATCGCCCGAGGAGCGATCTAGTCCCACCGACGGGTACACAAGGTGAGAACACGTAACTTCACGGAAGATCGGAGTACCACCTCCGTTAGTCGGTGTCCGGGTATTGGTGGGAAGTCGGATCTAGCAACTTCGCAGATTTTGCTGATCCCGCTACACCACAGATTGGCAGAGCTGTGGGAGGAGCTCTACCGACGGAACAGAGGAGGACCCAGCTACGGAACTAGAAGAGAAGCCTCTACCTACTTCCCAGGTCCCTTCGGGGACCCCAGCAGACTTCGACTCGCGTCGTGATCTGCAGGACGAATGCCCATCGGCGAAAGCCACACAAACGTTCGCCTGCAAGTCGAGCACTAAAAACCGTCGGCCAGATCGAAGCCTCTACGGAAGCAGATGAAAGCACCAGGATCGGACGTTGATGACCAAGACGATCTCAAGACAGCGTGGACGGATGAGTCACTCGAGAGAGCATATCACAAGAAGGAACTTCACACGTTCTTGATCAAGAACCCTGTTATGCAGACCATCAAGCCGAAGATCATCAGTGATCTAAACGGCCCAGTGCAAAAGCCAACTGCAAGATCGAGCAAGCTAGAAGCTGCAAAAGCGTTTTTACATAAGGTGAGATCATCGCAGGATCATTTGACGCTAACGATCTCTTCGATGCGAGGCTCAGCACGATCAACACAGCTCTAATGTCGACCTTCGATCTACTGAAGCCCATGATGGGCGAGAAGAGTGTAACCCCCAAGACTACTACTAGACCGACCGACGACATACTAAGATCGTTACCGGCACTCACATTAAAAGATTAGACCGGGCCGGCCTCCCACTATGAGTCAGCGACGGAAAACGTGGATACCGATAGCGCATATGACCCGCCCCAAATGACGCTAGGCCTGTCAGGCGCTGCTATGTTGCGGCAGCGTGGAGATCAAGAGACCAAGCGAATGATGGATGTCATAGTGCCGACCATGCTACAAGGATCGAATGCAAACCTGGAATCATATTTCCAGGCGGCGTTGAACCGGTTCTTGAAGGAACAACAGATCGTCATGAAACCCGCAAGATAGTGCCAGTAGAAGATCGCAATGTGGATATGGAATATGTGAAACCCGCAAGATCAGTGCCAGTAGAAGATCGCGATGAGGATATGGAGTATGTGGAATCACCAGATCGACACCCAAGTACTCATGTGTACGACCCAGCCAATCTCGACCTTGATCCTCCCAGACGCGCAGCCGTAGCATCAACATGAGCGACGGCGCCTGGAAGATCGACAAGTGCCCACGCATACGCGTATCCACTATGTCTGAGCTCAAAGATTTTGCAGGGAAAGAAGGGGAAGAAGATCGAGCCAGGGCCTGGCTTAGCAAAGTAAAATCCGCCTTTGTCCCAGATCAAGCTCCAGACGAAGAGAAATGTATGGTATTCGACGACCTTCTCACAGGATCAGCTCCAAACTGGTACCGGCAGCTTAGTCGTACGACGCGCAGTACCTGGAAGGATTTGCTCCGCAGCTTCCAGGTTCAGTATTGTGGATGTGGAGTGTCAGTCGCGAGGCAATAGTATCACACTCGCAAGAGATCAGACGAGTCTCCGCTGGAGTATTTGTATCGCCTCAATGTGACTGGACTTAGGGCCCGCCTCCAGATCGAGGATGGATCCTCGGAGGTTCGACGAGAGCATGTGAAGCACTTTATCGAAACTCTTGATGATCGAGATCTTGCAGATCACCTTGCTCTGCTACGGATCCCAGATGCTGACACCCTGGAAGAAGCACTTCTATCTCGGCAACTAACAAAGGCACGACAAAGTAAGGCTGTATAAGGATCAATCAATCCCCACCAGAAGAATCACAATGCGACAACCCCGTCTGCCTCAACGCGGGCAGTCCGATCTGTCAAGGCGATCTCAGATAGCAACGAGTATGAAGCGGAGTCCAGTGGGTCGGATAGCGAAGCCAGATTACGTCGAATCTACTTTGCCGCGGCAGGGAACGATAGGGGACAGCAAGATCAAGAACAAGCAAGCCGAGATTGCAATCGAACGGAGTTCGGGAACAGTCATGCCCAACAAGATCGACAGGGATCCATGAACACGGGCTCACCGCCTAAGCAATGCTCCCACTGTGCATCACGCAAGCACAGCGATCTTGGGTGCTGGGGACGTCTGACGTATGAAAAGTGCGGTCGCAAAGGACATCCCTCAGATCGCAGCCTATTCACGTGCATAGCAAGTGGTGACGTCCACGAAGCGGGAAAATGTACCGTGAAAGAATTCTTCAACATGATCCGTCAATGGTATAACCCAACCAAGCACGCCAGCACGTTGCCAGAGACGGCGGAAAAGATGTCGGACAAACTGCCGAGATCAGGCTACGTGGCCAGACGTCTAACCAGCACAAGTTATGGGTCACCAGGGGAGATCGGTGGGTGCCACCGATCACAGTCGGACCAGGAAAGACGCATTATCTGCAAGTGACCAGCGTAAGTGATCGTGCACTAACCCTCCACGAAGGATCGAGAATCGCGATGTGATTGCGTGGAGATCGAATTCCCCGAATTCCGGGATATGTGTCCGTAGGGTCAAGGAGATATGCCGAATGGCAAAATCTTGCCTACCATGCGACAACGGACTCGACCCACGAAGTGGATGAAGTCACAGAGCCGCTCGGACCAATGGTGGAACGCCCAGAGTACATAACACCGACATTAATTTTGAGACAACCGGAATAAGCGTCAAAAGGCGCTAAGATTGCGATTGTGACAGGGTCGAACTCACCACAGAAAGGAGAATCAGTTCGCGAGCAAGTTCCCGAGAAGGAAGATCAGCATGTCTACCCGGACGCATGTACAGACATAATTCCAGTTGATCTCAAGATGGATGACGAAGTTTGTATCAAGGAAGGTGGACATCTGTACGCAGAGGACGCTGAAGATCAGATGGCAATACTGCCTGACGTAACTATAACTACTGAGGAAGTCAAGATCGAGTGCCTTCACGTTGGAGACGCTGAGATCAATACACCGAGTGAGATCAGGCGCCTGTTGGATATTATCTGGAGAAGGAAACATCTCCTCATCGGGAAGGTAACGCCTTACCATCAGCTGCGAAAGGCGTAGTGTGTGACATCGATGTTGGAAATGCCAAGCCAGCCGCCCAGCACTGTCGTAAGATGACCATACATTTTTGCGAGAAACTGTACCAGTTGATTAAGGGACTTTGTCGGCCGAGATGATCCGACATTCAACTTATCCATGGGATCCCCCATAGTAGTGATCATCAAGAAGAATGGTGTCGACATTCGACTATGCATCGACTATTGTGTGGTTAACAGCTTGACGAGGTTTCCGGTGTATCCGATGCCTCTGATCACTGACCTCCTTGATGATCTCGACAAGGTTCTCTGGTATTGCTCCCTGGACATGGCCAGTTGTTTCTTGGTAGTGCCCATCACGGACCGAGTCCGAGCGTTCTCAGTTTCATCGCTCCGTTTGGACTATTCGAGTGGAATCGAATGCCTTTTGGGCTCAAGAATACACCTCAGATTTATCAAAGGTTGATAGACAACGTGCTGTACGGGTTTGTAAAGGTCGCGAATGACCAAGATCAATGTGGTTCAGGGGCTTTTTTTGAGACTGGAACTCCCAATCCCGACAGAACGAAAAGGATTTCAAAATCACAACATCACGAGAGACGGTGATGCTACTCCGATAGCTAATATTGAGCCACACTAGAACGGCTAGCACATCATTGGACAATCCACTGGTGATGCCGGAAAGATTATCTGGTCAGAGAGTTGGGACGAAATATGGTTAATCAAATGATAGCGATTGTTCACTTTAATATGGACTTGTTGACGCTGACCAAGATGGTTGGAGGATGTTCGTGAACAACGTCAATCAACCGTAATCCATTTGAATGGATTTCCTGATGACAAGACGCGACAATTCCATCGCACTATACCGTATCGCTGCAGCTTTTACTGTCGAACGGGAGTGAAGCAAGGTGCAATATGCCACCTGGTCCGCTACATACATAAACTTGTTTTTTCATTCATGCCTAACTTCGGTAGTCACCCCGATATACTAGCGTAGTTGTATCACGTCAAATGAAGATTTAGACAGGATCCCTCACAATAACTGAACAACCATTCACAGCTACGAATTTGGGATCCTATAAGGGAGCCGTTTTCATCGTGATGATGGGTCAGTTATCAGAGAATTGACGGGAAACCGAGTGTTGGGCCGTACTCGGTTCAGCGGTAATATCGATGGAGTCATTGAAGTCAGACCTCTAGCACTAGTCACAGGGACGAATCTTCACTTTTTCCAGTTCCACCATGTATATTACAACCAAGCTCAACTTCAATGCATCATCGATTTGGCACACTCTCGTTTCTGGGTCAACTCTGTTATGTCGATAACTAGCGCTCTGGGCATCCGCTACGCGGATGCTTCGTTTAACTTATGTTCGAGCATGTGGTCTCAAACGATAATTTAGCGAAGTATTTGTGGAGTGTTGTAACAATACCTCTATAAAACTCATATTTGTTAACTTTTATGGTTTCGTGTGCAATCTAATTCAAAATACACTGAATTTTGTTGTAATTAGTGTCACCCCTACCCACCCAGACCTTAGATTTTTACCACAGGAAAATGTTCCCATGTCATGTTTATAGGTCTCCAGCCTCACTTAGCGATTTACTGAAGCACTGTATATAAAGTTTGTTGTCGTTATCATTACCTATCCGAACGGTTAGATATGCACCAATCTAGACGATTGCTGTTGAAACTGGTGGTTATACGTGCCGACCGATGTTGTTTGTGCGAAGTACATTCAATTTGAATAAACGAAACTATTTATTAGGGATTAGATTGACGACTGCAACGTAGCTGCAGCTCCATACCATACTATGTTGTTTTCACTTCTGGGATAGGACAACTCTATTACTTGCAGCGTGGTAGTTCGGACATTACGCCAGCATCAGCAGTAGCACAGGTAGTTAAAATTCATTTTACTTGTACAACGAAACTTGCTAAACATAGGTGCAGAGCTGTTGACCCGCATTTTCACTGTTGCGCGGCAATCTTAAGTGCTATGCAGTCTATAACAAACTATATCATACCGTAGTTGTCATGATAGCTGCAGTAGATAATCTCACACAACTACTCAAAGTTAGACTAATTTACACCTATGTCTTCTAATGCACTCTTGATTGTAAAATGATTTAATCGCTGCATGTTATATAAATGATTAGACTAAGCATCAAAACTCGCTACTTGCTATATCTCCATTCTGATCCTACATAACTTGCTGCTGGCGGCTGATCTCTGTCATACGCTAGGCTGTGTGGATCGTGATGTTCAGAATCTGTAGTTTTACACAAATCGTATCCACTGTGTTACACGCTGCTATCGGCAAGTAAAATACTCTTTAGTTTGGCTATTATGGTAATAGTACAACGTATGCTATTTTGCAGCTGCCGAATCACTGTAATAGTGTAACCGTCGTGATAGCTGCAGCCGAAGTCTGTGCCATAGCGCTGGTAGATAGTTGTGCAGAACCGATAAGCATTCGAACTGTGTATAACATCACCTGCATCAATGTGGCGAGTAAACGGCTTGGTGAAGCTACATACATAGTCTGGTTTTACTCGAGGTGCGCGTCTGAGTGCTCCAACTGCGCACGCATAGCTAGAATTATATACTACGTAGTCGGCACTATAGCACATGTACTAACACAGCACCGTCGTTAAAACAAAACTTGCTCAAGTTTTGCCACATTAAATCAGATCAACCTGCAGCTGTTAGATAGCTTAAAGTGCGAGTTGAAACGAAAAACGGAAAATTATACTAAAAATACCATATCTTCTTGACTTACACTATTCTATCTATATGCAGAGGGCGGTGTTTGCACCCTGAGCACTAACACAGGTTTGCCAACCAGTACATATCAATTGGGTGACGCGGCCAGTTTAGTAGAGCGGTTTTACGGTGCTGGTGGTTTTAGTATTAAATAAAAGAACAGATATTATTATAATAGATGCTGGTAGAAAATGGTTGTCCAAAATATGGGTTCAGAATGCACTACTGTTCGATTTCACTTAAGTTCGACCACGCTCCAGCTAAGTGCGAATCATAATGCGGACAGTGCTATTTTTGTAATTTCTGGAAAGAAAGGTCAAGTCAATAGGATAGGCGCAGTTGCTTTGATGGGTGAAAAATGCATACAGACGTGCACCAACAGAGATGCCAACCGAGAGGCTCAGTCCGGTGGAGAGGGGCGTGACGGAGTGACGGACAGACGGACAGACAGACAGACAGACAGACAGACAGACAGACGGACAGAGCCGGATTTTAAGGTGCGGGAAATTCTTTTTGATCTATTCCTCAGTCAGTTCACCAGATTGTGGTGCTGATGGTTCAGGATGCTGCAAGCCTAATTTTCGTTAGGTGATGGGCAAGCTGACGGCTTATCGAACAACTTCAACGTACAACAGGGTGGTACGGCTCATAGCCGACGTAGTAGGCGAACAGCTTCAATTCGCTTCAGTTGTATCCGATTTTGAATAAACTCTAATTAACTCTATTGGGAGCGATTTCCTTAAGCGCGTGTGATAGCATACCGTTTCACTGGAAACACGCCATAAGGAATTGTATGTTGGCGCTGCACCAACCACTTACTGAGATCAGTATGATAATGGGGGTAGGCATTCTTGACATGCTGACACTGCTTCCACCTACAGACGAGGATCCGGTTGGCATTAAGTTTGTTCGGACACCAATTCGACATCCGTGTTCGGAAGCAAAGACGAATTACTCAGAGGGGAGCTTAATCCAATTCTGGGTGTACTTCCAACGTGCATGGCTAGTTCTTTTTTCCCGTTGATGTTTGAAATTTATACGGGATGGACTTACACGCAGTCATACAATACCTTGGGCCAATTCGACCATGAATTGAATACTGAATTTTCTACTCCTCATCCGATCTGAGTGCCTTTGCGGGGCTACTAAAGATATCTCACAATGCTACAAAAGCCTACCAGACAGACCTCGAAGCGCAATTGTACCTCCTCAAGGTGCAGCGGGGCTGCCGCAGCTTTGCGTCAGAGGAAGACATACGACTCAGAGAGTCAAAAGGGGGAGTTCTATCGGAGAACCCAAACACAGTCCGTAGGACTAGATAAAATGAAAACTGAATGTATTGATCTTGCGGCTCTATCATTTACGGCGCGAATACCTGCACCTCACTATAGCCTATAACTAACGCTAGATACTAGCTCAATGAGTGGACCTGATGCCACACTCCTCAACAGGGGTAACCCTTGTGTCGTACATACGAAAGGGTAACCTCACATGTAACCCCGCTACACTCTCCCCCATCAAACTGAGGAACACCCGTGTTCCTCCAGATTATATCACACCACGTCACGTGGCGAATTTTTCTGCTCAACTGAATGTATAAATCTTGCGGCTATGCCGCTTACGGCGCGAATACCTGCACCCCACTATAGCCTATAGCTAACTCTAGATACTAGCTCAATGAGTGGCCCTGAGGCCGCACTCCCCAACAGAGGTAACCCTTGCGTCGTACAGACGAAAAGGGTAACCTCACATGTAACCCCGTTACACAAGGCGTTGTCAGTACCAATTGATCTTTCTCTTACTCGTCAAGGAAAGTAGCGGTTCCTAACCCGACGAAGGATTCTTCATTCCAATGTCAGAACAACGAGGTGTGCGCGACACCATCGTAGAAGTACGCAAGCCGGTGCAGCTACTTACTGCAGGTCAACCTCACTTTCTTACTATATCGTTTATTATATACTCTGTATTTTAATCTTTCTTCATCAATCATATTCATACAATATAACAGACTTTGAAGTGGGTGTTGGTGAGGCCATATTGGGTCAGTCATTCGTTTTTTTTAACTTGGTCTTCGTTTTGGGTCTGTTTATGACAGGTCCTATTTTTGGTCGGAGCCTTAACCTGCTGGTGGCCCATTTTCACTACTACTTTATTTGGTTGTCGTGAAGGTGGAGTCAATCATTCGTATTTCTACAAATTTGCAGGGTGCAACACTGTTGTATGTGTGCCAAACACTATACGATTTACAAGGAATACTGATGTAATCCCACCGTACTTGTGTACATTACATGAGATAAAACGAGTTAATTCCACTAAAGACCACCACCTTGTAGCGGTATTTCCCAACGGTGGTTGTGGAGAGCGGTTGTTGAACACAATCAAAATTTATATAATTAGCTTTGACATTCTTCTCTATATGTTCGTTGAATTAGAAGGACAAGCCATTAATGGCAGTAGTACCTAGGCGAATATGTCTAGCAACAATTTAGCAAACCACAGCAGCTCCATTCTTGGTGTTACCCACTCGAATGCCTTAAGTCATTCGAGATTAACAAATTCCCAGGAATTTCTTTTTGCCACTCTGCGCCTTCCTTTTTAATCAATTGATTGAGTTTTTTCCATGTATTTTGGGTACTCCGGATTTAACTGAGCGTCATACTTCGTGGGGTCAATCTTGAGTTTTTTCGCGAGATTGGACAGTATTGTTTCATCTTTTGGTTTAAGTAGACCTCTTTCTTCTAAATTGACGGTCGTCTGATGAGCCCTCAGTAGTCGCTGATTTGAGCCACTCGGTGAAGCCGCTTTGAAGATCTCAAACTGGTTGGCGTCCATAGTTGTAGAGTAGGCGCCGCTGGAAGCCAAGATTGTAGCTCCGATTACCACTAATATATGAAATAGTCGCATCAGGGAGTTTGGTGAAGTGAGATTTTGGTGTCCGGAAGAAATTTGGAAGTGATTATAGGACCCGGGACGGGTCCTATAATCCGGAATATTAGTTGCTCCCTTGATTACTGTTGCTCGAGCAACGCATCTCTTATACAATCATGAGGAAGATAGTATTTGTATAATCACGGGTTGATTACTACTAGTATGTAAAAAGTTGCCCTTTCATGGGATTTTCCTAAACAAAACAATGCTACGATGGGGCAGTTAGGTATCGAAAAATTGAACTTCGACTTGATTACTGCCCATGCGTGTACTCGATACTTGGTAATATCATGTATTATTCCTGGGTATTCGAGGCATAAATCTAGAATTCGAGTGTGTGGACGTCTACTATCAAGCACAGAGTTGTGCTGCACAACACTGCTGCCGAGGTTGTTGATTGATACAAGTACATCTAAGTAACTTGCTGCGGTCTCCATACAATTCACGCGATAGGCTCTCTCCACGTTAGATGCTGTGTGTATCCAACTAATTCGAGGCGAACACGGTGTGCGCTTTCACTAGATCCATGCCTAGAAGTTGCATCATAGTATGAGGAATAACAAATCGTTGCTGCCTCTGTCATCGGTCCTCCTTAAACAAATCATTTGTGCTGTATCTATAATATCACATTGTAAACAACCGCTCTTTTCGATACACTGATGCTAGATCAAAGCTCCGAATGTAAACTTCATTTTAATACTTTCGGAGTAAGGTCTACAATATGATGAACAGCATAAAAATGCGTTGTAGAGCTGCATGTAAGCACTTCCGTTTCAATGGGACGGGTATCACGGTCCCATGGATTCGAAGGAACGTAACATGCATCTCAGACCACTACAATTTCAAACGTTCCAATCCAGAGATTCATTCGTCCTGACAGTATGTAGTACGATAGAGCATTATGCGCCACAATTTGCGCCATGCACTTTGCCGTGAGTCAGAACGTCTGACCTACTTCTGAGTCTGATGTAGGCCAGGCTCAACTTTCACAACGACTTGCAATCCCACGTTCATACGTACGTTTTTGCGTCTTTTAGAGATTTTGGCAAAGCTAGCTCGGCTTTCGAGTCTAAAGCAGGCATTTAAAAAAATCTTGTATCACGAATCATAAACACAATGGACAGATAGGCTTGAAATATCTTGTCAGTTTGTCTGACACCTTACACTGGAATAATTCACACTGCAGCTGCAGTGTGTGAATACTTCAATATTGTAGTTATATTACGTTTGCGCGCTGCAAAGTAGATTGCGAAATGATTAGATTTAGACAAGCTGTTATTCAGTCCTCTTCCTACTACCACCTGCCCTACAGGGGTGCCTTCCCTGCAGCACTCCTGCAGCTCCGATGCAACAACCGTTGGTGCTCGATTACCAAGTGCCGTTGTTGACGCAGCAGACGTGCAAATTGATTATGTAGATGCAGTGATGATGCGCGGCGTGGCGGTAGCTGGTGCCAGTAGGGCAGCAGCACTGCCGCCGTCGCAAGTCGCCTTCTTGGGTCGTCGTCGTCTGGCAATACTCCACCAGTTATATGCTAGGCTGATGTATGGTAGGATGACACTGGTGGTAAACTACCCATACAGTATAGCTTATATACTACGATAAGAAAATAGTTGTTTCCTTGATTACTGTTGCTTTCTCTTATACAATCATGAGGAAGATATATTAATATACACTGTAATAGTACCGTATTCAAATACTTATTTGTATAATCATGGGTTGATAACTACTAGTATATAAAAAGTCGCCACTTTCATGGGATTTGCCTAAACAAAACAATGCTACGATGGGGCAGTTAGGTATCGAAAAATTGAACTTCGACTTGATTACTGCCCATGCGTGTACTCGATACTTGGTAATATCATGTATTATTCCTAGGTATTCGAGGCATAAATCTAGAATTCGAGTGTGTGGACGCCTACTATCAAGCACAGAGTTGTGCTGCACAACACTGCTGCCGAGACTGTTGATTGATACAAGTATATCTAAGTAACTTACTTCAATCTCCTACAATTCTCTCGATAGGCTATCTCCGCGTTAGATGCTGTGTGTATCCAACTAATTCGAGGCGTACACGGTGTGCGAGTTCACTGGCTCCAAACCTACAAGTTGCATCATAGTATGAGGAATAACAAATCGTTGCTGCCTCTGTCATCGGTCCTCCTTAAACAAATCATTTGTGCTGTATCTATAATATCACATTGTAAACAACCGCTCTTTTCGATACACTGATGCTAGATCAAAGCTCCGAATGTAAACTTCATTTTAATACTTTCGGAGTAAGGTCTACAATATGATGAACAGCATAAACATGCGTTGTAGAGCTGCATGTAAGCACTTCCGTTTCAATGGGACGGGTATCACGGTCCCATGGATTCGAAGGAACGTAACATGCATCTCAGACCACTACAATTTCAAACGTTCCAATCTAGAGATTCATTCGTCCTGACAGTATGTAGTACGATAGAGCATTATGCGCCACAATTTGCGCCATGCACTTTGCCGTGAGTCAGAACTTCTGACCTACTTCTGAGTCTGATGTAGGCCAGGCTCAACTTTCACAACGACTTGCAATCCCACGTTCATACGTACGTTTTTGCGTCTTTTAGAGATTTTGGCAAAGCTAGCTCGGCTTTCGAGTCGAAAGCAGGCATTTAAAAAATCTTGTATCACGAATCATAAACACAATGGACAGATAGGCTTGAAATATCTTGTCAGTTTGTCTGACACCTTACACTGGAATAATTCACACTGCAGCTGCAGTGTGTGAATACTTCAATATTGTAGTTATATTACGTTTGCGCGCTGCAAAGTAGATTGCGAAATGATTAGATTTAGACAAGCTGTTATTCAGTCCTCTTCCTACTACCACCTGCCCTACAGGGGTGCCTTCCCTGCAGCACTCCTGCAGCTCCGATGCAACAACCGTTGGTGCTCGATTACCAAGTGCCGTTGTTGACGCAGCAGACGTGCAAATTGATTATGTAGATGCAGTGATGATGCGCGGCGTGGCGGTAGCTGGTGCCGGTAGGGCAGCAGCACTACCGCCGTCGTAAGTCGCCTTCTTGGGTCGTCGTCGTCTGGCAATACTCCACCAGTTATATGCTAGGCTGATGTATGGTAGGATGACACTGGTGGTAAACTACCCATACAGTATAGCTTATATACTACGATAAGAAAATAGTTGTTTCCTTGATTACTGTTGCTTTCTCTTATACAATCATGAGGAAGATATATTAATATACACTGTAATAGTACCGTATTCAAATACTTATTTGTATAATCATGGGTTGATAACTACTAGTATATAAAAAGTCGCCACTTTCATGGGATTTGCCCAAACAAAACAAAGCTACGATGCGGCAGTTAGGTATCGAAAAATTGAACTTCGACTTGATTACTGCCCATGCGTGTACTCGATACTTGGTAATATCATGTATTATTCCTAGGTATTCGAGGCATAAATCTAGAATTCGAGTGTGTGGACGCCTACTATCAAGCACAGAGTTGTGCTGCACAACACTGCTGCCGAGGTTGTTGATTGATACAAGTACATCTAAGTAACTTGCTGCGGTCTCCATACAATTCACTCGATAGGCTCTCTCCACGTTAGATGCTGTGTGTATCCAACTAATTCGAGGCGTACACGGTGTGCGCTTTCACTAGATCCATGCCTAGAAGTTGCACCATAGTATGAGGAACAACAAATTGTTGCTGCTTCTGTCATCGATCCTCCTTAAACAAATCATTTGTGCTGTATCTATAACATCGCACTGTAGACAACCGCTCTTTTCGATACACCGATGGAAGATCAAAGCTCCGAATGTTGACCGCATTTTAATACTTTAGAAGTAAGGTCCACAATATGATGAACAGCATAAAAATGCGATGTAGAGCTACGTGTAAGAACTTCCGTTTCAATGGGACGGATACCACTGTCCCGTGGGTTCGCAGGATGGAAGCATGCGTGCTCGATTACCAAGTGCCGTTGTTGACGCAGCACACATGCAGTTGATAATGTAGATGCTGTGATGATGCGCGGCGTGGCGGTAGCTGGTGCTGTGTAGTGTCTGCAGGAAAGAAGACACGATGGGGGAGCCGGCGGAGCTCCCAGAAGTTTTGCCTAGTTTATTTGCTGGTAAGTTGCAAAATGAGTATCCCTACTGCTAGTCTACATGGTATCATGTCGGGGTGCTTGTGTCTTCGGCCAACATGGTTGGACACGATGGGTGTCATCATGGTTGTCGTGATGCAATCACGTATGACGATACGCATGTCACTTTGTAAACAGTTTTGTCGATACGCGGTGAACCCGATTTGTTTCCCGCAGTTGTTAGATGGGTCAGGCTGGATATCTGCAGGTATGCATTGTTTGCCATTGGCTGCACTACATGCTGGTAGTCTGGCAATAAGAGGGGTGACGTGCAGGTTTACGTACATCTCCGGTAGACTAGTAGGTAATCAACACAATTCGAGATGAACACACTGCTCATCGTCAAAAGTAACAGCACCACGCCAATCATAAGAACAGTATCTGACAACAAAAGAAGAAGAAAAGCGCTAATAGACGTGAATACTACATACGAATACTAGACTTCTCTAATTCGCAATGACGAACTAATATCAGACAAGGAAGACTAGACTGGCAGGAAGTACTACAGACTGGAGTTAGCGAGCTTCCTGCCACTGTACTTGGCTTCCGACTGGTTTCGTTGACCATATACACAGTTCGACTTTTGTTCTCCAGCTACATATCCTCTTCAATTTATCGGGAGGTCGTCGGGTTACGCTAAAAAACAAAGAGCACATCTGAAAAGTCATCCCTGATGTTTTCATCGAAGCAGTCGTGTTGCGAGTCGTATGGATGCGTCCGAGTCCGCCGACCCGTTGACGAAGGTATAGTGCTGGGATCCCCTAGTTGGAGTGCCGACTACACATCAGTCCTCATATTGTCCTGGTGTGTTTGGTTCCCATTTTGAAACTTGCTTTCTACCTCTCAAGCTCTAACGAACATGCGTCTCTCTCAAGTTTTGGTGGTGGTCGCGGCTTCCTTCCTGTTTACCAGCGAGGCTCTCTCCGCTAAGACGGATTCACATCAGGCTCAGATTGCCGACCCAACTTTGATCGGTGACCTAGGCGCGCGGCTTTTGAGGTCCCATCACACGGTTGTTGAAGCGGATAATGATTCCGAGGAAACAGGATTCGACAACGTCGAGGATGACTCTGAGGAAAGGGCCCTCCTTCCGAAAGATTACACGAGACTTACCAATTACGCTGAGAAATTGGGTATTGACGTACAGAGGGCAGCAACAAACACGGCCTATCTGTCCACGGTGAAGAAAGAGTACGACCTATACCAGGCACTCCTCAACAGACTGATTCAAAAACGCAAATCGAAAAAGGCTCCTAGGATCACAACGGAGTAAAGCGTCTATCGCGGAGACTTTGAGTCGTGAACACATAACCTGTGTCGAGAGTAGGTTGTATCCTTTCAAGATTCGTTAAACTAAACGAATAACACAACACCAAGCAGAAGGATTCGTTGTCTAATTGATGGTGGACATTTGCGTTTTTTCACATAGGGGAGAACAACACTTCAGTAGCAATTTGATAGATCTTGATGTGGCGGATTTACTACCACATACTAGTAGATGCATATGGAATCCAACCACCAAAGCTTTAGAGGTTATTCATACCGTAAAAACGTTTCCAGGTCGACAAGCTGTAAATTAGTATTCGTTCATAATCGAGTCCAACACCCACTATTGATCACTTCTGTGGTTATAAATCGGATTCATTGGGGCGAAGCCCCCCTAGAATGATGCGTTTTTACTGATCTATTACCCTTTTTACAGTGGCCAAGGGTATTAGTTTCGCGAATTTGTTAGGGTTTCAATCTATACTTGGGGCCAAAAATGTATAGTTTTATAGTTAATTAGGTCCATTTGGTCTGTAATAGAAATAACTAATTAACTATAGTTTGTTCCTGTATATACATCTAAAAGTAGGTTAAATACTATCGGTTGGCCCTCAGCCACCCGACATACGTGGCAGTGGTGTGGTCCACACCACTCACGAGTGAATATCTAAAACGAATACTCACAGAAGTATATCTACTACTAGAGGCCCTATCAGGGGTACCCCTCATGTAACCCCGTTACATCCTCCTCCACTTAGATTGAGTTTACTCTAAACCAATGAGGAGACAGGAGGAGAGAGCCGCTCTCTTTCCTCTCTTATCGATATCCATCGACGAGCCACCGTTGTGGCTTTGCGGCTTTCATTAAGCCTTTCAGCGCGTTCAAGACACTTCGAGGTTTCCACGTCAACCTCCCCATCATGCCACGGAAGGCAAGCACCCACTGCGCTTCGGCGCCTTCCAAGTCCTAGTGAACCGCCGTTCACTAAGCGTTTGTATACTCTTAATAGCAAGCTTCCCCAAGCAAGGTGCTCGTGTAACACCGTCACAAGCCATCTGAAGTCAAACTTCGTCGAGCATACATATCGTCCCATCAGCGAGATCGAGGAGGATACCCGCTGTCACCATGAAATCTGTGGTAAAGCGCTATCAAATCTGATCGATCTGGACCACGGCAGGTGATGGATCACGATCTACGCGGTTGGGGCTATCCGGAGAATGATTGTGGCGAGAGAAGACGTACCAGAATAGGGGCACAATACCGAGATTGACATTGGTACAGATCGACATTGGTACAGATCGACATGGGTATAGATCGACTTTGGCACAGATCGGAATGGGTACAGATCATGACTGACGATGATATGACCCCGCATCGACATCTACTCCAGCTGCGATCTGCGATCCACAATTGCGACCAAGGTCAACACCAGAAGGAAGCTGTCGCTTAGCGTCAAACGAGTTGACGCAAGTCACAGACGACGAGGATGGGTGCATGGTGTACCACAAGTGGGGTACATATGGATTATGGGCAATCAAGGGCATAGGAGCCAGTGCGACAAAGGAATCAGTGGACACGCAAGAGGATAGGAGGAAAGGCCTTTGTTTTCTATTGAATACAGACTGAGTTTTACCTTGTACTTCGCAAGCGGCTTCTTATTTCCGGGCGGAACGTATATTGGCCCCCGACGACACAGGAACCGCTGAGACGACGAAGCGCAAGGCATAGTGACACCTGGATTGCTTGGCCAGGGTCACGATCAACTCAGCGCTCAAGAAGACCCCGCTGATAGTAGGCGGCAAGCACTGGAAAGGAAAGGTTACCCCCACACACCCAAGGACAACCCCCCGTCGCGTGAATCAAGTTTATCCAGCGCGACAACCCCGACAATCGCATGAAGAAGTAACCGCGCGATTGCCAACGATCCCAAGTACCGTCCATACGGTTCCCCCGATCAAGACCCCCCGGCATCCTCAAGTCACCGGAAGAGTGCAGCCCGCTCCACCGACGGGTACACAAGGTGAGACCAAGCTCAGCGTCAAGCGGACGATCGGAGTACCCCCTCCGTTAGTCGGTAGTCCGGAGCACAGTGAGTGGACGGACCCGGCGGTCAGCAATTTCTGCCGAACCGCTCCACCACAATGGTGCGCGTGCCCGGATCTTCTGGTGACTCACAGGGATTTCACCGTGAGTCCGATGAAGATGCCACCAAGATCAAGTTGGAACCTGGGATCGAGGCGTCAGCGGAAGGTGTATCGCCGCAGACGCTGCTGAGTGAAGCAGGATACACACATCATCAGAGTACTGGGAGGAGCTCTGACGATGTTAAGGAGGAAGGTTCAGCGATGGACCTCGAAGAGAAACCTCACCCTCCTCCCCAGGCTCCCTCGGGAGCCCCTGCGGACCGTGACGCAAATCACGGTCCGCTGGATGAAGATCCATCGGCGAAAGCTGACAGAACTTCATCCACCACCACTCCTCCAGCCTCCCGCGTTGCTGCAAAGAAAAAGAAGCCGAAGACCACGCGGAAGAAGCTGAAGGCACCTGATTCGGACGCTGAAGACCGTGGTGATGTCCATACCTGGACAGACGATGAGCTGGAACTGGCTTTCCACCGAAAGGAGCTAGCTTCGTTTCTGACTACGGACCCCGTGATGAAGGTCATACGCCCGAAAGTGATCGGTGACCTGCATGGCCCGACATGGACGCCGACGGAATCTTCGAACAAGCTGGATGCCGTTAAGGTTTTGATGCGTACGCTGAAGGAAGCCGGAATAGTCTCAGGAGCGTTCGACGCCAACACGCTTTTTGACCTGGATCTAACCCTGATCCATAAGTCCACAATGGCGCTCTACCAAAGCTGGTACCGCTAGTAGGAACTGTCACGCCCGAAGAAGCTCCCAGACAGACTTCGTTCCGCAATCCGGAATACCAAACTGGCTCATCACAGTACGCGTCAGCTACTTCTGAAGCAGGATCGGACAGCGCTACAGATCTCCAGAGAATGACATTGGGCCCGACAGGTGCGACAATGCTGCGAGAACGCCACTCCAACGAGAAATCGTTACGACCAAATGAAACGACACCAGTCACAATGCCCTCGAAGCCAGCACACAGCTCAGACCGCATGCAAACGTTCTTCAATGCAGCGATGGAAAGATTTCTCAAAGAAGAACGGGCAACCGGATCGGCACCAGTGCTAGAGCGAACAGAGGCAGGTGGAACGCGAGACGTCGACATGGAGTCAGTTGAGTCACCCCGTGGTATGCAGGAGGAATATGATCCCGACGATTTGAGCATCGACATGCCACGCCAAGCTGTCGTCGCGTCCGCAGGAATGTCGTCAGGATCGCCAGCCAGTGCAGCCACCGGAGCGCCACGCATCAGGGTATCTGCAATATCCGAGCTCAAGGAATTCTCGGGCAAAGACAGCGATGAAGATCGTGCAAGAAGTTGGCTGGGAAAAGCGAAATCAGCCTTCGTACGCGATCAAGCACCGGACAGCGAGAAATGCCTAGTCTTCGGCGATCTGCTCACAGGTCCGGCGAGGAACTGGTACCGACAACTAAGCCGATCCACACGAAGCAACTGGAAGGAACTACTGGGATCATTCCAAACGCAGTACTGCGGGCGGGGCGTATCTGTCGCGAGACAATACTACCACGCCAGGAAACGGTCCGACGAGTCACCACTCGAATATCTGCACCGGTTGAATGTGGCAGGCATGAGGGCCAAGCTCCAAATCAAAGACGGGCCCGGGGCCACGCGTCGAGAGCACGTCGAGCATTTCATTGAGACATTGGACGATCGAGAACTGGCTGATCAGTTGGCCCTGTTGCGTCTGGCAGACGCAGAGGTATTGGAGGAGACGCTGAGAGCCCGCCAACGTGCCAAGGCTCGACAAGGGAAAGCGCACGCTGGATCCAACAAGTTCCGACAGAAAGTGGGCCCAGCTCCACAGTCTGCCCCATCAAAGGCCGCTCGGGCAGTACGAATTGTCCACACGGCAGAGGGAAGCAGCGAATCGGAATCGGAGTCTAGCGGATCAGAGCCGGAAGACGAATACCGACAAGTGTATCTGGCAGCCTCGACCGATCGCGAACAACGAGGCGACTCACGATCCCCTCGCCACCGCGACAACAGACCCACCGAACGACCGAGTACATCGATGACGCAATCACGCTGCACTCACTGTGGATCCTCGAAGCACGACGATCTGGGCTGCTGGAAGAGGCTGACTTGCCAGAAGTGTGGCCGAAAGGGACATCCTTCCGACCACTGTCTATTCGTCTGCCGTGCTTGCGGCGAGATCCATGACGCAGGAAAGTGCCCGATGGAAGAGTTTTACAACTGGATCCGCAAATGGTATGTGCCGACCAAACACGATGCGGAAAAGATGTTAAACTAGAACGCTCGCCAGGTTGGAATCTGGTACGAGCCGAGCGTTCTGAACGTTGCATATTTGCCTACGTTGAGAAGCAAATGAAGCCGAAGGTTAGTAAGCTGATCGACAATACACGTGAACTGCATGGAAACTCTACCTGTTTGATCGCAAGCCTGCGGAAGGATGAGTATTCTCGATCGGAGGTGGTCATGGAATTAGACTTGTTGCCCGGTGAATCACGTGGGTATTGGAAGTACCACGCTCCTGGGAAGTGGTTCAAGCAGGCCAAGGCCACCGGTAAGATCAACAACGAGAAGGCGACGTTGCTTTTCGACTCTGGCGCAGAAGTTTCTATCGTAGATTCTACCTTTGCTCGTAAGGTGGGATGCTACATAGACGATAGTCAGAAACAGGAATGTGTCGGAATTGGCGAAAATGCGTACATGACAGAGGGACGCACCAAGATCAAAGTCACGCTGGCCGGATCGCTGGTGTATTACTTTGACGCGTGGGTCGGCACGTTGTCAGGCCAGGAAGCTATCCTCGGCATGGACTTCATGGTACCCGCGGGAATTCGACTGGATCTCGCAGACGGATCGCTGTGTCTCCCAGATGAGGTCCGCATTCAGTTGGCAGGACGGCGACAGTTATTCAGCGCTAACTCCAGACGACTGGAACTTGGTCAGGACTTCGAAATCGCCGTGGGTGAATCGATAGAAATCCCCATCTATTCGCGCGCATCTGATCGACAGAAGCTGTGGATCACCCGTGGAGAACGATGGGTGCCGACGTACGTCAAGGGCCTAGGTCGACGCAGATATCTGCGAATAACTAACCTGTCCGATAAACCACTAACGCTCTTCGACGACACGTGGCTGGGAATCTGGCTGAATGGAGACCACGTTCCTCGCCAACCAGGATTTGTATCAGTCGGGTCGCGAAGGTATAATGAGTGGCAGAACTTGGCATATGAAGCCTCCACGGACAAGCCGGAAAAGAGGAGTATGTGGACTTGCCCACGAGACCAATGGTTGAGCGGCCAACATATGACCCTCCAACGAAGATCATGGCCAGACGAACAGAACTACCGGAGGTCGCGGCCGCGCGAGTGAAGACATCGAAGGAAGAACCGAGGCAACTCTGGCCAGTAGTGGAAGCCAAACTGGCCAACGAGATGGATGCACCCAGGATGATGGCTAGAGGGACGGAACATTCGAGATCGGGCTTGAACGTAGCCCAGGCGACGTCCAACGAAATGCCCACGAAAACAGAAGGGTCACCTAATCTGGGGATTCCAGATACGAGAGCTCAAGAAGCAGACCAAGTGTGTTACCACGAAGGCGGCGATCTCTTGGCGGAAGACTTCGAAAGCCACATGGCTGTAGTACCAGAAGTGATAGCCACCACGGAAGAAGTCACCCTCGACGACATCCAGGTTGGTGATCCTGATGTCAACTCTCCAGAAGAGATAGAGCGGCTACGACACATCATCTGGAAAAAGGCTCATCTCTTGATCGGGAAAGGCAACGCCCTCCCGCCAGCTGCTCTGGGCGCAATTTGCGATATCGACGTTGGAGACGCTACACCAATCGCACAACGCTGTCGTAGAGTGGCGCCACAGTTCCGAGAGAAGCTATCCGCTCTATCAAAGGACTGCTATCAGCGACGATCATCACGCACTCGACCTCACCTTGGGCATCGCCAATCGTGATCATCATAAAAAAGAATGGGGTCGACATACGTCTCTGCATCGATTACCGGCTGGTAAACAGCTTGACCAAGTTGATGGTGTATCCGATGCCGTTGATTAGCGATCTCTTGGATGATCTGGATAAAGTACTGTGGTATTGCTCACTCGATATGGCAAGTGGCTTCTGGGTAGTCTCGATGACGGAGCGAGCTCGCAAGATCTCTGCCTTCATCACACCCTTCGGCCTGTTCGAATGGACGCGGATGCCGTTCGGCTTAAAGAACGCGCCGCAGATCTATCAGCGTCTTCTCGACAACGCACTGTACGGACACCTTCGTATCACACCTGGTCGAGATCACAACGAAACAATCGACGTGTTTACCGAAGGAGAACCAGAATCCGAGGCGGAACCGTCTGTTCTTGGGAGACGATCGTACATCGATGACATCCTGGTGACCGCCATGTCGTGGGACGACCTCTGCCAGAGAGTCGAGAGGCTGCTAGAGGCATGCGACCGATGGAATCTATCGATTAGCGTAGCGAAGAGCTTCTGGGGTCTCCGCAAAGTCGCTTATCTTGGCCATCGAGTGTCGGTTGACGGCTTGGAGGCGAACCCCAAAGATCTCGACTTGTTAGGAAATCTTCCGTTTCCACAGACACTGCGATCGATGCAATCTTTTCTCGGCAGCTTGAACTACTATAGTCGCTTCATCGAAGACTTTGCGGTTTACGCCGCTATCCTGTACGAACTGCGCGAAGCGGATTTCCATGAAATACGGAATGACAAAGAGACTGGAGATAGCGATCTTGGGACTGGGGGCGATCGTGCCCCAGAGGATCAACGCGATCGATGGGCAAAGGCACAAACAGCCTTCACCTTGTTGAAGTCAAAGATAGTCTCCACGCCCGTCTTGCGGCATTTTGACCAGGATCGGACTCCTGTGATCGTACTCTACGCGAACAAGTGGGCGATCTCGGCAGCTCTAATGCAGGAACATGATGGTGTATACTGGCCAGTGACGTTTACCAGTCGCACGTTGAAGTCCAACGAGATCAACTACGGGATCGTTGACAAGGAAGTACTAGCGCTTCTGCGAATCCTGGATGTTTGTTACACTCAGTTAGTGACACGCCCGATCAAGGTCTTGTCGCGGCACTCCACGCTAGCGTGGTTGCTGAGCTCACCCGGATTTGATGGTCGACTGGGCAAATGGGCGGCGCTACTCTCGGGATGGACACTAGAGATCACTAAATGCTCGAAAGGTGAAGAAGAGATACTGGGGGCGATCGCCGCCAGCATCACCCCACGAGCTGAAGTTGACGAAGCTTTGATCGCTATCGCACCAAAGAAGCAGCCACGCCAGACTATTACGATGTCACCGCCGACAGTCGAATCGAATGAGAGCTTGTTGGTCCTGAGTTTTGACGGCTCCGCCCGCGTGAAGCGAAACGGAGGAGCATACAGCGCCATAGTGTGGAAGCTTCCTGAGTGGTCGATCCTGGAAGCGATGTCTGAGTATGATAATGATCTGACCGTGAACGAAGCCGAGTACCGGGGTCTCTTGCTAGGCTTCGAGTTACTAGAGACTCAGGACCGGGGGCGGATCGTAATCTGCGGAGACTCAAATCTGGTGATTCGTCAGATGCGTGGTGAAATCGACTGCAAGGCACCGGGTCTGCAACTTCTGCGGAAGAAAGCTATGGATCGACTTCGATCTTGGCCTGATCACGAATTCTTGCATGTCAAACGCGAGTGGAATCAGAGTGCCGATAAGTTAGCGAGCGCTGCCCTTCAACGCCTAGAAGGCGAGATCGTCACTTCGGAAGAAGATCGCGAAGACTTGGCTACTCTCAATCGCCTGAGTGAGCTACTGAAGCCGAAGCCGAGTGACGAGGTAGCCCGAGTGGAAGCGGTTACCAGATCAATGGATAGTCGGGCTCGATCGCCGCGAGTGCTGGAAGAAGCAATCGTCCAACGTATGCGGAGTGAGCGAATTCGTGAAGCACAGAACGAAGAAAAGTGGATTGCAGATGTGAAATCTTACCTGAAAGGGGACTTGGGCAACCTGACGGCCGACGATGCAAAGACATGTTCCAAGATCGCGGATGATTATGAGGTGGACGATAGCGATCTGCTCTTCTTCTGCCCAAGACGATCAAGGACGGTGAAGACCGGGACCGGATCATGCGTCTGGTAGTACCTGAAAACCTGCAACAGGACTTCCTACACCATTATCATTCCAGTTTGGAAGGTGGGCATCAAGGAATAGGGAGAACCTACCTGCGAATCCGAGCGCATTTCCACTGGCGAGGCTTGTATCGAAGTGTCCAGCGTTATGTGGGAGAGTGTACCGACTGTGAGACCGGAAAGGACGACCCTTCGCACAAGGAGAGTCCCCGGGGAATATTCAGGCAACGTACCCTTTTCAGGTTATCTCCATGGACCACATTCCATCGTTGCCGCGATCGTTCAAAGGGAATACGGAGCTGCTCATTTGGGCTGACCTGTTCTCAGGTTATGTAATTGCCAAAGCGAGTTCGTCTCGTGAAGCACAAACGATCGCGGAAAACTATGAAGAGTGTGTTTTTCGTCGTTTTGGAGCCAGCGAAGTTATCAGGCATGATCGCGAACCCGGGTTTATGGCCGACTTTTTTCGAGCATTCAACCGTATGGTGAAGATGAAACAGAGCGCCACCATGGCCTATCGGCCACAAGCCAATGGGAAAGCGGAAAGAACGGTGCAGACGTTGACACGTGCTTTGAAGATGTACGTCGCAGATGTAAATCAGCAGGATTGGGACGATTACGCGGAGCGCTTGACCTTCTCTCTGAACACTGCCCAGGACCGAGTTCGGGGAGACACCTCTTTCTACCTGGTACATGGATGGGATCCACGATCGACGCTAGAGGCGACCATACCACTAGGATCGACTAGACGCCGAGATTGTGAACCACGAAGGTGGAGATATCACATACAACGACAGTATCAACGGGCTAAGGAAGTCGTAAACGAACAGTTACGTCAAGCTATGCGAGTCAGGTCTGATCGCCACAACGAAAACGTACGTCCGCACAAGATCAAGGAAGGTATGCAAGTATGGTTATACTTGGATCGGGTTAAGGAGGGGTATGCGCGCAAGTTAGCGCACATGTGGCATGGCCCCTTCCGCGTGAACGAGGTTATTGGCGACTACGCGGCACGACTCGAGGTTGCGGGAACAGATACCGTATATTCCCGATAGTCCATCTCTCCAAGTTGAAGTCCGTAAGGACGTTCCCGGATCGCCCTAAGACGATGCTGACCACCGATGAAGCCGATCGAGTCGACTTCAATGAGGCATTCCTGCCGGAAGACAGCTGGGAACGACCTCTCGACACCGATGAATACGAAGTGGAAGAGATCGTGGATGTAAGGACAGGAAGACGCACTCGTTATGGGCGTGTTCATCGCGAGTTCAAAGTCCGCTGGAAAGGATACGACGAGTCAACGTGGGTCGACGAAGCAGATCTAAGTTGTGGAGCACTGCTGCAGGAGTTTGAGCGTAAGATCACGGATCGCAATCGTTTTCAAGTAATGCAGTCTCAAGAGGAGGAGTAACATCTCACGATGGGTTGGCCATGGTGAGAGGTGGAGTAGTTGAAACACGGGTAGGGTGGTTACTCGTGGAGGAGGAAGGGTTAGTGTGAATGCGTATACAAGTCAGCAGCTTCGGTTAGCTGATAGACAAGGGACTCAAGAAAGGAAATGGCGATCAAAGGCACTTCAGATTAAACTCGTGGTCGTCTGTACTACCTAAGAGTTGGAAGTGCGAAACTTACCGTCGAGACGCCTGATCTGACGGCCGGGGTGATCTGCAGGATGATCGCGATAATGATTACGCCAATGATCAGCTCGATCAACAGCGCGGAGGGCCTCAACGAGAGTTGCGGGACGCGGATTCATGCCGAATCCGGGATACCAAGACGTCCGCTCGCTGGATCGGGGAAAGTGGAGGAAGAAGGGGTCGAGCAAGATGTCCAAGTCCCACAAACCCGCGATCATGCCACGCAACACCACCCGCAGGAACGACTTCCCCCGAGCCCCGGCACGCGATCGCCGTTGTTTACGCCCGATATAGAGTTGGGCGAAGAAGGGGCTGCGCTGTTGAAGTGCCACGGGGATAGGAATCGAGTGGGTGGACTCCCAGAAAGATTGGCGATGTTCATTCTCGAACACCGTATAAGCTCGCACCAACAGATCGAAGGTATCCGAAGTGTCGAATGATCGGGGAGTGACAGGTGCGTCAAGCACCAACCACGGTCGTTCTGCCATCAGCGCGGTGACATTGGCCTCATCAACCAACTCGGACGACCACTGGCCAGCGGATGGAACGGGAACTCGGGACCGGAGAGGGTACATCCACCCGGCAGGAGCAGCGAACTGATGGAAGAGGGTATCCACAGTCATGATCAAGACACTCGCGCTAAGCACGTCATGCAGCGGCCACGGCTCTACGTCAGCAGCGTGGTAATGTCGAAGGACTCGGTATCCAGGCAACCACTCGCGTCGAGGCACCACAGTAGTCGGCAAGAGAGCCAGTTCCGAGTCCGTTAGCAAAGTGTTGCTCGTCTGTTCGTCATCAGGATCAACGTTGGAACTGGCGTCAGAAGGATCACCGATCTGGTCGGCCTCAGGAGGACCATTTGATGGCTGTCTGCCGTTGTGATCACTGGAGGAGGACGTGTTCAAAGTCGAACTTCCGGAGGAAGGGCTGGATCCCGAGCTAGACGAATCGGCGGAATCACTCAATTGGATAGGACGACTAGATGTGCCCCTAAGTGATGAAGCTTGACGGTGACGCCGAAGTGCAGCTCGATCACGAGCAAGCGCGGCCCGCACGTCGTCCTCGCTGTCTTCACTCATAGGACCCCCATCAAAGCCCGGACCCGCGTTACTCGCATCACCAGTAACGGGCGAGCGATTCCCGTCATTACTGGGCGATCGACGAGCAGGGGAATGAGAGCGTCTGCCATGCCGAATCAGCTGCCGACGAGACCGGCGAGGCGTTGGTGATGGTGATGGTGATCGCCGCCGTCTGCGAGTATTCGATGTCGAACCGGAGAAGGGAGACGACGGCTGGGTCCAAGTAACTAGTCCGGCAACACGACGACGAAGAGCGTCGCGTTCACGAATTGCAGCATCGCGTTCGTCAACACGTCGGGCACACTCGGTGCGGGCAGCCGCCAGAGTCGTCGTTCGATCCGCAACTTCTCGTTGAAGGCGTTGCATTTCACTGCGATCAACTGCAAGGTCATTCACGCTGCGCTCCAGTCGGGCGATAGCACCACGAGCGGCAGCGACTTGGGATCCTGCATCACAATGGGATTTAGCAAGCTATATGAAAGACAACCAGACATGATACAACTTACGAGTTGATCGGAGCGCAGCTTCGGATTGATCACGGCTGGCTTCCGCACGGAGCAGTTCCGCTCGGGCGACCTGGCTCCCCTGAGTGAGTCGGTCGACCTCGGCACGAAGCCTATCTCGCTCTTGATCGCTGCGCTCAAGCTGCACGCGATGCTGCGACGCTTGGGTATCGACCTTATCCCTAAGCTCAGTAGTCCGACGTTCCAGTGTCTCGACTTGACGCTGGAGCTGACTGGAGGCGTCTTCTAGAGCTTGTTGCGACGCCTCCAGCGCTTAGATTGTTACTCTGGACTGCTCCAAGTCAGCCGTGGACGTGGCATAATCAGATTGAACAGACGCCAACTTGCTCTCGAGAGATGACAGACGCTGTGTCGAGTCAGGGGACGGCGCCGACGGTGTAACTGCCTGGAGATCAGAGATGCGTTGACGCAGATCATCGACCTGAAGCTGGAGTTCTTGGACATCTTCTTCATGCACCTGCCGCTCCAGTCTGAGCCGCTCACGCAAGTCTTGAATCTTGCCGCAGTTCTCCTTACGTTGGGCAAGTGCATCTACGTACTCTGCGATGCGAAGATTCGCGGACTCCAACTCTGAACGAAGCGCGTCATACTTCTGCTGACAGAAGCGAACGAATGGAGAAGCCGCCGCAGCAGTTTCTCGTAACTCGCGATCAATGTGATCAACTCGCTCCCGCATAATACGGTATTCGCGTTGCAGGACAGCATGATCGGCTTGGAGAGCCTCGTATGCTTCGGAGCACTCGAGATGGGTCGCAAGCTCTGCCAACGTAGCACGGAGACTGGATGTATCAGCTTCAGCCGGAATGACTTCAGCGAGAGGGAGAACGACAGGAGCAGCATCGGGTGCGTTCGGAGACGCGCTAACTAGAGCATTGATACCGATCGGAGAGGCGCCAGACCCCGGAGATGGAATGGGAGAAGCTTGTGGCGTGGTTATTTGGGTGAACGGTCAAAGATTGAAGATGAGCAACAAGTGCACTCCAACTGCCTGTTGTGCAGCCAGCCTGGATGCAGGGGGCGGCTGTGGTAAAGCGCTATCAAATCTGATCGATCTGGACCACGGCAGGTGATGGATCACGATCTACGCGGTTGGGGCTATCCGGAGAATGATTGTGGCGAGAGAAGACGTACCAGAATAGGGGCACAATACCGAGATTGACATTGGTACAGATCGACATTGGTACAGATCGACATGGGTATAGATCGACTTTGGCACAGATCGGAATGGGTACAGATCATGACTGACGATGATATGACCCCGCATCGACATCTACTCCAGCTGCGATCTGCGATCCACAATTGCGACCAAGGTCAACACCAGAAGGAAGCTGTCGCTTAGCGTCAAACGAGTTGACGCAAGTCACAGACGACGAGGATGGGTACATGGTGTACCACAAGTGGGGTACATATGGATTATGGGCAATCAAGGGCATAGGAGCCAGTGCGACAAAGGAATCAGTGGACACGCAAGAGGATAGGAGGAAAGGCCTTTGTTTTCTATTGAATACAGACTGAGTTTTACCTTGTACTTCGCAAGCGGCTTCTTATTTCCGGGCGGAACGTATACTGGCCCCCGACGACACAGGAACCGCTGAGACGACGAAGCGCAAGGCATAGTGACACCTGGATTGCTTGGCCAGGGTCACGATCAACTCAGCGCTCAAGAAGACCCCGCTGATAGTAGGCGGCAAGCACTGGAAAGGAAAGGTTACCCCCACACACCCAAGGACAACCCCCTGTCGCGTGAATCAAGTTTATCCAGCGCGACAACCCCGACAATCGCGTGAAGAAGTAACCGCGCGATTGCCAACGATCCCAAGTACCGTCCATACGGTTCCCCCGATCAAGACCCCCCGGCATCCTCAAGTCACCGGAAGAGTGCAGCCCGCTCCACCGACGGGTACACAAGGTGAGACCAAGCTCAGCGTCAAGCGGACGATCGGAGTACCCCCTCCGTTAGTCGGTAGTCCGGAGCACAGTGAGTGGACGGACCCGGCAGTCAGCAATTTCTGCCGAACCGCTCCACCACAAATCTATTCCTAGGATTAGATCTTGACCTCCCGTTGGGTGGGCCTACCCATGCTTCAAAGAAATACGCTAGCGATCCCGCCAGCGCGATGGGGAGATCGATGGGTGCCGACGATCACGGTTGGACCAGGGAGGATGCGCTATCTACAAGTGACTAACGTAAGTGATCGTGCACTAACTCTCCACGAAGGATCCAGAGTCGCAATGTGGTTGAGTGGAGATCGGATTCCCCGCATTCCGGGATATGTATCCGTAGGATCGAGGAGGTATGCCGAATGGCAAAATCTCGCATATCAGGCAAGAACAGACGAGATCAGTGAAGTGGATATCAATGAGCAGATTATCGAGCCAGCGGCCAGAGTATGTAACACCGACCGCAATATTACCGCGGCCGGTAGGGGTTGTCAAGATTGTTAAGATCGTAGAAGATGAAGATGTAATTCTGCCCTCTGGAAAGTGTATACCCGACCCAGGAAAGATCGATCCTGTCAATAGCAACGATACTCACACCAAGATCGAGATGAACATAGGCGACGGACGACGAAGTTTGTAACAAGTAAGGGGGAACTTTATTTGCAGAAGATGTGGAAGATCAAATGGCTGTGCTACCAGAAGTAACCACGACCACGAAGAAGTCAACATCGAATATCTACAAGTAGGTGATACCAAGATCAACACCCAGGAGGAGATTGAGCGTCTCGTGCAGATTATCAGGAAACGGAAGCACCTGCTTATCGGAAAGGGCATGGTCTTACCACCAGCGGCAAAGGGAGTGGTATGCGACATAGACGTGGGAAATGCAAAGCCTCAACGTTTCCGCAAGATGGCGATACAGTTCCGCGAAAAGTTGTTTCAACTAATCAAGCGACTACTATCGGCTCGGATAATTCGACACTCGACATCTCCTTGGGCATCACCCATAGTTGTGATCATCAAGAAAAATGGGATCGACATTAGGGTATGTATCGATTACCGCCTGGTAAATAGCTTGACAAGGCTCATGGTATATCCCATGCCTCTTGTGGCGAAGTGGGTGAACACTTTACCGCCCAAATTATAGCGCGCCCGAAAAGTGGGGGGTGGTCCTTCGAGAAGAACCGACTTTTCGGGTAGTACAGGTCCTGGATCAAGTACTAGACTCGATCCAGGTTGGCGTGTGACTTTGTGCAATCCCTGTAGGTGTCGGTTAATTCGACGGACCGGGTTTCACTGGGTATTTGTATTCCTAAGATAGACACACAGAAAATGTAAGAACTTCCAGGTTGTACGTATCCTGGGGGTCCTGAATGTGGGTTGAGAGATCACGAGTAAAGACCTTCTTCTCAAAAGATAACCTAAAATAATACAGAGTTTGAATATACAATATGCAGCCTGTCAGTTAGTTAGCACGCCCGAATACAGGTAAATTTCGGGATGCCCTACGCGCACCACCCTCGGAATACTCGAGGGAATAAATAGAATGTCTTTCCTAAACACACAGTAATCAACAGTCAAATCCTAGGGGTGATCACTACCAAACCTCCTAAGATCTCAGGGAAATGAATATGAAATGCAAGGGGCACTCGGAGTGTCCACTAGCAACTTAACAAATAAAATAACTGGATCACTCCGAGTGTTCAAGCCCACTGGTCCCCAAGTTAATTCGACTTGAACGTGTTGAGAGTTTTCGCGTTGTCAGCACGGCCTTGGTCGTCCTCACTCTGGGGCCATCCTAATATGAGTGGTCCTCCAGGTAGTCCTTCCTTGACGAGATGCGTTAAAAAGTACGGCAGTCTCCCTAGGTTGCCTGTGCGTCGATACTGGAGCTTCTCAATATGAAGCGAACTTGAAGTCGCTTGTACTTTCCAACGCAAAACAAACTCTGTTTAAAATTAGCTTCTACTTCTTGGCATTCTAAATTCTTCTTCAATCTTGGTAATAGTGGTACTTCTTTGGCGGTCTTCCTTTTACTTCGTGAGGCCACACTCGGGTAGACTTGGTCTCAGTATACTTGGAATGTCACGTCGAACTTGGACCTGCATACACTCATCAGCGATGTCTCGGGTCTTCTGAGATCGGCAGCACTGGTCTTGTTCTTGCACGGTGTAATCATCTGATTACGATACCTTCGGGGTGTACTGTTTTGACTCTGCTTGAACGTCAGTAAACTGACTCCCGGACTGAACTTATCTTCGGCTACTTGATCTTCGGTCTTGTTCTTGGACAGTCACTTGGCCATTCAGGATGTATTGTCATTCGGGATGTACATTCGGGGTACACTTCATAACTTCGGATGGAGTCTTCATATCCGGTAGGCGATCGAACTTTCAGGATGAGGGAGACAGTATTGGGATTTACATGTGTAGTAGGGTTGTAATTGTGGAAACCTTGGAGTTTCAGGGTGTTTTGGGTGATGTTCGGCTCCATCAAAGTAGGCTGCTCCTTGGGATACGTTCTCCGAGGGCACTTGCTTCCTCTCGTGGATACCTGCCGTCAAGGAGTCGGCGGTCGGACTGAGCGTCGCTATTGCATCCTGAATGTGGTACCCATTCAGGGCGTACGCTTCCAACCTGTGAGCCTCTCCGTAACCGAACATCTGCATTCCCAAAGTCCAAACCATCAATTTGCCCAGGAGTCCCACTCAATACTAATCTCGAAAACCATCATCTCTTGTCCGAATCTGTGCTCAGGTTGTCCCGGCTGGGCAGCTGCGGGTGTGCCTAGAAAATTCAGAGACACATCGTCACACTCTGATCAACAATTTTCTGGACGATCTCGACAAAGTTCTCTGGTACTGTTCTCTGAATATGGTCAGCGATTTCTGGGTGGTACCTATGCCAGATCGAGCCCGAGCGATCTCGGCGTTCATCACTCCGTTTGGACCGTCCGAGTGGAATCGAATGCCATTTGGACTTAAAACGCCCCCCCAGATCTACCAGATATTACTAGATAACGCACTGTATGGGTTACAGAAGGTGACACAAGATCAAGACCGACCTGATCGAAGCGACGTATTTGAAACGGGGGAGCCTGATCTAGAGAAAAACGCGTCAGTATTGGGACGTCGATCTTATATCGACGACATACTGGTAACCGGACGATCGTGGGACGCGCTATGCGAAAAGGTGAAAAAGCTTCTGGATACCTGCGACGAATGGAACCTGTTCATAAGTGTCGCCAAAAGCTTCTGGGGTCGGCAAAAGGTGGACTATCTAGGTCATCGTGTATCAGCTGATGGTTTGGAGACACATCCAAACGATTTGTCAGCTTTACAAGAACTACCGTTCCCACCAACCCAAGATCGATGCAATCATTCAACTACTACAGCCGATTTATTGAAGATTTTGCGATCTACGCATCAGTTCTATACGAACTACGTGAAGCAGATTTCTACGAGATCGCTCGGAAGATAAAATCGACTGGGGACGATGAGGGTGTCGTGGCAGAAGAGGATGGCAGGTGGACCGAAGCTAAGGCAGTGTTTCCTACACTAAAGAACAAGATCGTGAATGCTCCGATATTACAACACTTCGATGTGGATCGACAACCGGTGGTGGTGGTATACGCCAGCAAGTGGGCGATCCCAGCTGCCCTGATGCAAGAACACGATGGAGTGTACAAGCCAGTAATTTTCACCAGTCGCACGCTCAAGCCGAACGAGATCAACTATGGTATGGTCGACAAAGAAGTGTTGGCTCTGCTCAGGATACTAAATATCTGCTATACTCAGCTCGCGACAAGATCGATTAAAGTGTTGACGCGCCACTCTACATTGGCGTGGTTACTTCACTCATCCGGGTTGCAAGGAAGGTTAGGGCGATGGGCTGCACTTCTATCGAGTTGGACTCTCGAGATCGTGAAATGTACCAGAGGGGAGGACGAGATCTTGGGTGTGATCGCGGCGAGTATTACACCCCGCAGGGAAGTGGACTCGATCTTAATTTCGATCGCTCCCAGGAAGCAACCGCGACAAGTGATCTCGATGCCACCCCCAACAGTAGAGCCAGGTGAACGATTGTTAGTCGTTAGCTTCGATGGATCTGCACGTGTGAATCGAAGTGGCGGAGCATGCAGTGGAATAGTGTGGAGCCTACCAGAATGGACAGTGATCTCAGCAGCATCAGAGTACAAGCTCGATCTTACGGTAAACGAGGCCGAGTACCACGGTCTGCTTCTGTGCCTCGATCTCCTGTCAGATATGGACAGGGGACGCCTGATTATCTGTGGTGACTAGCTTGGTGATCAGACAAATGAAGGGTGAGATCGAGTGCAAGGCCCCGGGGTTAACGTTGTTACGGCAGCAAGCACTGGAACGTCTCCGATCTTGGCCCAACCATGAGTTTCTACACATGAAGCGAGATTGGAATCAAAGCGCAGACAGTCTGGCGAGTGCCGCATTACGTCGCGAAAGTGGAGTTGTGGTCGTCAAAGAAGAGGAACGCCAAGATCTTATGACTCTCAATAGATTGGATGAGTTGCCGATAGCCAAGAATGATGGAGCAACAGTCAAGATCGCTGCTGTCACAAGCTCACGTAAAAAATGTCGTCCTCAGGTGTTACAAGAAGGGATTTTATAAAGAATGAGGTTGGAGCGTATTAGACGAGGTCAGGACGAAGAGAAATGGATCGTCGATCTTAAGGCTTACTGGTGAGGAGACGTACAAGATCTTACGTCAATCGAAGCAAAAAGCTGTTCTAAGATCGCAGATCGCTATGAGACAGATGAGTCAGGATTGTTGTTTTACTTTCCACCGACCAAACAGTCCGACGAAGATCGCGATCTTATGGCCAAGCTCGTAGTGCCTGAAACATTGCAACACGATCTTATGCACCACTATCATTCGAGTCTGGAAGGTGGCCACCAAGGTATTGGACGGACATACCATAAGATCAGAGCTCATTTCCACTGGCGCGAATTATATCAGAGTGTACAACGCTACGTGGGTCAGTGCATAGACTGCGAGACGGGAAAAGGACGACCTACGATCCATGGTGAATCGCCCGGCAATTTACAAGCTACCTACCCATTCCAGATTATCGGCATGGATCACATACCGTCGTTACCAAGATCGTATAAGGGCAACACCGAGCTATTTATTTGGAACGACCTATTCACTGGGTATGTGATCGCGAAGGCTAGCGCGTCCAGAACGGCTCAGACCGTCACCGAGAACTACGAGGAATGTGTTTTTCGACGGTTCGGCACAAGCGAGGCTATCCGGGACGATCGAGAACCCGGTTTTATGTCTGACTTCTTCGGATCGTTCAACAAGATCGTGGGACAAAGACAGAGAGCAACAATGACATATCGCCCGCAAGCTAACGGTACAACCGAAAGGATGGTGGGAACGTTAACACGCGCAGTCAAGTTTTATGTGGAAGATGTCAATCAGCGAGATTGTGACGAGTACGCAGACCGCCTCACCTTCGCACTCAATACTGCCCAAGATCGTATCCGATGAGATACCCCCATTTTATCTGTTGCACGGCTGGGATCCACGATCTACGTTGGAAGTAATGATGCCATTGGGATCGACGAGAAGACGAGATTGTGAACCCCGTCGGTGGCGATACCGGATCCAGAAGCAATATCACCAGGCCGTGAGCAAGTTAACACGAAGCTACGTGAGGCGATTCAAGAGAGGGCAGATCGACACAATGAAAGGTCCAACCACATGAAATCAAGGTTGGAGCTCAAGTGTGGTTATACCTAGATCGGGTCAAAAAAAGATACGCGCGTAAGTTGGCACACATGTGGCACGGTCCCATCCGTGCGTTGGAATTAGTGGATGAATATGCAGTGCGTCTCGAGTTTGCCGGTACAGAATATCGACTCTCCCCAGTGGTACATGTTTCTAAGATCAAGCCCGTACGACTCTTCCTAGATCGGCCCCCGATGCGGTTGACGATACCGGAACAAGATCGATACGATTTTGATGAAGCACTGTTGCCTGAGGACAGCTGGGTACGTGAACTGGAAGATGACGAATATGAAGTTGAGAAGATCGCAGACATGCGGTCTGGGAGACGTATGCGATATGGACGTACCTTACGCGAATTTTTGGTATACTGGACAGGATATGACGAACCGACACGGGTGGATGAAGTCGATCTTAAGTGTGGAGCTCTATGGTATGACTATCTGCGAGATCGTGAAGTGAGCTGGTCACATCACGAAGGAATAGGTGAAGGATATGATGTGAGTGAACCGACTAGTGGCAATGTGACACTAGATCGAAGACGTTGATATATCAAGATCGACATACAACAAGAAGAATATCGCAGCAAAGAATATGGAATGTTTTGCAAAAGCATGAAGGTGACTGGCCAAAAAAATGGTTTATACTATTTCAACGTTAGATCCCGTCGCAGAGGATGTCACATTAACACAGTGATGGCCAAAAATACATTGCTGGGCATTGTAAAAACATTAAGAGCATGTAATATCTACTGCAACTACTCTCCTGCTCTGCAGTAAGTATTGCAATATCTGGTGGTTTTGCAATACTATTGCAATACTACCCCTCGACATGAGCCTCGCTGCAGCAGCTGCACCCCTTCATCGCCTGGGAAACCATGTCGGCGGTCCAAAGGAATCGGTTGTGCTTGAGAAACAGAATTTTCTCGAAGTTCACAGGCGTCAGGCGCTTCCTGGTGAGTCGAAGAACGTGTTTCGCGCTGCTGAATAGGCGTTCGGCTGAAGCAGACGTCTCTGCAATGAATCGCAGATCAACATACTCTTCCGCTTGCTCCAGACGCTGCCGCTTTCGCTCGTGGAACCTCTCGGCATAGTTGCGTCGGGTAGCGGTCCCGACCTCCTCCTGTAACGGCTAGCTGATGACAAAGCGTTTCACCAGCGCTCGTTCTTCCGATGTCAGACTTTCCTTCTTGCCATCCAAGATCTTCACGACAGCGGATTCAAATAGAGGAGAATGTGAAATGTTGGCGTCAGCTGTGATATAATCCTTCAGTTCGGGATAGTCTTCAGTCAGCCCCTGGAAAATGCCGTGGACGTCACCAATGTGCTGCCTTGTCTTCTGTAGATCGGTCATCACACTCCGAAAATCAGCTAGTGTAGGCATGATACTGCGAATCCTCTCAGAATCTGCGCGCTGGACATTGTCGATGTCATCAAGCGCGGCTGGTCTTCGCTCCAGAAATGATTTCACGGCCAGGTTCAGCGTGTGGCATCCACATCCAATTAGAGGTATACCCATTCAGTCAGCAAGCGCTTTGTTTGTTTGGGCAGTTATCCCCTATTAGAGCCGCTGGTGACTTAATAGCTTTCCCATACACTGATAGCACGTACTCCAGAAGTGCGTAGCGCTCCGCGGCCGTGTACTGCTTCTCATTGAGAGGCGGGGAACACCCCAACAGCACTTCTCGATACACCCCGTTGCCCATGAACGTGGTAATGACTCCGATGTAGTGAGTTATTCCGTCCGACCATCCATCAAACATGATGCCGTAGTGCTCTGGTATCATCTCGCAAATACGTGCCTCCACAAGCAAAACCAATCTAGTGATGTAGATCACCATGCTATTACTGCACACAGGATCCAGCTTAGAGATACCTCTCGTCAAAGGGTTGTCCAACTCTAATAGAGACATGTCACGCATAATGATCCATTCCAACCACCTAAACACGCTTAACTCCTTCCCGGACAGGTACTGCTCATGAACAAATCCCAGTGGATTAGGTTGATCGCGAATACTCCGCTCGTATCTTTTCATGTAGTCATCTCCAATGCAGCTCACGAGATGCTTCCGCACGTTCGAGTATCCAGATTTCCAAGCCTGTATGGTCTGGTGGGGCACTTTCGGCATTGATACGAAACCACGCCGTCGGCGAGAGAGACGTTGTAGTAGAAGCGTAAATCGTCAGGAATGCGGTTGATCGAAAATGGGCTGGAGTAGAGGGCCATGGTGTTTGCTGGGTCGAAGGCAAAAACCAAAATGAGATCTGCTCACAGCCACAGCTAATGCGTTCGCGCCAAAATTTGGAGGTCGAGCTCTCGTGACCACCCGATGGCCTCGGAGTTCGCGCCAAAAGCGCTCGACGCGCAATCAGTGCGACCTTTGGATATCACTTTGAAAAGGGATCTAGAGATCGCTGGACAATAAGTACTGTAATATCCGGTGGCGCTGCAATACGTATTGCAATACCTCAGAGTGCTTGCAATAAAGTATTTCTACTGGTATCACAAAATGCCAATACCTGCAATAACGTTTTGGCCATCACTGCATTAACACCTTGTCTCAGAAGGGTGGAATATGCAATGCTGGGTGCTCCGCGAGAGATCGGCGTTATTATTATAGCCACCAAGGTTCTCGTAGATCGACGACCAATAGTCCATCCGTTAATGTAACGGCGGTCACGTCGTGATGCCAGATCTTAAGGCGACGGAGCTTCAGGAAGTGAAGGTGCGAACCTGCGGGACTTTCTAGATCGATCTAGGACGACCTCTGAACAGGAACGAGCCAAGTCGACGTGAGGGCTGAGACAAGACCAAGCATGAAGATCCAGCGCGACTTTTATCTAGACACTCAGAGGTGTTTTTTTTTCGCTACCATTCGATCTCATTCGACCCGAGCCCCACGGAGGTAGGCTTGGAATTGATCTCGCTCATCCTGTAGTCAGTTGATACGGTGATCCTGCGCGTTGACCTGACATTGAAGCCGGTAAGTCTTGACCCTGAACCTGCAGCTACTGTTGGGCCACTAACAACGTTTGATCTTGATCGTGCACTGAGCGACTGAGATTGTTGATCTCGTCCTAGTGAACTGAGCAGCGGGAGATTGACCGCAGTTGGTCATAATCGTTATGTAGTTTGGAAGTAGGGTTCATGGACCAATTCATCATGTCGATCTTGGCGAAATTGTGCGAAAGGAATGACGTGCAACTTCAGACGATCTTGAAGGCGACGACGGCGATCTTGGAGGAGAGAAAATGTATCGGATATGGAAGATCGACGACCATATCAATCTCAGACGACGGTGATGTGGGACGAGGAGACAAGTCTTGATCTTACGTCAGCGAGGGATAATTGGAAGATGTGGCTCGAGACGGCATGATGATCGGACCTGGACTACGGTGCAGCGAGCGAATATCGTTGTGCGGTAGTCGCTCGTGCAGGGGACGGTTTTGGTGGAGCGGACAAGAAGTTTTCCGATTTCGATCTTGTCCCGTCAATCAAGGTCGAGGGTGACCCTCACTATAGTGATACTCACTGTAGTGACCAAGTGAATGCAAGCGCCATCATCCCCTCCCAAGATGATTGTACCCACGCGATATCGATCTTGGCAGGTAATATCGATCTTAGCTTTATTATAGGTATTATGGAGCCAATACAATATGGATAGTCACAGATGGGAAGCATAGGACATTAACCATTAATTCAGAGTTGTTTTACCTTCTACTTCGCAAGTCTTCTGTATCTACGCTATTCCGGGCTGAGATATACAAGATTGGTCCTCCCGACGTTGCGCGAGACTAAGATCGACACCAAGCGGAGTTTTTGCGCCCAGATCACTTGACTGGACGATCGTCAACCCTCATATCAAGTTCGCCGCTATAGGAAGCGGCAAGCACGTATTGGATTCATTGGATGAAGGTCACACACCGACCACAAGACACCCCTGGCCAAGATCGATCAAGGACCCCCAAGATCGAAGACTCGATATCTACGCGGCGAGTAGAAGTATCCCCGCTGCTGCCACTTCTCCCGCTGTCCTGTCAGACAGTAAGATCAACAACAAGCGCGTCTTCCGAGATCACTCGAGGAGCGATCTAGTCCCACCGTCGGGTACACAAGTGAGATCAAGTAACTTCACGGAGGATCGGAGTACCCCCTCCGTTAGTCGGCAGTTCGGGCGCCATGTGCAAGAGGACCCCTGCGAACTTGCGATTTCGCAATACTACTTCGCCACACACGCATAACATTGCTAAAAAGCGCAAGGATGAGAAGCCCACTCCACATGCCCGTTTCCTGCGGCGACTACACAAGGACCTCCTAACTTTGCGCGAGCTGCATTTTGATACGTACCCTGACGCGGAAGAATTAGTGTCAGGACCGGTGATCCGAGGCGATCATGCCTTGGTCAACACTAGCAATCGCTACCAATCTGACGTACAGTCGAAGCGTCGCCAACATCTTTGTAAGGTGAGCACGGCTTACACAAGTGGAAAGTCATTTGAAATGAGCTAGTTCTGTCCGACATGCAGCAAGTATTGTGGTAGACACGTGCCACTCTGTCCTAAGGTCCGTCGCTTGGAAGAAGGAAAAAACCCTCTCCTGTGCCCAGATATGTCACGACGTTTGGAATGCCGGTCGAGACATCCCGGCACACCTCAACGAAATCCGCTTCCGGAAGGAGAAGCCCAAGCGATCTGAGACGAACAACGGGGAGAGCAAGGAGAATGAGGAGAGTAAGGAACACTCAATGAATACACATTTGTTGCACGCTTTGTTCGTATACTGTTCTTACGTCACTTGACGACGAAGCTCGTTGCACCTTTGGAGTGATTCTTCCTGATTTCACTCACATTAGCACACCACTGACGTGGATCTCGCGAGACTGAGCGACTAACAGCAATAGCCAATTCGATCGCCCTGCGCGGCATTACCTCAACTGATTTCTGCAATTTCCATCAGACGAGAGTATACTACACAAAAGCAAGAATTGCCCAGTACCTCCCACTACCTCTCCAAGTTAGGTACCGGGCAAATTCTTCCTCTGCGTCCTACCGGCAGTAATTACTACCAGCCATCTCAACGCGTCACTAGTAGCAGATTCAACAGGAGTCATCGAAGCAAAGGTTTTCATCACCGTTGAAGATCACCGTGTCGTAAGATTTCAACAAGTGTTTTCATAGTATTGGTTCAATCGCATTATTTCTACTTCAAAATAGTATAGAGAGGATGTAACGGGGTTACATGAAGGGGTACCCCTGATAGGGTACCGCCTTTAGAAGTTGATATACTTCTGTGAGTATTTGTTTTAATACTCTGATGGAGTTGTGTGAGCCACACTGTGGTGTGGGCCACACTACTGCCACGTAGGTTGAGGTGGCTGAGGGCCAACCAATAGTAATTAACCTACCTTTTATATGCATAATTAGGATAAAGTATAGTTAATTAGGAGTTTGTATTACAGGCCAAATGAACCTAATTAACTATAAATAAATCAGTCTAAAATCTACTCTAAACTGGCTATTAAGTCCCCCCAGACCAGGGACTAGTGAACTGCCGTTCACTTAGAGTTTGTATACTCTTAATAGCACGCTTCCTCAAGCAAGGTGCTCGTGTGACCCCGTCACACTTGGTAGCACTTGTAGTCAATCCACACCTACGCGGGTAGATTGACTACCTGAATCCTCTGTGGCTCCTACAAGGTAAGCCAGGATGGATAGAGGGGAGTTCCCTCATTTGACCGACTCTCAGTTTGAGTCGGTCCGGAAGATGGTGGGCATCTTTGGAGGAGATGCCCTCCGAAGCTTGGCGGCTGCTACGCCGGCCGAGCAGGTCGAACGCATTGAGGCGTTCGACACGTACGAGAGAGGGCTAATCGCCCACGTACAGGGGCTGCAGACCCCCGTGGCTGAGATGAAGCCAGCCCAACCTAAGCCGTTGAGGCTTAAGGTTAATCCTTATGAGGGAAAGGAGGGTGAGAACCTCCACTTCTGGGTCAGAGAGGTAGAGCTCGCGATGGACGCGGCTCTGATCTCGACCGAGCGACTTCGGGTCGCTTTCGCCCTGTCCAACCTAGGAGGTCGGGCGAAGACCTGGGCGTACACGCGCGAAGCGACAACGCCGGGTTGTTTCACAACCTGGGCTCAGCTGTGTCAACAGCTTAGAGCCGCCTTCCTTCCAACAAACTATGAGTATCGCCAGCGCTCGCGCTTCCGTGCCTGTAACCAAGGGAAGCGTGAGCTGCATGAGTACATCCAAGAGATGCGAGTTCTCGCTGCATCTCTGGTAGGGAACCCCCTACCTGAACACATCAAGGTGACAGTGTTCATGGATCGCCTGACGGTAGGCCAATCCCGCACACAGTTGTTCCGCGTGCATGCGAACACTATGGAGGAGGCGATCCAGATCGCCCTCCAAGAGGAGTACAGCCACTGACAGGCTCGTACTCCTACGTCGGTGTGGCAAGGCCACAATGCGTCGTCAGGCGCAGTGCAAGGATCTCCAGCAGCTGGAGCTAGCACAGGGCCGGTACCCATGGAACTGGGTACGGCCGTACAGAGCTCCATCCATTGCTACGGATGTGGGAAGCTCGGGCACATGCAACGTGCCTGCCCTGCGGGAGGGCAAAGGAAGTTCCCTTCCAAATCTAGGGGCTCGAGGGGCCCGTGGCAGAAGCCGCGACCCAAGAGCCAGGGGAACTGGGGTCACCAGTAGGGACGGGGCGCCCTACTGGGGGAGATCTAAGTCCCCATGGTAGGAGTGCGGACGGCGCACGCCATGGAGGCTTAGCCCCTGAGAGCATGGGTGCTCTCGAGACGAGAAAGAGCAGCGGCGTACTGCTCGTGGTACACGCGAGTGTACGGGGATATGGAGATCCCTTTAGAGTCCTGATTGACTCTGGGGCGTCGACAAACTTTGCTCGACGCCAGACGGTCGCGCGGAATGGCGACAAGTATGCCGATGCTTTGCGAGAAAGCAAAGGCAGGGGCCAGGTCTCGGTGAGACTGGCTGATGGTACGGTGGTTAACGTACCTGGGGTCCGGATGGACCTAGCTGTAAAGTTTGAGGACTTTGACAGCACGGAGTCGTTCCTTGTCCTAGACATGGACAAGTACGACTTGATCCTGGGCATGCCGTGGCTCGAAAAGCACGAGCCCTGGATCGATTGGCGCGGCAAAGCCATTGGGGCTAGCCGGCCCGCAGTCTCCGACAGAGCTTTGGTGAGTAATGTTCCCACCTCTGTCCGGGACTGGGGCGCCAGAGATGGTCGCCAAGGCGCTTATGCGCCCGAAGAAGTACTGGGAGTCACGGACTCCAACGAAGATGTTGCGATGAGTCTCGCAACCGGTCGTGAGACCAAGGCTCATTGCCAAGCGTGTGGGATTGCCACGACGGCAAGTCCCAACGCTGATAGTCGTCGCGCCGTATGGGCTTCGACTGTGGCAGTGCCGGGCGGCACTGACCAGGCGGGTAACATAGGTCCGCAAGCAGCAGAGGCTGCTGAGGAGAGCGCTAAAGGCGTCTCCTGTGTGGGTAACATAGGTCCACAAGTGGGTAACATAGGTCCACAGGCGAGTAACGTAGTTCCGCAAGCGGGTAGCATAGGTCCGCAAGCAGCTGAGGCTGCTGGGGAGGGCGCCGAGAGCGCCTCCGGTGTGGGTAACATAGTTCCACACAAGGTCGAAGAGACCGAGAAGATTGAGAGCGCAGCATGCGTCTCTAGCGTGGGTAACAGAGTTCCACGCGGGGTCAAGAAGACCAGTACGAGTGCGGAGATGTCGTTGAGCACCTCCCGTGTGGATAACCAAGTACCACACTCGGAGTCTGAGACTCCACCGGCACGGCCGGTCGAAGAGCAATGCCATGTCTTCGACGGTGTATCCGGTCGTCAAGTGAAGGCAGGTACCGTCCATCTGGAGGCACTGCCTGAGATGCCAGCATTGCTGAACCTCGAGGAATTGTCCATGAAGGACTTCCTGGCCGAGTTGAAGGTCGGAGAGATTGCGGAGATGGTGCTCCTGAAGCCGGAGACCTCTCCTGAAGATTTGAACTCTTCCTCCGTAATGGACAAGGACGTCCTGGAGGGGTTCACGAAGCAGCGCGCAACGCGCTTGGGTTCTGAGATTCTCAAGAACCCGGAGGATCCAGTGTATCCTCTTGTGAAAGAGCACTCGGATGTGGTGTCGAAGCACCCACCATCCCAACTCCCACCGGATCGGGGAGTACGGCACGAGATTGACCTCGTGTCTGGCACAAAGTATTGTGTCACGAGGCAGTGGCCTCTACCTCGCGAGCAGTGCGAGGTCATAGATGCCTTCTTCGCCGAGAAGGCGAAGTCGGGCATGGTGCGGGAGTCGAAGTCCCCGCACTCGACGCCGACCTTCTGCGTTCGGAAACCGAACGGGAAGTGGCGTCTGGTTCACGCTTACAACAAGCTGAACAATGCGACGGTACCGGCACAGACGCCGATCCCTCGCAAGGATGTGTTGTTGAACAACATGTCGGGCTGTACGCTGTACAGTGCCCTGGATCTGGTAGACGGATACTACCAGATCCTGATGCGGGAGAGTGACATTCCTCTCACCGCAGTGAACACCTCGAGTGGGATGCTCTGGGAGTGGCTAGTGATGCCACAGGGGCTATCGAATCCCCCAGCGACGTTCAATCGCTTGGTCACACAACTGTTTAGACCATTGCGTACGTTCGCTCAGACGTACGTTGACGATATATTCGTCCATAGCCGTGCCGAAGGTGGCCAGACGGCTATGGAGGTGCATTTGAAGCACCTCCGTCGAGTGTTTGAGGTCATGAGAGCTAACAAGCTCTATGCCAACATCGACAAGTGCCTCTTTGCAGCTGAGGAGATAAAGGTCCTCGGCTGCTTTGTCAGCAGGGTCGGCGTACGCGCCGATCCAGGGAAGGTCAAGGCCATAGCGGCTTGGCCGACCCCGAGGTCGCAGAAGGACCTCCGGAAGTGGTTGGGCTTAGCCAACTATCTTCATAAGTACAGCGCAGGGTACGCCGAACTAGCTCGACCCTTGTCGGATCTCTTAAAGAAAGATGCCGACTGGGTCTGGGAGCAACAGCACCAGGATGCTTTCGACTGCATCAAGGCGAGCTTACAGCAAGCGCCAGTCCTGGCCTTGCCGGACGAGAACAAGTCTTTCAGCGTCGTCTGTGACGCTTCTGACTATGCAATAGGCTGTGCGCTATTGCAGAAGGACGATGAAGGACACGAACGTGTCATCTCCTTCCAGTCCAGGCAGCTGAAAGCTGCCGAACGGAACTATCCCGTTCATGACAAGGAGCTACTTGCGATGAAGTACGCTCTTGTCAAGTTTAGTGTTCACCTCTTGGGCACGAGGCCCTTTGTGATCTATACTGATCACGCGTCCTTGCGGACTGCCACCAACTCGCCGCATCTGTCGCAGCGGATGGCGAGGTGGCTGTCATTCTTCGCGGAATACAACTTCCGCGTTGAATACAAGCCGGGCAAGCTCAACGTGCTTGCCGATGCATTGTCGCGTCGACCTGACTATGAGCTAGCTCATGTCAGTCGGGTCACGACAGATCTATACGATCGGATACGCTTGGCGTATCAGGAGGACGAGAACTACACACCACTGGTGCAGTTCTTGTCCGATGGCAAGGACGCCAAAGTCGACAGGCTTTCGCCTCGACAGCGGGCGCAGCTCCATCGTTATGAGCTGGCCGAGGGGTTACTCCATTACAGAGTAGACCCCAGAGATCCTCCCCGGGTTGTCGTTCCAAACGACGAGGATCTGAAGTATGACATACTTCTGGAGGCGCATGATGCGCCGATAAGTGGCCATCTTGGCCGGGAGAAGACCTACCAAATGGTCTCTCAGACATTTTGGTGGCCCCGCATGTATAAGTGGGTGGCACACTATGTCAAGACATGTGAAACATGTCAGAGGGTGAAGCCTTCGGGCCACGCCTCGGCTCCACTGCAGAGCCTACCAGTACCAGCGGACTGCTGGAAGTCGATGAGTCTTGACTTCGTCTTCGGCCTACCGGCCGATGACAGGAGCAACACCGGCATATTGGTGTTTGTCTGCCGTTTGAGCAAGATGGTGCATCTTGCTCCGGTACGTGACAAGGTCACCGGGAAACAAGCTGCACAGCTGTTCCTAGATAGCGTGTTTCGCTATCATGGTCTACCAGAGACCATAGTCTCGGACAGAGACCCGCGTTTCACGGGTGCGTTCTGGGACACCCTGTTCCAATTGTTGGGAACTAAGTTGACGATGTCAACTGCGGACCATCCGCAGACGGATGGTCAGACGGAGCGCGTCAACCGCGTGCTCGAAGATACTCTGCGTAGTATCTGTGCGGAAGCACCTCGATCCTGTTCGGATCAGCTACCTATGGTTGAGTTTGCACTCAACAATGCGGTACACGCATCAACGGGGTTTACCCCGTTCTACTTGAATGGGTTACGACACCCCCAGGTGCCGCTAACCATGCGGGGAGGCACCGTGGCCTCCATCGTAAGTGGGGGAGAGGCTCGGAAAGCCTTTTCCTCCCAGGTCTCGGAAATCGAGCCAGAGTCTTTGAAAAGACAGTTGTCGTCGTTTATAGACAACAGGCTGACGTTGATCAGCCAGGTTAGAGATGCAATGGCATCAGCCCAAGACAAACAAAAGGAGTACTCTGACAGAAACAGAGGAAACTTAAGTGTTTTTAAAGTGGGTGAATTGGTGTTGTTAGACACTAAAAACCTACCGCTAAACTTGGTTAGCTCCGTAGGGAGCAACAAGTTGAAGCACCGCTTCATCGGACCCTTTGCGGTCCTGGCCAGACATGGCACGGCGTATACCATTGACCTCCCGAAGTCAATGGCGACGCACCCGACGTTCTACGTGGGGCGTCTTAAGCGGTATCACGATCCGCTGGGTCCTCCTTCTCAGACGGAGGGAGGCCAAGGTGACAACTCACCTCCTCGAAACGAGGCTGAGTCCTCTGGACAACCGGAGCTGTCGGTGTCGAAGCCTGTGACTGATACACAGGCTGGTACCCACGCGAGTCATACGAAGGGTATGACGGTACCGAATGGGAAGAGCTTGGGTAAGAGCTATACCCATAAGTCGAGGGGTACGAATACCCCTGCGGCTCATAAGAGGGCATTCGACCATGCACCTCATGGCTTAGAACGTCTAAGCCTCGACGGAGCTCCTTCAAGGCAGCAGCCGGAGCTCGGCGGTCAACGCGCCCGAGTCTCACGACCAAGAGCGTCCAAGTCCTGACGAAGGACCTCAAGGGCCCCCGGCTTGCCAGCCTGAGAGGCAGCCTGACCACCAGGTCCGAGCCCAATGGCTATCTCGATCGCATAAACGCGATCTCGAAGCTGACGGACCTCGTCGCTTAATAGGGACCCCACAGAGTCCCGACCCGAAGTTGAGGGTCCAGAAGGATAAGGCTGAGAAGGAGCCTCGTACTCAAACGCGTGCGAGAGCTCCTCCTGCCCTCCTTGACCGGAACGGCGAGCTCCACTACCATGTGGAGCGGGTCGTCCAGGAGCGGCGGCGCTCTGGGAAGCGCCAGCTGCTTGTGAAGTGGCGGGGTTACCCCTCGTCACAGAACACGTGGGAGCCGGAAGACCGGCTCCGGGTTGACTGCCCGAAGGCTGTTGAGATTTGGAATCAACAGCCGGGGCGTAAGTAGTCCGCGGCTTTTTAGCCGCCTTACGGTGTACGGTCCCTGGGTTGACGGAACCGTACCCGCGCTCATCTTGAGCACTGGACTTAGACTGCTGTCTAAGTCCCTCCATGACGGAGTGGAGTTGCCGCTTAGCGATTAAGTGGGTAAACTCGATACGAAGATCACGCTGGTCCAAGACATAGGACAGCAGGCGATCTTCCCGGAGTTCTTTCAACTTCTGAACTGTGAAGTTCTTTAGAGAAACCCATCTCCAGAACAGGTCTTCTGCCTGGGTCTGGGTTACGGTGTTCTCGGGCTGTACCCAAGGGTACCCACACACGGGGAAAAACCCACCACGGTCTTCCGGTTTCTTCCGGAGACTCGTAAATTCCTTGAGAGGAATTCGGTGTGGTGCAAGCAGCACACACCTAGCGGCTTCGATGTCGTTGACAAAGAGCGGTTCGTTCTGAACCAAGGCACGCTCATAGGCGCCACGCGAAGTGCGCCCATGGTTTAGATCACGAGGGGCCTTGAGGTGCTCCAGAAACATGGGAGACCCAGACCCCGCATCCGGCGGGTAGTATCCACGAGGATACACCGGCGTGGGAGGCACAGGAGTGCCTTGCAGCTGAGCAGTTTGATAACGCTCTTGCTGCTCATCGAGATCGTTGGAGATCTCTCGGGGCTCGGAGACAGCCCCCTCCTCTTCCTCCTCGTCTGAGGAATCGAACAGGGATTTGAATCCCTTAGCGATTGAAGGCTCTGACGTAGGAGAGCCAGGGGCTGCGCGCTTCTTAGCAGCAGCAGCACCCTCATCAGCCCGTTTTCGAGAAGCTGCTTTCGCAGCTTGGGCTCAAGCCTTACCTTCGGCTAAGGTAAGGCTCTTGGCAGGCGAGCTCGTCGAAGCTGCTTTTGCCTCTGATGACTCAGCATCATCAACAGGAGCGTCCTGCGAAGGAGCATCCTGTGCAGGAGCATCCTGTGAAGGAACATCCTGAGAAGAAGATGGATCCTTAGCGGATCCAGGAGAGTCCCCGTCGGACTCCGATCCCGTGATCATAGGGATGTTAAAATCCGGGGACTCCGACCCAGGACTGTGGTCCCGATAGGCGAACCGAGGGTTCGGCCTATCGTCGGGTGATAGGGAGCGCGAGCGACTGCGTCGCGGACTCCCTCCTTGCTTGGTAGCAGCAGCGGTGCGCTTGCTGGCTGCCTCGGAAGCCGCCTTGCGGACTTCCTTGCGCGAAGCGGCCTTGTCTTTCGACTTGGCCTTAGCAGTCTTTGACCTCGCGGTCTTAGACTTGGAAGGCGCCGAAGCGCCGCGGGTGCTTGCCTTCTTAGGCATCTTGAAGGAGGTTGACGTGGAAACCTCCGGGTGTCTTGTACGCGCGAAAAGGCTGAATGAAAGCCTTAAAGCCACAACGGTGGCTCGTCGATGGGTATCGACAAGGACAGGAAAGAGAGCGGAGCTCTCTTCCTAGCTCCTCATTGGTTGGGGGTGTTTCCAACCTAAGTGGGGGAGGATGTAACGGGGTTACATGAAGGGGTACCCCTGATAGGGTACCGCCTTTAGAAGTTGATATACTTCTGTGAGTATTTGTTTTAATACTCTGATGGAGTTGTGTGAGCCACACTGTGGTGTGGGCCACACTACTGCCACGTAGGTTGAGGTGGCTGAGGGCCAACCAATAGTAATTAACCTACCTTTTATATGCATAATTAGGATAAAGTATAGTTAATTAGGAGTTTGTATTACAGGCCAAATGAACCTAATTAACTATAAATAAATCAGTCTAAAATCTACTCTAAACTGGCTATTAAGTCCCCCAGACCAGGGACTAGTGAACTGCCGTTCACTTAGAGTTTGTATACTCTTAATAGCACGCTTCCTCAAGCAAGGTGCTCGTGTGACCCCGTCACAGAGGACAAATGCCCACTCTATCGTCGGAGAGGGCTTGTAGCCCAATATTTTGGCGGACTGGCGTTGCATACTTTAATGAAATGTTTTCCTTATTCTGTATTATACAGAATATGGGATGGGACGCAAGGGGTTAATAGCTAGAATAAGGTAGTGTCGAAACTCTTCGTATTTAGTAGTTAATTAGATCATTTCTCCTGTTATACGAATTACTAATTAACAATAATTTGCTCTAAATAAAATCGGGTCGGTCTCCACACTCGCTACTATTCAACACACTACTTCAACCTTTACTTGTCCTTGTTGAAATAACCTAAGTGATCACCGACCACAGTCAGGGTCTTGTAATTTTACTACCATTGCAGATCTCAATCCCATTGTTTTGTGAAAAAGTTTATCTACTTGTACAACCGAGCCATGCTTCATGGACGGGATCACAGGCATCGCCGATTCTTTGCTGTATCTGCCGCCGACGCATTTCAATCGGATACGGATTTTCTGTACACGAAATCGCCATAAACCTCGCGTTATAGCACATTGCTTCTTCATGCCCAGGAATCTCACATCGGCGATATAAAGTACCGTTGCATTGGGCCATGCCGTTTTCAGTAGGTGGACCTTCAGCAGTTCCAGGTAATATGAGGCCTCCACAAATACTGTGTGAGTATTTCTCCAGTACCTCGAGAGTTCCTTGTGTAGGTCGGTCATCTGAGCGATTTACCGCGAGACACGAAGCAGCAGGAGTCCCCCATAGTGGATGAATCATGCAATGTGGACTTGTTAAATTGCAATCACCTAGAAACCCATTGCAGCACCAACTCGCACGATCCGCAACTTCAAATGAAGTTAACGCTGTGAGTGGTGAGAGATCTGGCAGGCAGTCAATGGTTACGAGGCTCGTGATGGCAAACCTTTCAAGGCTGTGTAAGCTGTCCAACGATGGCAACTCCGCAAGCGAGAATAGTAACGCCAACACGAGGGATTTTAGACTTGTGAGGCCTTGAAAAGATGGCAACTGCGGGATGATAGGGTGGATACCCAGATGAATGAAGGCGAGGGAATTCATCTTGTCAAACATGCCTTCTGGTAAGGATACTAGTGATGCGAACGCTGTACCTTCAATATGTCTAGACACTGGGATGTTAGGAAGAGAATCAAGATTTAGTGCAAGAACAATACGAAACATACAAATACTGAAGCTTGGTAAACTCTTGCATCCATTCTGGCAACGTTGCCGTGTGAGTGTAGACCAAAGATCTATCAAAGCACACCACAATTAATAAGTTAGGACATTCCTACGCAAAGTGGCAATGCCAACGTACAAGTGAGTCATTTTGTTGCATCTTCGTAGCTCTTCAGGCAGCATGGGGAGGTATCGATTGATTAGTTGAATAGTCTGTAGATCCCCTGTAGCTGCTAGTTGGGCAACTTTATCGGTTAAATTTCGCGGATTTATCCACTCTTGGTAAGTCTTTGGTGCGATGTCGCCATCAATAAGTGTCAGACATGGACACTGAGTTAAGGATTCCTTTTCAACAATTATCCATCGATGGGCTTTCACGACACATTCTGGATGTGGGCGACATGCTAAAGCGGATGTTCGAATGCTCTCCTCTACAAATACGATGATGCTCACCACGTAGATAAATATCATTGCAGAAGCAAAGCGATGCCGCTTTGGATAAACACTTGAAATGAGGATTTTTGGCCGTTGAACTCGCCTTGCAATGCGATTTAATCGAAAGCAGAAAACAAGGATGACTCCAATCCGCGTGATCACATCCATCACATTAGCAACCCGAAGCAGTCTTAGCGTCTTGTGAATAATGTTGGTTTGTACTGGGTCAGCTATCACACTCGCTGACTGCTCAAACCACCCCTGAGGGAAAACTTCAAGGTTGATTGCCAACTTTTCATGATCGAAGTTGAAAGTGGAAAAACAGTAGATGAGTACAATAATCGGATATCCGACCGCGATGAGAAAGTCAAAGCTGTAAGAAGCCAATAGAATTTTTCTAAGTAGATGTGAGCATGGCGCGCGCAAGTATGTGTACTCACATGACATCGACGATAGTTTCCGTAAGGCCGGTCTTCTCCGAAGGTAAAAACATCATCGCTATACATGACATCGCATTCGATATGATGATAGTAGTAAAAATTGCCACAAGTAATACCGGTGGTCCTTCTTCAAGGATTCCAAACAACAAAAAACCCTCAACAAAGAGATCACCAATCTTCAAGCACACGTTCTAGGAAAAGAAAAATAAGTTCTGTCTCGAAATCACAACTTTAACAAGAGCACGTACCACTAGCTTTCGTTGTGGACTCACAGCTTGAGTCAACGATACAACGAGTTTTGCTGCTGATGACATCACTCTGCTACTCGTCCGATCGGTTGCGACATCCAGCACCATTTTTTCAATGTTTGCTTTCATTGCCTCGAACGACTCAAGAGAACGGAGAAGTGGAGTTCGCGTTTGATGACTGCTTCGCTGAAAAAGCTGGATAATGGTCGCAAAATATCCAAGCACGACAAAGCCAAAAGCGATCACTGTTGGCCACAATAGATGAGGAGGTGTGTCGACGAGGAGCCAAAATGTACCATCGTCAAACATTTCCGTCCGCATGACGAGGTTGATGGTTTTGTTAGGGGCAATAGTCAATAAAGTCAGCCAAATTGTCCAAAGCAGGCAGATAGCGGCTAATACAGCAAGACACCAACGGAGCCACACTGGACTGTATGCCTCCTTACTGGTTGATGGACGTTTTTTCGGAAGGTCTGCATTAGTCACTGGATGAACTCGAGTCTGAAAGAGCTTCGAGTTTTGTGGGCTCAGAGATTTTTGCACAGACTGAGCACAAGGTGAGTTTGAGAACTGTTGAATCTCGACCCCATCGTCGTCCAGTGCTGGGTGACGGATTGTCTGAAGCGAAGACATTTGATGTCGTTGTCCGTATCGCGAAATTCAGTCGTGTTCTATTCTGCAAGCTTCTTTGAACACGTTATGAGTACGAGTGAACATTCGAACGAGTATTCTTAGTTCAGTGGTGTCAGGACGCGAAGCTTCATCACGCAGGTATTTTCAAATTACACCATAGCTGCAACTATTTTCATTCAACGGGCAAAACTTGAGTAGGTCTGTACACCTGTCTACATTTGTCCTCGGAGAACTACAACGTGGATAGGATGTACGTTGAACGAACGTTTCGAACCAGAATGAAGTAGTATTTTGCTATCCGTAAATGTAATGATCCGACCTCGTCACATCAAACATACTTGTGCTCGATAACTAACGCCTGTGTGTGAAAAGGGAGGTTAGCTGGAATACCATGATATCAATGAAATCGTGTATAGTTGTCGAGGTATGTCGAATTCGTTCGTTGATCTCATGTCGTTTGTTAGCACAGAATGCTCCTGGAGTTTATTTCTCCGTTTTCTGTGATTTTAGATGCAGCGACCCTCTCACCGTAGCATTGGTGGTGAGAGGATTCAACAAAGCTAGTGGGTCAGCACTTCAAACTACAACGCAAACGTCCAGTATATTCAACAATTAGGCTGTCACCCTAAAAGTGATTTTCTCTATAGCCAGTTGTCTCAAAAGTTGTAACGAGACTTGATGTTCTCCAGAACAACACGCAGCAACCAGCCATCACCGTCCTTCAGTCTGAAATCGTCGTCCATCACACAAGCAGGGTAACCTGCAGGTTTGTTCTTGGCAACATACATCTCCGGTAGACCGAAACCATGACCAATTTCGTGCAGCAAAACCATCATGTGATCCTGGTCCATAGTGGCAAGCATGTCATTCACTTCGACACGTTGGCCCCAATCACCACCCGTACCAATAGCATCTTCACCTGCCTTTGTCGAGGGCCACAAAGACATATCGAACGGCTTACCCTTACAACCGCTAGTGTCAGCACTAGCAGCCTGATCTTGATGCTTGTAGCACTCATCGGGACACTTCGGACTGCCTTCAGCGTCCAGAATGCCTTCGTAGATCGTGCCCAACGAGTCATCATTCCAATCCATGATAGACTTGTCTTTCACGGCATAGCCCACGATCTCAATGTCGATCTTGTCGAACGGCCAGCATTCGTATCCTGCCAGCCATTGGTTCCACAAGTCCATTTGCCTCGTGAGCATATCCTGGAACTTGGAAGCTACTGCCTTTTCCAGCTTCTTGTCGTTGTCCCAACGCACGCAGTACTGTAGTTTTCCCTTGTTGGTCACGAGTTGGTCAAAGATGAGATTCTTGAAGTCCGGGACGTATTTCTCCATCGTGTTCTTCCATACCCAGTCGATCTGCTCACGGGTGGTATCCTTGTTGGGGTTACCGGTGACACACTTGCCACTACCCGACGTGATATCACCGAAGGTGGCATGGCTGACCGGGACAGCTCCTGTCGATACGTTCGTCGAAGTTTGGGTAGGTCCCTGGTTAGCCTGGTTGGATTCAGATGATCCAAGAACTGGTGCTTGGTTCACTACTTGTGGTGCTACAGGTGTGACTTTTGGTACACGAGGTCTCTTTGTCTTCGCGGAGCCGGCGTGTTTGGCAGCTGAGCTGTCCAGGACAAGCACTAGCAGCGCGATGACCAAAACAATTCGAGCTGAGAATCGGGAAGTTTGCTGTGTCGCCATGACTGGAAAATTGGAAATGACAAGCTCGAAAGCACTTGTCTAGGTTTCATCTTACCGTTAGGTTGTGCCGGGTCAACGTCACCACTCGGGCAACAACATTTCCAGGGAAATATATGTTTTCAAAGCATTGCTTTCTGAGGACAAGGTGACTTTGGTTGACCTTGAAGGTCAATCACCGTCAATGCTCCCTGTGCAAAGATTTGCAACTTTTAATGTTGTCAATCGAGAACAGAACTCAACGCAACGACGAAAAGAACTAAGACTCATAGTAAGAGCATAGCCTGTATCGAAGCACGCATACAATATAATATAGTAAACATTACCACGTGTAGCGGTATGGTACAATTTATACCAACCGTCTGAATCGAGTACGAACAGAAAAAACTGTGGTAAGTCTCGATCTTTGGGTCGTATCGTCGAGCGATGGTCAATCACTTCGTACATGAACACCATTTCATTAACACAAACCATTTTGATTTGCACAGCAGATATGGAAGACAGACTCAGTATGTACGTAAGAGAGAAATTAATGCTCTTTACTTTGTAGCGTGTTTTGTTAAAGAACTTCTACACCAAGCCATAGATATCACGATGGAAAGAGCTGATAATGTTGCGTGGCCAACCGATGTAGTACTATTGGTTGTGTTGGTATCAGCAGCCTGTGTGCTGCACGCAGCTAATCCAACCAGTGCAGTCAGGAAAAGGTGCTTGGTGGAGATGCGAGAGGTGGAGTTACTTGTCGCCATGATGGAGAAACGAAGAATGATGACTCAATGCTGTCGAGTGCCGGACCATGGAGGAGTAGGAGTTTAGAAAAACTTGTAAGGCTACATCACATTCGACACTAACGTGGATTTAGATATACATTCGTATGTTGCATGCAATTGTACCTGCCCATCTGGAGCTGGCGCACGATCACAGGTTGCTATTTAATCATCTACCGCTAATGGCCACAATACAGCCTGCACACCTGTTGCTGGTGAGCACCAACTCGACACAAACCTGATGTCACGCATCAAATCTCAATTTCCCTTGAACAAGTTTTGTTGTTGTGAGACCGTCGTGCTTCCAAGATGTTTTCGGGCAAACCAACTGGGGCGTGATCTAACGCATGCGATACTAGGTTGATGCATGGTAGACTGGCATTGATGTATATTGCCACTACAATATAGCCGATATACTACGATAAGAAAAGACTTGCTCTCTTGATTTCTGTTGCTTGGACAACGATTTTTCTTATACAATCTAAAGAAGATAGTATTTGTAGTGTCACGAGATGTTAAGTATAAATGTCATGGTACTTTCCTAGTGATTTGCCCACGTAAACAACAACGCTACGATGAGGCAGTTTCGAATCGAATAAACAGACGAACTTCGATCTGCTTACTCCTCCCTCATGCATGTACTCACTTGATATACATACCGGTAATGATAGTCCTGATGTATTCGAGGCATAAGTTACAACTGACTCCGATTCCGAGTGTTTGGACGACACTATCGTCCAACGTCAAACACAAACTGTAGTGCAGTGTTGTGCTGCACAACAATACTGCAGAGGTCGTTGATTGGTACAAGTACTTATACTATTCAATCGACACGCTATCTCGATGATGTGTTCCCAACTAATTCGAGGTGAACACAGTGTGCAGGTTCGGTTGCTCCAAACCTACCAGTTGCACATTATACGGTATGAGGAGCAATGATTCATTGCTGCTCTGCCTTTGATTCTCCTTCAAAAATACTTGGAAGTACCTTCTATGTATTGAATCCATAGCATCGTGCTGCAAATAATCCCTCTTTTCGATGCACCGATGGCAGATCAAAGCTCCGAATGTTGAGCTAATTGTTGGGCCCATCTTACACTTTAGTCTCACGTTCAGGGGCATTATAGCTTTATACTTATGGCCTTTACACGGTACACGTCCTAATGATTCAAAGTCTCAACTATATATTGGAGTGTTGATGAATTTACTGTTGAATAGCATTAGAAATGTCGTAGTGGTACATACGTGCAAGCACTTCCGTTTCGGTGTGACGGGTATTGAGAGGGCCACTGTCCCGTGTGCTCGCACGAAGGAATCATGCACCTCAGGCCACTAACACCAATGCCTCAGTCCAGAATTTCATTGGTGACGGACCGTGCATAGTACGATACGTCATGCGGCACGATTTGTATCAGGTACTATGCAATGAGTCAGAAGTAGTCCAGGTTCAACGTTCACAACGACTTCCTAATTGTCAATCCCACGTTCATACATCGTTTTTTCGCCTTTCCGAGAGATTGGTAAAAAGCCGAGCCAAAAAAGTAGGTGCTCAAGAGAATATCAAGAGGTTTCTCGTGAAACCTCTTGATATTCTCTTGAGCAGTACCTACACGCCTTGAAACACCAGCACCCACTTATATTAACAACCACTGTAGTTATATTCAACGTATATTGTCTTCAGACTCATTATAACACAAACACCAAGTACTAAGACATGCCTTCGTTCGACACCTTATTTGCTGAAGCTGTAGCGCGACTTGATGTTCTCCAGAACAACACGCAGCAGCCAGCCGTCACCGTCCGTGAGTTTAAGATCATTGTCCATCACACAAGCAGGGTAACCTGCAGGTTTGTTCTTGTCAACGTACATCTCCGGTAGACCGAAACCATGACCAATTTCGTGCAGCAAAACCATCATGTGATCCTGGTCCATGGTGGCGAGCATGTCATTCACTTCGACACGTTGACCCCAATCACCACCCGTACCAATAGCACCGTCGCCTGGCTTCGTTGAGGGCCACAAAGACATATCGAACGGCTTACCCTTACAACCGCTAGTGTCAGCACTAGCAGCCTGACCTTGGTGCTTGTAGCACTCATCGGGACATTTCGGACTGCCTTCAGCGTCCAGAATGCCTTCGTAGATCGTGCCCAACGAGTCATCACTCCAATCCATGATAGACTTGTCTTTCACGGCATAGCCCACGATCTCAATGTCGATCTTGTCGAACGGCCAGCATTCGTATCCTGCCAGCCATTGGTTCCACAAGTCCATTTGCCTCGTGAGCATATCCTGGAACTTGGAAGCTACTGCCTTTTCCAGCTTCTTGTCGTTGTCCCAACGCACGCAGTACTGTAGTTTTCCCTTGTTGGTCACGAGTTGGTCAAAGATGAGGTTCTTGAAGTCCGGCACGTATTTCTCCATCGTGTTCTTCCATACCCAGTCGATCTGCTCACGGGTGGTATCCTTGTTGGGGTTACCGGTGACACACTTGCCACTACCCGACGTGATGTCACCGAAGGTGGCGTGGCCAACCGATGTAGTACTATTGGTTGTGTTGGTATCAGCAGCCTGTGTGCTGCACGCAGCTAATCCAACCAGTGCAGTCAGGAAAAGGTGCTTGGTGGAGATGCGAGAGGTGGAGTTACTTGTCGCCATGATGGAGAAACGAAGAATGATGACTCAATGCTGTCGAGTGCCGGACCATGGAGGAGTAGGAGTTTAGAAAAACTTGTAAGGCTACATCACATTCGACACTAACGTGGATTTAGATATACATTCGTATGTTGCATGCAATTGTACCTGCCCATCTGGAGCTGGCGCACGATCACAGGTTGCTATTTAATCATCTACCGCTAATGGCCACAATACAGCCTGCACACCTGTTGCTGGTGAGCACCAACTCGACACAAACCTGATGTCACGCATCAAATCTCAATTTCCCTTGAACAAGTTTTGTTGTTGTGAGACCGTCGTGCTTCCAAGATGTTTTCGGGCAAACCAACTGGGGCGTGATCTAACGCATGCGATACTAGGTTGATGCATGGTAGACTGGCATTGATGTATATTGCCACTACAATATAGCCTATATACTACGATAAGAAAAGACTTGCTCTCTTGATTTCTGTTGCTTGGACAACGATTTTTCTTATACAATCTAAAGAAGATAGTATTTGTAGTGTCACGAGATGTTAAGTATAAATGTCATGGTACTTTCCTAGTGATTTGCCCACGTAAACAACAACGCTACGATGAGGCAGTTTCGAATCGAATAAACAGACGAACTTCGATCTGCTTACTCCTCCCTCATGCATGTACTCACTTGATATACATACCGGTAATGATAGTCCTGATGTATTCGAGGCATAAGTTACAACTGACTCCGATTCCGAGTGTTTGGACGACACTATCGTCCAACGTCAAACACAAACTGTAGTGCAGTGTTGTGCTGCACAACAATACTGCAGAGGTCGTTGATTGGTACAAGTACTTATACTATTCAATCGACACGCTATCTCGATGATGTGTTCCCAACTAATTCGAGGTGAACACAGTGTGCAGGTTCGGTTGCTCCAAACCTACCAGTTGCACATTATACGGTATGAGGAGCAATGATTCATTGCTGCTCTGCCTTTGATTCTCCTTCAAAAATACTTGGAAGTACCTTCTATGTATTGAATCCATAGCATCGTGCTGCAAATAATCCCTCTTTTCGATGCACCGATGGCAGATCAAAGCTCCGAATGTTGAGCTAATTGTTGGGCCCATCTTACACTTTAGTCTCACGTTCAGGGGCATTATAGCTTTATACTTATGGCCTTTACACGGTACACGTCCTAATGATTCAAAGTCTCAACTATATATTGGAGTGTTGATGAATTTACTGTTGAATAGCATTAGAAATGTCGTAGTGGTACATACGTGCAAGCACTTCCGTTTCGGTGTGACGGGTATTGAGAGGGCCACTGTCCCGTGTGCTCGCACGAAGGAATCATGCACCTCAGGCCACTAACACCAATGCCTCAGTCCAGAATTTCATTGGTGACGGACCGTGCATAGTACGATACGTCATGCGGCACGATTTGTATCAGGTACTATGCAATGAGTCAGAAGTAGTCCAGGTTCAACGTTCACAACGACTTCCAAATTGTCAATCCCACGTTCATACATACGTTTTTTCGCCTTTCCGAGAGATTGGTAAAAAGCCGAGCCAAAAAAGTAGGCGCTCAAGAGAATATCAAGAGGTTTCTCGTGAAACCTCTTGATATTCTCTTGAGCAGTACCTACACGCCTTGAAACACCAGCACCCACTTATATTAACAACCACTGTAGTTATATTCAACGTATATTGTCTTCAGACTCATTATAACACAAACACCAAGTACTAAGACATGCCTTCGTTCGACACCTTATTTGCTGAAGCTGTAGCGCGACTTGATGTTCTCCAGAACAACACGCAGCAGCCAGCCGTCACCGTCCGTGAGTTTAAGATCATTGTCCATCACACAAGCAGGGTAACCTGCAGGTTTGTTCTTGTCAACGTACATCTCCGGTAGACCGAAACCATGACCAATTTCGTGCAGCAAAACCATCATGTGATCCTGGTCCATGGTGGCGAGCATGTCATTCACTTCGACACGTTGACCCCAATCACCACCCGTACCAATAGCACCGTCGCCTGGCTTCGTTGAGGGCCACAAAGACATATCGAACGGCTTACCCTTACAACCGCTAGTGTCAGCACTAGCAGCCTGACCTTGGTGCTTGTAGCACTCATCGGGACATTTCGGACTGCCTTCAGCGTCCAGAATGCCTTCGTAGATCGTGCCCAACGAGTCATCACTCCAATCCATGATAGACTTGTCTTTCACAGCAAATGCCACGATCTCAATGTCGATCTTATCAAACGGCCAGCATTCGTATCCTGCCAGCCATTGGTTCCACAAGTCCATTTGCTTCGTGAGCATGTCCTGAAACTTGGAAGCTACCGCCTTTTCCAGCTTCTTGTCGTTGTCCCAACGCACGCAGTACTGTAGTTTTCCCTTGTTGGTCACGAGCTGGTCGAAGATGAGGTTCTTGAATTGCGGGACGTACTCGGCCATGTTATTCTTCCACACCCAGTCGACGTCTTCTCGAGTCACGAACGTCTCGGGGTCGCCAGTGACACATGCACCACTCGATGACGTAATTTTGCCGAACGTAGCGTGCTCACCCGTAGATGTGGATGTAGAGTTTCCAGTTTGTTCAGTAGACGAACCTTGCGTCTCGGTCGAGCTACCTTGGCTCACGTCACTGGATTCCGTAGACCCCTCAGCAGGGTTTTGGCCAGCATCTTCATCAGAACTTGATTGTGTTGCAGGTGTTTCAAACGAACTCGACTCAGTTGCTGGTGTTTCAAAGGAGCTTGATTCCGTCGTTGGCGCTTCAAAGGAGCTCGATTCGGTTGTAGGGGCTTCAGTGGAACTCTGAGTGGGTAAGTCAGTCTCTTGGCTACCAAATGAAGTGCTAGGTGTCTCCTCCACAATGTCCGGTGCTGGAGTCACTGAAGGCACTGACGCAGGTGTCTTTGGATAACATTTGGCACCCGAAGTGACGGAACTGGTCACTGCAAGCGCCAAAAGCGCCACGGTCAACACCGTTTTTGCTGGATTACAGAAAGCTGGGCGAGTCGCCATTGACACGAAAATCGAAAATGACTACTTCGAAGTATTTGCAAAGCGACGAAGGATGGAACTGCTGCATGTAGCGATGTGTCGATGACCTTGGTGATACAGCACAGTACAGGTACCGTGCTGGTACCGCTACACTACGTGATCAATTCTATTAACGGAGATCCTACCCCCCGTCCTCTACATGCGATCGTTGCAACGATTTGTACCATATGGTCAAGTATTACTAAAACTACGGGGTAACGAAGTCGGAAGTTGTATAGGTCCTGAACAAATGTACAAGTAGTAGAGTACTGTACACATCACAGAGCGAATCACACGTCTTCTACCTTCAACGATTACTTACCTATTGAGAGAATCTAGAATGCCTTTAATTTTGTAAAGCTTATATTTAAAGGTCTTTTCTGCCAGCAGTACGACGAGGGGTGAATGCCACCTGCAATCCAAACAACGCCTGCGGTTTAAGATCAGTGTGGGAAGCACGCGGGGTTACCCAGGACCAACCGTGGCCAGATCTCGCTTGGTCTAACTGCAGTAAAGGAGTCAAGGAATGATTTGCCGAGCCAATGGATTGTGTCTAAAGTCTTCTGTTCAAAAAAGCAAACAATACGGTATTTACTGTTTGCGCGTACGGACAGAAAAACAGTGTTGTATATCACACAGATTCCGTAGATCCATATGTATATTTATTCAGCAGTCACTCGGTCTGCAGTGTGCAGCAATAGCTAGGCAAATGGGCAATACTGAGGCGAATTCAAGATGGAGATATTAACTTCCATCAGTCCTTGTTTACCATTATGGATTAATACACACACGCACCTATTTCGATGAATACTAGTACTACCGGTTCACTTTTCCTTTCGCAGATACATGCATCGTATCGTGGTCAATGGCCAGTTTATTAAATTAATATAGATTTTATTAAAACTATTCTTTTTAGTAAGACCAGCTGCCCAGTCTTCGGCTCCCTATGTTCCTCGAAATTCGCATTCGTCAGAAAAGAATGGCCCCACTTCATGGAGACCCATCGAGCTTAATATTGGCATGTTCGTTGCTTCTGTCTCCCTCACCAGTCTGGCGTTTTTGGTTAGCCCTTCGTCAAACGCCTTTCGGGACAACTGCATCGTGGTCTGGAACCACAGCATGTTAAATAAAACAAAAAGAAGAACTTATGTTGATCCATATCTAAGCCCCAGATGCTACACCATGGGCTGGGTTTCCAACCTCAAACGCAGGCAATGCCAGGAACACGTAGGGGCCAGAGTTAATATTCCAATATCTCAAACTATGAAGTCCTACCTTACAGTGGAAATCAGCGTGGGATAGAGGTGGAAACCCACACCAAAAGCGATTAATGACCGCTGTACCACAATTGTGGAAACACTGGGTGCACCGTCAAGATGCAGCTCATAAACTAAGACAAGCGGAACAAATTTAGGTCAATTCGCGGCCAGCGAGATCATCATTGTACATCGCTTGAGAGTGCATTGTCAGTCTTGCTAATAGTTTCTAGACGTACCTTCGTAAAAGAATATACCAAAGGCACCAGTTAGAACGGATCTTGCTAACCTGTTGGTAGTTTGAAACTAGTTTCGTTGAATGGTAGAGGTCAACTGTCTCGGTTTTCAAATTGAGTAGGTATCTGCTAACTGCACTTGGCATCAGCTTGATGCAATTGTATGCCAGATTTTAGATTCAATCGTTCAGTGGATGCCTTAGGGACATCGTGCGCTTGATCTGCATGTAGGATGGCTTCACGTCCGCTTCATGGGTATCCACCTTCTACTCCCGTACTACTTATCCAACGGGTCAAATTCGCTTACCCCGGCCCGCTCGCTGCTGTCATGTACCGTAAACCACGGCCTCAGTGCGACGTACGGCATCAGTGCAACACACCGTAAAAACCACACTTGCGCGGTATAAAACGTCCAATCCACATCAATTTGTAGGCATGACACACCTTCCACCTTATACAGAAGAATATTTCAAAAATGTATTGTGTTGTCTATTATTCCTCGTCACAGAGAACTGGTGCTTCAATACTGTCGACAGAAGGAACACGGTAACGACCTCTGGCATCGCGAGGTCCAATGGGAATGATCCCTGCCTTAACAAACCCCTTTATAATCACATCTTCAGGAATTGAGTACCATGCGGCAGCCACAATTCGAGAGATCAAGTCTCGCTTTTCTCTGGGGCTCTTTGGAAAATCATTGTCAATATGATATTCTAAATAATACGATCTATATGTAAAAGCAGCACAGTCATTACGTTAGCTAAGAGGAAACAATACGCTCAATAATAAAGTCTCCTCACCTCACTCGATCTTTAAATGTTTTCATTACTGCCACATCCATCGGCTGGCTGATTCCGGTAATACCGGGTGGAATAAATTCAACCTCGGTACAGCACTGTTCCTGAAGCACATTGCGGATGGATGACATCTTGTGGGTTCTCAAGCTATCTAACAGAAGCAACCTACATCCAGTTATTGATGGTTTCCAGACCTGAAAAGATATTTCAGTTAGTCACTTTCTCCATAAAACTATACACCGCAATAATATTAGATTCGTACCCTTTCGATCCAGTCCATCATAACATGTTCGTCACAATATGCCTTCCGCTGAACGGTATGCTCAACATTATCTGCACCAAACGCAGGGTCCGAAACCTCTGCAGCCACTCGGGCACCAGGCACACCAGCAAAAACGACAAACGGTAAGAGCTTGTGCCCAGTCGCCGAAGCCGCAAGAAACACAGTGGCACGGAACCCGTTCACCGCACTCCCTAAAGTTGCATTTAACAAGTTAAAGCTTATAAATTTAAAACAATGCATACACATCAAACCAGTTACCTTGCAAAACATCAACTGTCGGAGCCCCGACAAATTCAATTGTTGTTTTCCCATTCATGTCGATGTAAATTGCGGTTTGGTCCATGTTATAAACCGCTGCGTACTTAGAGGATCCATCTTCGTAAGCTAGAATCCCTTCTTCCTCGATGGAATGTTGGATTGAACGTGAAAATAGATCTCCAACAGCCTAGTCAAAATTTACGTATTAGTCATCCTAATTTCATATGAATGACATTAACATTTCTTACCTCCATGTCGTTACGGGTTTTTCTTCCCTTATGAGTTATCCTCCTGATAGTCAAACGGTTTCGTTTTAAGAATCGGCGGATAAACATGAGGTTCGCAGGCCGTGACCGGCTGCGTGAGAGCTGCGGAGAGAACTTCGACATCATCAATAGCAAACACTCTGTTGAAACACACAGAGATCTATTCTTCCGCATATCAACGATCCAGTCGAGAAGCCTCATTAACATCCACAAGTATTGATATTTAGAAAACAATAGACAGTGTAGAGAGCAAGTTGACTGCGTACCGTTTCTCTAGAGCAGGATGACGGATTGCGAGTGAAGCTCTACTAGAAGGCTCCACATAGCACTTATTGGGTGAGTTGGCTGCTTTCAGTTCTCTTTCTTGCTTTTTCCATCGATATAGTGATGAACGGTGAACACCTAGTGCTTTAGCCACAGTAGTGGCGGATTCGGCAGCAGCTAGGCGATTGACGGCCTATACGCACACATAGTAATTAAGCTAGGAACTCAGAACGACGAATGCTGGCGCTCGTATTCGTGCCTGAAGCTTCGTTTTATTCTTGTTTTTGGGTCGCCGAGGCATCGTTATCACTCCAAAACGGAAATGCGCGGGCGGGATGGCATTTCGGCGGGAATACGCTCTGTCCAATGAAGTAATGAACGATACTTTTTACCTCGTAAAAACTTTCCCAGGGATTGTGAATTTTATTAGCCCGCAAACTTTTTACCAGTGTCGCACTGAGGCCGTGGTTTACGGTATTGCCCTTCCACTGTACGGCCTAGGCTTATCATCGCAGGTTTTTCTCTTGTGCACACCAATACGTTGTCGTATCTGTTGGTCGACGTTTTCTTCAAAGCACATCCGTTCAACGCGATCACTTAGTAAGTGGCGCCTACGCATCTTTACCCGTAAATTCGTATCTAAAAGATAGTTGCTTTTGTTTGTTCTATGAACTTGAATACGAGTTTTAGATTTGCTATTTGAACTTGCTGACTCAGTTTCTTGGCTAAAAACTTAGGTACGAGTTGTGCAGTAGAACGTTTACATTGATGATATTCCGTTCCATGTCTGTAAAGAATTGCCTATATCATTATGGTATCAGTTCATACTACTCGCTATAATTAAGGTTTAGAATTGTTCTCATGCTGGCTACCAACAGTGTCTTCTTTTGACTTGGACTGCAATCCAGCAACATCCAGCTTCCGCTTTTCTCCTGGTTTAGCATCCTTGAGAGATTGTGTGGATGGGACTACTGGCTTTGCCGCGACAGGATTTACTGTCGCGTGTGGGACGCTCCCAGACTTCGATGGTGAAAAAGACACAGCAGGTTTCGCCACCGAAGGCTTTGCCGCGATGGCCGATGGTGTTGTTGTTACTGCTGGTTTCGGTGATAAAACAGTTGCAGTCACTGGCGTCATAGTCACTGCTGGTTTGGCAACAACGCTAGCCCCACTAGCAGGTGTTGAACCTCCCAACATAGATACTGCCCCAAGCACCGAAGGCTTTGCCACTGCAGGTTTCACAGTCACACACGCCGAGCTATTAACCTGCAATTGTGATGCCGAGGAGGCAACAGCTTGCAACTTTGCCGTGTTTGCCATCATCGCACTCATAGCTGCTGCCACTGCTGCAGCAGTCGAACCCGGGGCGAATTTCAGTTGCAGCGCAGACGGGGAAGTCATCTGCTGCAAGGCGACAGACGCTGGAACCGGAGTTTGCGGGTCTTTTGGTCTTCTTGGTTTCACCACCTTCTCGGTGGGCTTCTCGCATGTGTCCCGAAGAATAATTTCGCTTCCACCCACTATAACTTGGTGCGTCTTAGGTCGACGTTTACGACGTTTTCTCGGTGGTTCAATGCCGTAACTTGCACTCGTCGTCGTTCCTGTAGCAGCCACAGTAGTAGTGCCAGGTAAAACCACAGGTCTCGCAGTAGCAATAGTCGTAGTTCCAGGTAAAGATCCAGGTCTCGCGGTTGTGTTACTTCCAGTACCAGGAGCACTAACAGTTCGCTGCAAATTCGCTGCTGTAGTGGGTAGTTGGGAACTCGTCGTCGATCGGTTTAGTGTTACCGACGGTATTGCAGGTTTCGCTCCTAACGAGGCAAACGCCATCGGAAGGTGTGAGACGTGCAGAGGGTTTGATCCCGGTGGAAACACCACCGGCCGCATAAAACCCATAGGAATCCTACCCGCCAAGATGTTGTTAGCAGTGATGGTGGGTCTAGCTGATGAAGTAGGGGCCTTTGTTGACGCAGAAGACCCTGGTGTTGCTGTACCACCGCTAGCTAGTTGTCGTTTCCAGTACTCGCTCGTAGCATTGATCATACTAGTAGTGGGCTTGAGAACACTAGGTGTCGCACGAGGCAACTCCTTCTCCAACACACGATACGTCTTGAGACGCAACTTGCCATGTGAATGCGGAAGCTTCTCCGACGACTTCTTACCTTTGTCCATTTCATTCAAGCGGACAACGAAACGTCGACCTGAGTTGTCCACGTCCAAGTTTCCACATGAGTTGCCAAACACCGCATTGTCTTCTACAATCACATTTCCAGCGTGATAAAGCAATCGCAATCCAAATCGAGCATTGCGCTGGATTTTGTTTCTCCGCAGCAATGCCTGACCACCTAGTACAGTCACACCCGAGTGTGCATTGCCTTCAACTGTGTTCAGCGACATAACCAATGATCCACGCACAAGAAGCACGCCTGAACTACCAGCACCACGAATGCGACAGTTTTGAAGTACTAATAATGTGTCTGCAGCAGGAACAGTTGATGCAGCAGCAAGAGACACAGTTGATGTTGTTGCAACCTGGGGTGTAGTAGTTGCTGAAGCAGAGCCTAGTGTGGCAACTCGTGGTGTTACTACAGCACCCATCGTAGCCCTTGGTGCGATACTCGGTGTCGAAATTCGCGTAATGGTGCTTACTGGCGCAGAAATTGTTGGTGTAACACCTCGCGCCATCGTAGACGCTGATGCAGTAGCTACAGGTGTGGCAGCCTTCGGTTTCGCAGTCATTGGTGTAGTAATGTGTGAAGTTGTATTCGTTGTCACACAAGCCACTGGCGTAGTAATCCGAGTCGTGGAAATTGCTGAAGCTACAACTCCGGTAGCTGGCTTCGGTGTCGTCGTAACTGAGGTTGGAGTAGTTATTGTACCCGGTTTGGTATAACTTGAAGTTGTAGCAACCTGAGGTGTGGATGTCGTCGGTGTAGAAACCACAGAAGGTGCAACGAGGGGTGTAGTAGGCTTAGACGTGGGGGCAGAGCTTGTATCACTTCCTGCTGCACGCTTCTTTCTCTTCTTTTTCTTCTTCTCGCCACGCCCCCAAACGCACACACAAGCATTGCCTAGACCATTAGCGTCAAACTCGCAGTACTCCACACGCAATTGCCCATCCCCCACAACACTCAGCAAATGCTGCCAGTTAGCTAGCTTCTTGTTTTCCTTTCGCAAGATGCGTCTGCTTTCTTTAACCACAGAAACCGGTTCCTTGGTGTCACTACTCAGCTTGATCTCACACGCAGCAGAATCAGGAGCACTACTAGTTCGTGTGAAATGAAAGCCACAAATCACGCCACCACGAGCACGCCATCGAAGTTGTGCACGACAAGAATGCATTTGTAATTCAACGTGAGAATCAGGAGCTGCCAGTAAGCGTAATGATTTCGAGATTTCTAAAGTTTCATCCAGCTGATAAACACCCGCGCCAAAAAGGACTGTGGCACCTGTAGCCACCTTCGCCAGGAACTTCGCTAAAGATATTCCTGATCTTGAATCAAAGTCGCTCGCAGAAATCTTCACAAACAAAGATTGATGCTGCGCTGCAGTATGCCAACTACGACATACAATCTGTGCACGATGTCGTTCTGGAAACGGGGTCAACATGGATAGCACACGCTGCAACGCCGGCGGCGGTAATCCTTCATAACCTCTCTTCAGCGCGCTCTTAATTTGCTCGTTTGCGACCCACACAGGTGGTGGTTCCCACGTAGCTTCACGCGTATCAGCATTGAAGTAGAAAGGCTGACCAGTGTTCGCACACTTCATGAGCGACCATGCTGCGCCTGTGAGTAGACGCTTTCGTTGCTCAAACAATACATGTGCACGCTCACGACGGTATAGCTCAGTATAGTGTTCTGTCATCTCATCGGAGCTAGCGTTATCATTGCCATCCATCTGGCCAACCACAAGCTCACCTTCTGCAATAAGTCGCATCTCTTCGTCCCGTTTTTCTACCTCGGTTTGTTCGATGTCTTCTAACAGGGTAGGCGCAGTAGAGTCTGAGTCGATTCCTGCAAGTGCTGCCGCTTGTTGAGCTGGTGTGTACGCATACAAAGGATCCACGTCTTCACGAAAGTGTAGTGCATAGCGATCCACTGGATTCAAAGAGTCCTCAAAACCTTGTAACGATTGAACTGAAGCTTTCCAAGCTTGCAATTTCTGTTCCTCGGCTGCATCGCGGGCTCTCTCGCGAACCTTATCACCGTGCTGATCTTGCGTCTCCGATTTAGGCCGCTTAGAAGATTTTCTTTGATCTTTCGAGCTACGGCGTTGTCGTTTCCGACCCGATGTGGTAGTCTTGTGACCATCATCGTCCATACTTTCGTCATGCTCTGGCGGATCAAGTGTTGTCAATTCACGCCTTCTTCCTCTCCTAGTAGGTCGATCATCAACTTCAGTACTATCCTCTTCTGCTGTGTCTTCGTTCCCAAATTCATCATCTTCATCATCACCTCTCTCACTCGCGGCAGTGCTGACCACCGAGGATGGTGTTGACGGTCTCGACGACACTGTTTCACTAGAATGGATAGCGCGCACTTTTGCCCTAGGTGACACGGCATTGCTACCGCTTCCTGTATCTTCATCGAATTCGAATTGTTCTTGTAAATACTCCGCACGTGCACCCTTCATTGCCACGACATCTTCCTCATCCTCCAGCTGGGCCATGGCGTTTTCCACAGTATCAAGCGACATGTCGTTATCATCAATGTCCCCATCAGTGTCCTCATCTTCGATATCAGATTCAGACTCAATATCTACAGGTTCTTCGCCAGTGCTACCAAGCATAAGCTCTCGTAAACTAGCTTTCGAAAAGAAGTCAGTGGTAAATTGCCCCTCGGACATCACCAGGAAGTCCAAATGCCGTTTTTGCTGAGCCTTGCGAAGAATATTCTCTTCCACTGTGTGTTCACTTACAAGACGATAGATATGTACGTCACGAGTCTGTCCGATGCGGTGAGCACGATCTTGGGCTTGAGCATCCATGGCTGGATTCCAATCCGAATCGTAAAAGATCACTGCATCTGCACCTGTAAGGTTGATACCCAAACCACCGCTTCGCGTACTCAAAATGAAGCAGAATATCTTCTCATCTCGATTGAAACGCTCCATAAGCATTTGCCGCTTGTCTACCTTCGTTGCACCATCCAAACGAAAGTACGTATGACCGTGTAAATTCAAAAACACTTCCAAGATATTCAACATCGAGCTCATTTGTGTAAAAATTAGGCAACGGTGACCACCGCGCTTCAATGTACGCAAAAGCACCGCCAGTTGCTGAAGTTTACCACAGTCAAATTGCACCAATGCCTTGTCGGGGAAGAATAACTGCGTGCGCTTAAATGAGTTGTGGTAGTGTGCCAAAATACGTTGTGCTATGGGTTGTGCGTGATTCGTCTCAAGTTCCTCAGCGAGTGTTCTACGTGACAAAACGAAATTGTCATCGTAAACGAACCCACCACCTCCGTAAACGACACGAGCAGGCTTAGCACGAGCTTTAGGCACGTAGCAAACGCACTTATTCACTGCAGGTTGAAGCGAGGCTAATCTCTCTTCAGGATCTCGTACCATAGCTTGCAATGCCTGTGTTGGTTGACGTGTGTCAAGAAATGGCCGAGCGCGATGCATATGAACCTCCATAGCTGGTGAGATGAAGGTCGACATCGTGCAAGCTCGAATAAGAGAATTTCCATACACAGGTTCGTCCAGGTATAGACCAACGTGGAGTTTTTGAAGCTGTGACACACTTGTACGCTTGCTCTCCCAATATTCCTGGCGTTTCGCTGCAAGTCTCATAATTCTTCGTACTAGATCTTTTTTTCCTTCATATGCCGGTGGTACCGTAGCTACCGTATCATCTGGAAGTGGAGCGCTCACGTCATAGAAGAAAAGTTCTCTCCGTCGTTTTGATGTGAACTTCTCACTGCGCAACAATTCCAGGCCTGGCAAATTACTCCCTGTCCAAAGTGCCACACGAGGACGTTCGTTTACAATTTCATCAACTAAGTATCCACATCGTGAGGGAACATTAACGTAAATACTAGTCATGTCCAAAGGAGACGCAATTGGGCGCGGCTCAAACAAATCTGGATGGTTGCACACTTTGCGCAGCTGCATCAGAACGTTCATCATGCTCATGAAATTGGCACCGCGACCTTTTCCACGACCGAACATTGCACGTCGCGTACTGCTGCGCGAAATAAAATCCTCGTACAGGAAACGTTGTCGTTTTGATAACTGACACGTGATCACGTGCTCGAACTTGCCGGGTAACTGTTTCGCCACATCTTTCTTCAGACGACGTAAAACAAATGGACGAATAATCCCGTGCAGCTGTGTCACTAGATCTTTACCACCTTCTACCCCATTGTCCCCTGACTGAGCTGGATCACTTCCATTCTCTACCATAAGTGCCAGGGGGTTCTGGAACCAATAGCTAAACTCCTTCCGTGATGCGAACACGTGCGGCATGAGGAAGTGCATGAGGGCCCAAAGTTCCAAAAGATTATTTTGCAACGGTGTGCCTGTGAGCAAAAGCCGCCTCTGAGAGCTAAACGTCAGCAACGTTTGCCAACGCAAACTCTTCCAGTTCTTAATGTTGTGTGCTTCATCAAGAATAAGATAATACCATTTTTTTCGCTTGAAACAGTGTGCGTCTTGAACCACGAGCTGATAACTTGTGATACAAACTTGGAAAGCGTTCTGCTTCGACCAGCCTTGCCGAAGTTCTTTGCGACGCTTTGCCGATCCAAAATATGTCATCACTTTAAACGCTGGACACCAACGTTTAAACTCCATCTCCCAATTCACTAGACAGCTCGTAGGTACCACAATAAGGTGTGGTCCCCATAACCCTTTAGCACAAGCTAGATGTGCCAGAAGAGATATCGTCTGAATAGTCTTACCCAGACCCATTTCATCTGCAAGGATGCCGTTAATGCGTCGCTCACACATGCTAACGAGCCAATTTACACCTGCTTCTTGGTACTCCCGCAAGTCAAGTCGCGACGTCAGCAGGTAAGGCCGCTTGTACCCACTCTTCCTCACCGGTGACGTCTCTATTGCTGCTACATCAGAAGCTGGAGCATCAGCCACTTCAGAATTGCTGTCATCATCGTCAGGGCGCTCCTGGTCTCTATTTCTCTCTACGGCGTCGCGTCCTTCGTCTAATATTGAAAGCTCGTCTTCGTGATTGCTCGACTCTTCGTCTAATACGGTTGCATATCGAGCTCGAAGTTGCTCGATCGACATCTCGCCTTCCTCTTGTAGTAACATCAGTTCTTCTGCTTTTCGAGACGGCGATACATCACCATCTAACCTCTCTTCTTCCTCAATCGTTGTTTCATCATCTGCTTGATCCTCTTCTTCTCTCCTCGTCGGCACAAAATCATCATCTCCAGCATCATCGGCATCTTCAATCACTACGTCATCTTGATCAGCTAGAACTTCCTCATCCCCTAATACCTCCGCATATCGTGCACGCAACTCCTCTATAGATAATTCTCCTTCTTCCTGCAACGCAGCCACCTCGGCCGCCGCTTGTCTCCTCGACACTGGTCCAGTCCTTCTTTCTTCAGCAGCAATAGTCGTCTCATCATCCTGTTCCTCCTCTGTCAACTCAAAGTCCTCATCTTCACTCTCACTTTCCTCCACTTCTTCCTCCATAGCAGCATATCTCGCTCTCAGCACTTCAATTGGCATCTCTCCTTCATGTTGCAACGCTGCAACTTCCATATCCACTTGTCTCCTCGACACTGCATGATTTCTTTCTTCTTCTTCAATTGTCGTTTCATCATCTTCCTCATCTATCATCTCAAAATCACTATCTTCACTCTCTTCCACTTCTTGTTGAAAACTCGCAGCTAAAGCTGTCGAATACTTCTCCGTCTGCTCTACCAATTGCTTGAGATGTTTCTGCATATGTCTCTGTCTTAGTTCATCAGCCTGAAGTTTCACTTTAAAGCTAATGATCTTGTCAATTTTACTCCAAAATTTCTTCATCTCACGACCAACTCGAGCAGCACTTCTGCGTCTCGCCAGCTCTTGGCTCTTCTTCTGTCTCGCCAGTCGTTGCTCCTGTCTCTCTAGATGGGATACAAGTGCTTGACTCAGGGCTTTAGCGTTGCGTACGCGCCATTTACGCTCTTGAGAGAAGTCTGCAGCCATCCACTCCATCTCTTGGAGCAGATAATCTCGATGACAGCGACTCACACGGCGTCCAGACGGGTCACATCCAGGCTCAGGCTCCTTGTGCTTAAGTTTACCTAGCGTTAAGGTCTGGATTTTATCCTCTAGAGCGGATTTTCGCTCCAAAAGAGCGGATTTTAATGCCTCACCATCACTCTGAGCGTCAGAAATGTGCTCATTTTGCGGCAGGGAAGCACTAGAAACGGGACTTTCGGGTGGCTGCGTCTGGGAAGGACCTTGGACAGTAGATTGTGCGGCGTTTGGGGCGCGGATCGACGCCCGGCGACGCGCCTGCTTCAATCGCGCGTTCGCCATGACCCCCCACGAGTGGGATGGCAGTGCGGATTGGAAGGTTGGGCGGAAAACAAAGATGTCGAAATTTCGAGAACACACGAGTTTCGACAATATGGAAAATTGGGTGGACCACATACAATACTATTCTCCTGGACGGGGCCAGGACAATTATTGTTGGGACGATTAAAAGTTGTGGTAACGATTTTTAGTTTTCTGACTTTCGTGCTAATCGTTTTGGAGTTCAACACTTTGTAGCGCTACTAATTCCACATCGAACAAGTGTTCTTCGGATAAGTGTTCTGGTATCCTCGTAGACTCTTTCTGTTGTATCTTCCAAAGTAGTAGCTCCAAGGACTTCATTAACTTTTGAATGATCGAAATCTTGGATGTGAACGCAAAAACGTACAGTACTATGAAGTGTATGACGCTCGAAATTCAGAGTACTTCGAAGAATCGACAGTTTTAGATGAGCGCCTCGATCAGAGTGTTGTTCGGGTCAGTGGCCGTATCCTAGGCATCATCTTCTCGCTCCTCATCATCACTTTCTTCGTAGTAGTCGTCATAGAAATCATCGTACGGCTCCCAGTAGTGTTTGGTTGTCCGGAAGTACACCTGGCGGAGAACTGGAGGTCCCGCAAATGAAAAGATTTGGGAAATAACCCGTTGATCTAAACCACCAACCGCTGATTCAGTTTGCGATGTCCGACGAGCTCTTTTCGCTCTAGCTGGAATCGTTCTGGTCGAAATCACACTGAGAAATGCGAGCTTCACATCTCGAGGCAGTTTGGCCGGGAGGTCAATAGGCTTTAAGTGTTGCTTCTTGAATGCATTACCATATTTGCGGTGATCCGTCAACATCAAAACGTCGAGATATGCTAGGTGGCGGTTCATAGACAACATACGAAGCACCGCCTTAATATCTTCTGGAAGTTTGTCAAAGGCGTAGCCACCTGCAACGCGTCTCCAGCCCTTGCATCGATCATTCAGACGGAGTCGCAGACGGCGTACAATTTTGGAGAGAGGATTGTTAACATTACTGAAATCAGCTGCCAAGGGTTCTCACGTCGTGCCAATGGCATTGTTGAAGCTCCGGAACTGGCAAGTTGTCATAGCGGTAGTCACTGAAATCCAGTTGAACGTCTACAATTCCACCACACAGTGACAGCTTGTGAAGGTTAGGACAGCTCTGAATAATCACGTTCTCGTCGATCTCCTGTCGTGGTCCGTCCAGCGTCAGATTCTTCAGAGTAGAACCAATCGCCGCTAGAAATTGTGGCAAACCATCGGAGCGGGGATATGTGTCTTCCTCTCTATTAAATCCAATCGTGAGTGTTTTAAGTGCACCAGGGCGAGTTTCGATAGCACTGCTCAGATCAAAGATGAGATCATCACGCTGAACTTGGCATCTTCCAAGACCGGGGATCATTGCATTCACCCATTCGCTCTCTCCATCGTCGCTGAAAGTACGAACGCAACGAATCACTGATTCCACTTTAATGCGTTTATGCCTATCATTCACGACGGGTTGTCCACGAGAGAAACACCATTGAATAGAAGATCCGCTTTTCAGTGTTGCATTTCTCTCTTCGACAACACCAGCTGGAGTACCACAAAGAGCTTCTTCAGGGTGGGCAGAATTCAGCACGGACAAGAATGCTTCCACGTCAGTATCACCCAATGAATCAATTTGATTCAGTGCTGCAGATTCCAGTGCTGAGTAAGCTCGCGCTCGCTTTGAGAAGAGACCATAAGCCAACCATTTCCACTTTTTCGAGTTTGTAATAGCTCTCTTTTCGCCTCGAATCGAGAACTTCTTGGCTGTTTGATTGATCACCATCGCAGACAGTATTGCAGCAAAATCGTCTGTCATCATCCCGGTGTAACTTGTGAACTCGACGTGGTTCACCTGGAGCGGGCTACCATCACGAATATACGCTCCTCGATCACAATACAAACGTGTGCTCGCTCGTCGAGGACTCCGACGCTCAAAATCAAACACCGCAGTCACGAGTTCTCTGAAAGTGTCCCGTGCTTTATGAAGACCGCCATGCGTGTCACCACATCCAGGATACAGAGTCATTTGCGAGAACCACACGTTGTTCTCACGCACCATTTTCTGCAATTTCGGTGCTAGTGAGTAATACCCGAATGTATCGGTTTTCTTTGCTATCATCGGTCCAAGTTCAAAAGTACATCGAATCGTTCTACTCTCGACAGTAGAATTTCCACTACTCTGCTCGTATATTCTCCACTTCTCCTTGATTGCTTTTTCCGCGTTGATAATACTTGAGAATTGTCTACTCGACATCATCCCTCCATCTGAAAAGGCCACTTGGATCGGAATTTTAACGTCCAATCCAGGTTTCTCTCTTGGAAATATCTTGGCATCCGCTCTCGCTGCAATATCCCCCAGGCCCGTGAGAAACTCTGGTGTGGGATGTTTGCGTTGGTCAGTTCCACAAAAGAAGACCAAATCATTGAGAATGGCTCCATTTTCTTCATCAAAAGGATTCGAACCACGAGAATAACCTGCTAAAGGGTCAAACACAAGCACAAATCTCGCTGGGATCTCTTGCTCCAGCTCTTCCGAGCCTTTCTTGCCCAATCCGACGCCCCATATTTTATTCAACACAAACTTCCAACCTTCTTGGTCAACATGAGCCACAGTGGCCACTAGAGCTAAAGCTTCTCGGATTTCTCTTAACTCGTAGAGGAACTCGCCATGACTGTAGCTCTCGTACTTGCTACTCAATTTGTAGGGTAAAGTGACCTCGAGAATGCGCTTCTCCGTCTCCCACACTTCTTCTACTTGAGCAATTTGTTTGTATTTAATACGACGAGCTAGGATTTCCAGCCACGGAGTGAGGAACTCCCAGCATTGCAATAGAAGAGCATTGGCACGAGCCATATGGGAACTCCAACAATAATTGCAAAATGACAACTTTTGGTGCCATTTTGCGAAAGATTTTGACCAATCAGAAGGATAGATGCTCATAAGTATACATCTTAGGAGGTGTTTGGATAAATTGACGTCTGTAATTGTAAAACCAATAAATTATTGGATAGGTTAAAGCATTCCTACCCAAGTGGTTTTTGATGTATTGCTACTAGCAATTTGCTAGTAGTCATGGTGCATTGGCGACGTACCTGTACGTGTGATGGAGGTTGCAGATAGTACTACCTCGACGCAAACGCACCAAATCATGCGCTTCCGTCAAGGCCGTTGCGCGAATATCGTCAAATGACACAGGACAAGCATGGGAGAATGACTTACGTCGTGCAGTGAACGACAAGCAAAAGCGAATACGTGAAAACACCATGCAGAAGACAAGAGAAGGAGATGTGTTCGTGATTGATGACAGAGCTGCCAGTCAAGTTAGTGCCACCGGTTCGGAAGCCAGTACGCGCGAAAGACTTGAGTAGGTGAAAGCCATGGACTGCGTCCACGGGATATAGTGGCAGGTAACTAACATCACTCGTCGTTGGCGCGTTGGTTGATAGTAACGATACTCAGATAATTCGTCCGAATGCACTGGCTGTCACCGCACGTTTGTTGGCGTTTGAAGGTCTTTCGAGTCGTTTGTCGAAATGGCCGTCAGAACTTTGGTAATGAGTTGGTGTGATTCGTAAACCGGTGGTAACAAAGCTCCAAGCTAGGCTCCAAGCTAGTTGCTTTACTTTAAAAACTTGCTTCCCTTTGATCGCAACATATTTAATTGAGCAATAGTTTGGATGATAGCGACTGAGTCACTAAACAACGCGCTTGGGACCTACAATTATCATGTAATGTTGCTTTGCATGAAATTGATCGAGTCACTTGATACAAAGAACTTAAACGCACTCCATACAATTGTGACTCACTCCGTGCACTTATGAGGATGGGATGTCTTCGTTCCATCTTAGTATCTCGTTAAACAAACGCAAACCCAATGAGCATCCTCATTAAGGACTGTTAGTTGCATGTTTGGCACCTCATTGTGTAGATTCACAATCAAGCAACAAAGACAAAAACGTCACTAACCGCCTCCATCTCAAGCGTTTCGTGCACAATAAACAACTCCTCAATTTCGCAATCATCTGACTTTACTCTGGTCGCGAGAAACACTTTACCCAGATTCGACTTGTTCGATACATTGAGTGGACTGTAGTTTTGTAGTCCTTTACAGTCCAGCCCGCTAGTCAGACTCGTCACACTTCTAGAATGACCACCATCAAATTTCCGCCCGTGTCGAACGGTTGCACTCGGAAGAAGCACGATCAAGATTGTTTCTTTAGCGACGTTCTGAAGATGAATTTAAGACTCGTCACATTGGTCTGCTCTCCATCTCAACCACCTCGTGTCTTCGCAACAGCGACACGATTGAGCACTTAGTCACGCCAAATATTTTCTATGCATTTCGACTCCACCACATCTATCCTGTTGATCCTTGGTTGTGAGATCATTCTGCACCTATTGATGATTTCAATCCGCTACAGATCTGCACAACGAGCAATTCACAGTTTTTTCGAATGCGCCGGCGGTTACAGTAGCGAGAAATGCTATAGAGAGAAATAGAGATGCATGTGGATCTCTATTTATCTCCCAAACATCTTCGTCAAAGAATAGAATATGCTCATTCGAAGCTTGGCCGAATGGACAGCAGCAGACACCCAGGAATCTGTCGTGATAGAGCTAGAGCCACACAATAGTTCAAATATTTCACGATACTAGTACGATGTACATTGAAGGATCTACTGTATTCCTGGTGGACCACTGCGCGAAAGAAAAGAGTGCCCAGTCTGCAATATATACGTAGAAGTAGTGCACTTCCCTTCTGGTTTGAACAACTAAGGTCAGCTTGTAAACCTATGAAAGGCAGCAAGTTGGACAAGTAGTCAGTTCACAAAGGAAACTAGTCAGATAACGGATACTCATGACTTAGCAGTTCAACACATTAAGTTAGTCGCAGGGTGGGTCAATCTCAGGTCTAAGAGTCTTAGACTAAGAGTGTGCTTTGACACCATCAACATATCATGTCATGTGTATTCCCGCAAGGTAAGACACGCCATCGACATGATCAAGTTTCGTCTCAATTCACATTTTGCGGGTGTGCCGTCAACTCCCTCGGGAGATTTCAAGCTGGTTCAAACCTTTGAAGGATGGCGACGCTAACCCAATCGGCCTCACCCGCGTTACCGGCACTACCGATGAAGCACAGAGTGCAAAAGGTTGAGCGTAGACCTCCTGTGCGCACTGAATCTGGTAGTTCATTCGTGCGTGCCAGCTTCGGTGACAACCAGGACATGTACGTCGGTGCAGGTCTCATCGATCCCAGTGGTGTAGATCATTTTGGTGACGACCACCGCCGTAGTCTGCTGGACTCTTTGGCGATTGACGTCGGCGAAAAGTATCTTGACGATATCTACAAAGAGGACGATGGTAATAACGCCGGGTTCCACAAGAATGGACATCAACCAATACGATCCCGTAGTGGTTCAAAGCAAAAAGAATTGGCTCTGCGGAAAGTTAGACAGCATTTGATTGAGGAAGAAGAGAACAAGTCACGCGGACAAAGCATGACTGGTTCCTCTGATGAAGGCTCGGACGTTGGAGCGGTCAGACTATTAGATCTTCTTGCAGGTTCTGGAATGGAGGACATGTACAGCAACAGCAGTGCTTCTTCTGGTGTTTCTGGCCCAGACGTCAACTATGCACCACAGACATTTGCAAGTCGTATCGACCGGATGGGGAACAAACTGGTGCAATTCCTACAACGCAAGCAAGTCACGGATAATGAAAGCTCGACGACGAGTTCTTTGATCTCGCAGTCGTCTTCACACGGAGAGAATCAACCGACTCACTGGCTGTTGGCTTCGTTGGGAAGACTAACCAAAACTTGCCAAAGAACAGAGCTTTCCGAGTCGTCGATTGCGCGAATTTCAGCTCATCTAGCTGCTATCGATCACATTGCGCGTGAGGACATCAGTCAACAGAAGAACGGATTTCGACGAGTTTCTAACTCCCAGTGGTCAAGTGACTCGAGTGGCTATGAACTTCGTGAGCCGAGAATTCCAATGTTGGGGCATCGTCGGGGAAATTGTGGCGATGGCAAGGACTGCATCTTCGCTCCAGCTCCTCCAACCCGCAATATGGTTGAGGCTTGCACAACGGCAAGCAATCTGGTTGCTGTTGTGCAAACAGCAACTTGATGTTCAACACGTACGATTGCTCTCCCTGGACTGCCATGAAGGCAGGAGAGAGCGCTCGCAAGGTAGACAGACTAAATCACTTTGCAATTAGCTTCTTACAATACAAGTAGGCATTTGCAGGGAGTTCCAGCTCCCAATCTTTGTTGTACACGTCACAAAGTTAACTTTAGTAATTGCGTGGACGATGAAGACACGCAGCGGGCGAGCGACTCAAGTCACGCCTGCGAATCAAGGCTTAACGACTACGGATACAACTGCGAAACGGACTGAGACGGGACGGGCAACAACGATGACTACAAGTACCTTGACGCCAGCGGTTCCTCTGACTTCCGTTTCGATCATGCCTCCGTACGTCACTGACATCTCCCATCCAGCTTTGGTAAAGTGGAAAAGAGAACGTCAAGAGTATGAAGATGCAATTGAGGCTCGCTGTGCCGCGACTGGTGAAGACAAGTCGAAGGCACTTCGGAGCGTCAAGAACTCGTTCAACCGCAACTTGCTCAATACTTTATGCAAGTTCGAGTGGGGTACGACCATCGAGGATGTCACGGAAGATCGCATTCGGTCTGAACTGGACAATATCATTCGTAACGTCATGAATGATGATATTGTTGATGTGGATGCCCTTTTTGACCAAAGGTTGAAGATGGACTTACGCGAGGCTGACGTAAAGGCTCGCGTAATAAACTATTTCATGTTGTGTGATGACATCATACTACAGCATGGACTGAGTAGCATGTTTTCAACTCCAAACGGGATCAAGGAGAAGTGCAAATTTCTCAAACAATATTTGGAACCTGTAGCTTTACGTGACGCGGTAGACACTCACCATCGGCTCGTAGACAGCTCCAGTAAGACCGATGAGCAAGCTTTGTACCAGCTCGTAAAGGACAAGGCACTCGAACAGGAAAAGGTCTTTCGGTTGTTAGCTAAGAGAAAGCAGCATCCAGGCGAAGGATCCGGAAAATCTCGCCGAGAATCGAACAAAGGCCAACGTTCTGGTGTCAACCAAGGCAAGAACGCAAGGGTGGTCCGCAACGACACTGGGGAGCATCGCAACGTGGTGTCAACCCCAAAGGCGGAACAGAAATCGGCCACTAACATTAAGAGCAAACCAAGGACAGGTTGCTTCCACTGTGGGAAGGATCACTGGTTGAGTCAGTGCCCGGACCTGGATGAGGCTGCGAAGGAGGCCCTGCTCAGCGAACGAAAAGCAAAAAAAGGCTCCGAAAGCAACACGGGCAAACGTTACCGATCAAAACGACTCGAGCAAACATCTGCAGTTACGAATGATGGTCAGATGACTATTGTTTTGAACGGCAAGATAGAGCTACCGTATTGTGCTGATAGTGGGAGCGATTGGAATGTAATTTCGCGGAAACATGTCCAACAACTACAGGGGCAAGACTCAACGGTGAAACCTGTGAAACTCGATAGTGCAGTAGAATCTCGTGCTGTCGGGGGCTCACTACTAACTTCGACGCACGCCGTCGATATACGGTTGACACTTAATACTGCAGCTGGACCCGTACGCTGTCAGGACCCCAAACGTTGTCTGATCGTCGAGTCAGATGAAGATGAGGTGCTGGTTGGTAAAGCACTACTTTCTGAGCTCGGAATCGATATTGAGCAGCAACTTGAGTATCTTGCGTCGAAAGGGACTGACGAGGATGACCCTTTCGAGGAACCTGATGGCATGCCGCCATGCAGACCTTCGGTTGGTGATGTAGTGATGAATGTCGTGGATGCTCTCGTACAAGACGCGATTGACCGCGGTGTCGTCGACGACTACATTGCCAGTCGACTCTATGAAGTGGTACGTAAATACGGAGGATGGAGACTTGAGTTGGGCGACGACCCACCTGCAAGGGTGCCGCCACTCAAGATCAGGGTAAAACCTAACGCCACTCCGTACCGGTGTAAAGTTCGCCAGTATAGCCCAAGCAAGTCAGCTTTTCTGGAAAAATTCAACAAACGACTGGTTGAACTAGGCTGGGTATATGAGAACCGCGAGAGTCGCTGGTGTTGCCCTGCTTTACCTGTCCGGAAGCCGAACACTGACGAGTTCAGGCAAACTACTGATTACCGACCACTCAATGCAGTTACTGAGGCAATAGCTGGTGTGATGCCCAGTTTGGAGGTCGCACTTGAGCATTGTAAAGGCAAGATGTTCTACGCGATGTTTGACTTCTTGAAAGGCTTTTGGCAGCTGCCTTTGGCCAAGTGCAGCCAAGAGTTCCTTTCATACATGACGGACAAGGGAATCTTCACGCCTACCAGGGTACCTCAAGGGAGCACTGATGCTGCCCTACACTTTCAATCTACTGTGGAAATGGTACTTGGCGACCTCGTAAACACGTGTGTGATAGTCTGGATTGATGATTTACTGGTTTTTGCCAACACGCAGGAGGAATTAGTGGGTGCAATTGATGCTGTGCTTACAAAACTTGACGAGCACGGTTTGATTCTTAATCCGAAGAAAAGTACAGTGTTCCTGAAGGAAGTACGCTGGTGTGGTAGGATTATCAACCAGCACGGAGTCGGTCACGACCCTGAACGCATTCAGGCGCTTCGTGACATGCCATCACCGACTACAGCAGCCGAACTACAACAGTTTTTATGCGCTAGCAATTGGATGAGAGCTGGGCTTGTCGACTATTCCCGCGTGGCTCGACCACTTCAAGAACGCCTTGATGAGGCACTATCAGGAACTAAGAAAACAAAACGAGCAGCGGCTGGGGTACAAATCGACCTGAACGCAGATGAAAGAGCAGCTTTTGAAGCCGTTAAAGAGCTACTTGGTAATTCGGCTATGCTGACGTACCCAGACCCATCCAAGCAGCTGATTCTGCTCTCTGATGCATCGGACCGAGGCTGGGGGCTGATAGTTTCGCAGGTGAACGACTGGAATCCAGATGTACCCATCCATGAGCAGGACCATGAGCTTCTGGTGTGTATGGGAGGAAGTTTCACGGGATCAGCGCTCAACTGGTCCGTGATTGAAAAAGAGTCTTACCCAATAGTGCACGCCTGCGAAAAATTGGAATACCTACTACTGCGGCCACAGGGCTTTAGGCTCTACTGCGACCACCGAAACATTATCTACCTATTCTGCCCGAACAAAGAGTTAAAGCGACATGTACGCGGTAAATTGCTACGTTGGTCGACGAAACTTCTGGAGTATAGGTACTCTATCGAGCACATCGAAGGTGTCCACAACGTGTGGGCTGACTTGATTTCGAGGTGGGGAGGCAAGCCATTGCCGACAGCACGGATCCACTCAATCAAACGCATTACACGCTCGAAACGCCGCCGTCAAGGCAGGGAACAGCAGAGTATGCCACTTTCGCTACGTCCACTCGATCACGATGGCTTTGTCTGGCCAACCATCGACGAAATCAGTAGCACACAAGCTCTGCATGAAATTCCACAGGGTGCAACACTGGATGAGAATGAACTTTGGCGTCTGGAGAACAGGATTTGGATTCCTCGCGAAGCACACGATCTAACTCAACGCTTATTGGTTATTGCACATTGTGGACGGAACGGACACCGTGGTGTCCACGTGATGGAGAATCATATTGGTCGTTTATTCAAGATTGGTGGTCTCAACGGAATGGTGAGGGATTTCTGCTCAAACTGCTTGCTTTGTCTACACGTGAAAGGAGGGACAGTAATTCCCCGACCTTTCAGCGAATCCCACCACACTTTTGAACGGAACGCGACCCTGCACTGGGATTTCTTGACACTAGGAGATTCTTTTGGCTCTTCTCGCTACGTGTTAGTTCTTAAAGATGAAGCTACACACTTTGTCGAGCTCGTGGCGTGCGATAGTCCTACATATACTGTTGCAGCTACTGCGATTCTAGACTGGTACAGCCGGTTTGGAGCACCTAAGCTCTGGGTAAGCGACTCGGGATCACATTTCAAGGCAAAAGTGATCGCCGAACTCAATCGACGGCTGAAAGGACGGCAGGAATTTATTTTGGCATACTCTCCGTGGAAAAATGGGTCTGTCGAGCGCGTGAACCGCGATATTTTGCAAGTTTTAAAAGCTTTGGCGCTGGAATTTCGCGTGAGCTTACACGACTGGCCATACTTGTTGCCGCTGGTGATGTCCAGCATTAATCATTCGCCGGTCTCGTCTCTAGCAAACCATGCGCCTATCGAACTGTTCACCGGTCTACCATGCCCCAACACGTTGGATACAGTGTTTCTTCCTGGAGGGAAGGGGCGTGTGGCCACACTGAGCAACGCACGGCCAAATACAGAGAAACAGCTCGCTGCACTTCGTGAAAGCATCATGACTATGCACAAGTCGGTGGAAGCTGAGCGTAAGAAACAGGGCAGGCGGTACAGAGCCAGGCCTCACTTCAAGCAAGAAGTAAACTTCTCAGTCGGTGATTATGTGTTGCGATCACGCGTCGATGAGAAGCTGCACGCGAACAAGTTACGCATCATGTGGGTTGGTCCGTACCGTGTTATAGCAAGCACAGACTACTACTTTACGGTGGAGCATTTAGTCAACGGCAGCACCATGGACGTGCACCCATCACGCCTAAAGTTCTACGCTGATAACTCACTAGATGTTTCTGATGAACTACTCGACCACATCGCTTCCCAGGGAACTTTGTTGGCGGTCGAAGCGATCGTGGAGCATAGACTCAACCCAGACATGAAGGCCCATGAGGTGAAAGTGAAGTGGTTAGGGCTTGAAACCATAGAAGACTCCTGGGAACCTTTAAAGACTATAGGCGAAGATGTACCTCAACTGCTGTTAGAATACGCAAAGAGCGCCAACGATGATGATTTCCTACTCGCAGCAACTTCAGTTATCGACTCCAAGTAACAGACACGTTCAAATCGCAGCGAGGGCTAAGTTACAGCTACATCCTGGCTAACGTGATGATCGACTTTAAGAGTTTTCAGCTTTTGACGCTCGCTAACTTTTATCTACGTGGTACCGTTTGAACACGCAATGGGCAAGATTGCTGCAAATGGACTGACCAAGTTTCAGATTGGTTGGACGCATATTGGCAATACACGACGTAGTAAAAAATGGCGTGGTCTCCTATTGGTCAATATTCGGTTTGGCGACATTTGATTGGCTGGATTCCACATTTGGCTAAACGTTGCAAATCTTAGAGGATGCAACCTGTAACACTGCAACGTGTTGAAGTTGTCGTCTTGTCTATGCGCTAAGTGGGACGAGGCAGACGCGACTGTACAAATCGGCCAGCAGATACGATACACACACGTATTACATGGCCGTACTCAATTGCGATGTTGGAAAGCTTGGGGGGCAGTGTGGCGATGGCAAGGACTGCATCTTCGCTCCAGCTCCTCCAACCCGCAATATGGTTGAGGCTTGCACAACGGCAAGCAATCTGGTTGCTGTTGTGCAAACAGCAACTTGATGTTCAACACGTACGATTGCTCTCCCTGGACTGCCATGAAGGCAGGAGAGAGCGCTCGCAAGGTAGACAGACTAAATCACTTTGCAATTAGCTTCTTACAATACAAGTAGGCATTTGCAGGGAGTTCCAGCTCCCAATCTTTGTTGTACACGTCACAGAAATGTGGCGCCAACAGTGCGCAACTCGTTCAAGGCCTTCGTCGCTGCCCAAGATTTGTGTGATACACTGGCAGCTTTCAACAATCTTTTGACTGACTGCGGTCTCAATGATGCCAAGATGAACGAACCATGGCACCTGTACTACCACATCAGGGCGGTTGTGTACTACAACTTGGGTTTCCGTCAGAAGCAGCTTTTCAGGCTGTTGGATGCGCGACTCAACTTGGATGTGTACAAGCAAAGACCAACTGCCAACAAAAGTGTGTGCGTTGTTGGAGCTGGACCTGTTGGGCTTCGCGCAGCAGTCGAGTTAGCACTACTTGGAGGTCACGTATCGGTCGTGGAGAAGCGAACCAAATTCAGTCGCGAGAACAGACTTCACCTCTGGCCGTGGGTAGTTCAGGATCTGGCGTCGTTGGGAGCAAAAGTGTTGTTTAAGAACTTCTGCAAGTCGAGAACGTACTTTCACGTGAGTACTCGACAGCTGCAAGTACTTCTGCTGAAGGTAGCGTTACTGGTTGGTGTCAAGGTGTACTCGGCGACGGGTTTTGAGTCGATTTTGCCACCGAAAATGAATGGGGGTCGCGGCAAACCGTTCTATAGTATCAAAACGGAGCCGCAGATTCCAGTGAAGGAGTTCACCGCTGTTCTGGGAGCTACTGGAGTGAATGATCAGTTGGCGGAACCTGCAGGTCTCAATCGATTCGTGTTTTCTCAGAAAGAATCATTGGGTATTGTCTGCTACTTCCCAAACCTAGAAACACCTGAGGAGATGAAGGTGAAGGAATTCTCGTGGACAGCACAGCTCAAGCATCACATGCTGCACAAAATGCGTGAGATCGGTGTCGACCTCGAGAACATCGTGTACTTCCGCGGCGAAATGCACTACCTCGTGATGACGCCAAAACGACAGAACTTGTTGGTACGTGGCGTGGTGAAGCAAAATCTTCCCCACTCAAAAGACTTGGTTGGCGACACGAATGTCAGTCAGAGATCCTTGCACGCCTTCGTCAAGCGAGTTGTCGAGTTTGCTGGTATTCCCAGAAGAACGGACTTCACGCGTGTCAGTTTGTTCGACTTCAGCTCGCTGACCCGTGCTGAAAAACCTGCGAGTATTCTCACTTCACATGGCAAGAAGCTCTACGTGGGTTTGATCGGAGATTCGCTACTAGAACCGGTGTGGCACGAAGGCGTTGGAACCTGTCGTGGATTTCTGGGTGCATTGGATGCTGTGTGGATGATTGCCCAAATCGGCATAAACTCTGATGAGCAACTACTGGCTGATCGCGAGTTAGCGTACCGAGTCATGCAGCGTGTGTCTGGCCACCATCGCACCGAGTTACAGAAGAACGTGCGGAAATACCATGTCAATCCAAGGTCACGTTACGCGATCAACTTTCCTCAAGTTGTCTAGCCGTCTAGTTCAGTGTCTTAGTTAATAGGTATCGTGCATGGTAATACTCCAAGTCAACATGTACACTGTACTTCGTATTTCGACCGCGTCTTAGAATGATTTGCACTGAATTTGAAACCAAATCCCATTGAAGTTTCTAAGCTTCACGACTACTTCGTTGCTGTCGAGCGCCAATCAACCCTCGAGTGGATTCTACAACAACACATTTCCACGGGCAAATACTGTCCGCTGATCCTTTTTGTTGAACAAATTGATCGTTGATGCCTGTGGGAAGTGCGCCACCGATCAATCGTGATCGGACCTCGAGGAGGCGACACACCGTTGCCTTGAGGTCAAAGAATATGTACATATACTGTTACCGTGACCTAAGTACTGACACTCGGTGCTTACTGGCCATGATCAATGAGATAAAAGACCCATGTTGAAGTGGATTTCGATCTGTACTTGGGTCTTTCAATCTTATTCCACCGTAAGCAGCGTTTCACCCACAGTGTTAAGAGATGCTTCTTCAAGAAAACCCATGATAAACTCGTCAGATTGTGAGACAGATGGGTGGACCATTTTGTGTGAAATGATGAGGAAGTTCCCACTGAGGCTACCCGGTAACCACAAACACAGCTAAGGTCAACATTTGTAAGCATTTGTAAAACCTTGGAACGAAGAGATAGTCAGAAAAATATCTACAAATCGGCTCCTAACGAATAGTAGAAGATCAGTTTTGTTAAATTTTCTTGCTTAAGATTGAACCACGTAGACCGTCGAGAATACACGTCTGGCAATCTCAATAGGCTAAATGATGTTTTGTTATGCTTATCTACACAACTCTAGAGAATTCAATGGAGTACCGCGATCTCGGATCCACAGTGTACTTCCGTACGTTCTTCTGCATCTCATCGCGGTGGTGACCTGAAAGACGCTGCATAACTTGGTATGTTTTAGCTCGATCAGCCAGTAGCTGTTCGTCCGCCTCCCTACCAATTTGAGCGATCATCCAAGCACCGTCCAATGCACTTAGGAAACCTCGACATGTACCCACACCCTCGTGCCACACAGGTTCCAGCAACGAGTCACCAATGAGACCAACGTAGAGTTTCTTGCCATGAGACGACATGATACTTGCAGCCTTGTCAGCACGAGTGAGCGAGCTGAAGTCTAGTAAACTAACACGCGCGAAATCCGTTTTTCTAGGGATACCTGCGAACGTAACGATGCTTTTAACGAAAGCATGAAGAGCTGTGAGATTGACGTTCTCCTTTCTGACGAGGTCTTTCGAGTCCGGGTAGTTTTTGTTCACTACTCCATGGACGAACAGGTTCTGTCGCTTTGGCGTCATGACTAAATAGTGCATCTCACCTCGGAAATACACGATGTTCTCGAGGTCAAGACCAGCTTCACGCATCTTGTGCAGCATTTGATGTTTCAACTGAACAGTCCACGAGAATTCCTTGGTTTTCATTTCCTCGGGAGTTTCCAGGTTCGGGAAGTAGCAGACAATGCCCAGAGACTCGTTACGGCAAAATACAAAGCGGTTGATACCAGCAGGTTCCGCCAATTGGTTGTTCGTTCCAGTAGCACCGAGAACCGCAGTGAACTCTACCATTGGGATCTGAGGCTCCGTTTTAATGGAGTAGAACGGATTCCCTCCGCTTTCCTCCTGTCGAGGAGACACAATAGATTCGAAACCTGTCGCCGAGTAAACCTTGACACCAACTAGTAGTGCCACTTTAAGCAGAATGACTTGCAACTGCCGAGTACTTACGTGAAAATACGTTCTCGACTTGCAGAAGTTCTTAAACAGCACTTTTGCTCCCAACGACGCCAGATCCTGAACTACCCACGGCCACAGGTGGAGCATATTTTCACGACTGAATTTGGTCCGCTTCTCCAGAACGGATACATTACCTCCAAGTAATGCCAATTCGACTGCTGCACGCAAGCCAACAGGACCAGCACCAACGATACAAATTCTTTTGTTGACGGCAGGTCGTCGTTTGTACACATCGAGCGTGAATCGTACGTCTAGAAGTTTGAAGAGCTGTCTCAATCGGAAACCAAGCTTGTTGTACACTGCATCTCGGATGTGATAATACATGTGCCATGGTTCCTGCAATTTGATACCGTCAAGACCACAGTCAGCTTTCAGATTATTGAAAGCTGCCAAGGTGTCGCACAAATCTTGAGCAGCAGCAAAGTCTTTGAATGAACTACGCGCAGTAGGAGCCACGTGAGCTCGAGGATATTCGGACGGAGTATCAATCACTGAATATGTATCGCAAGAATCACTCGAGTCGTTCGAGAGCTGCGTGCTCGAGAGCCGACGATTACCTCGTCTTTGTTGACTACTTATATCCTCACGGACAATTTGGTCGATTGAGTTAATATGCGCTGAAACTCGAGCCATGGTTGCATCCGACAAGTCCATTCGTTGACAAGTCTTGGTCACTTGTTCCAACGTAGCCAGTAGTTGCCATCGGGTAGGCGTACTTCCACTGTACGACGATTGTTGAGACGATTTCGAGCTGGTACTTTCATTATCCGATGCGTGTCCACCCCCAAGAAACTGTGCAAGTTTGCTGGCAAAAGTTTGTGGTCTTTCATCCTCCACTTCAGGCCCCGATCTACCAGATGACACGCTGCTGCTGTATGAGTTGTGTTGTCTGGGTAATTGAGGCGTATACTGCGCCATGGAATCCAATAATTTGACTGTATCGCAACTATCCTCATTTCCCTCTTTACGAACAGCAGAGTGTTCTCTGGATCGACAGGTACTTTTAGCGTGTGGTCGCTTGTGCGTTGAAGCCTTCTCTTCTTCTTCGATCAAGAGCTGCCTTACCTTCAGCCACGCTAATTCCTTCTCCGTACGAACTTGTTCCTGGTTTCCAACTTGATGTAAATTAATTGACGACGAGGCCAGATTACGTCGAAGTTGGTCAACCTCGACTCCAGCACCGTTGCTATTGTCTTTGTAAATGTCATCCAGATACTTTTCACCGACGTCGATAGCCAAATCATCTAGCATTTCTCGACGGCGTTGTGGAGACCTATGGTCGATATCAATATCGAGGTTGTCTAGGGAATCAAGACCGTTTGGATCAATGATACCTTCACCAATGTACGCAACTTGACGATCCATAGCTCTGGGACGATCGAATTGGTTGAGATTCGGAAATCGGCGATCCCGGTGATGACCACCGGAAATGAACTTGTTAGACAAGTCGGAAGACATTATTCCGAGTTTCAAGTGTGTGTCGAGGAACACTTACTTGATCGAACCACAACAAAATTGACACTGAGAGACGAGGTGGGTACTCTGCAAACGAACGCATGATTGAATGGAGACATGATCGCTTGATGTAGATCTGTCAAGGGACGACATGAATGAAGTTGTGATCTTCATTCGTGTTTTCTACCCGACATCCGGGAGTTGTATGAAGCGTGGCTGGATTTCAGCGAGCGAATATACTCGACTAAGACCATACACACCAAAAATGTCTTCATTTCACGATATCCATCGTCCATTTGCTGCTCACAAGCGAGGTCGTGATTTCCAAAGGTGTCATGTCGTGACGGACGTAAACAGTCAGACTTGAACCAGATGGACATTGGGAAACATGGCGTGCTATTGAAGTGGTGGATCCGGTGGTCCACCGATGACCAGCGTCGTCTACAGTACTTGTCACAGCGTTGCCGTATTGACGTTGGGAGGCTACAGTTCAGAGGCAATGGAACGATCGATTTCGAGGCACTAGCTTTGTCGACAGTGTCGAGGGGGCTGCAGTTCCGATCCAAACGGTTCATGACATTAGAGCATGTTGTCATTACTTCTGCCAGAGGTGTGAACTAATACCTTACATAAGCCATCGTCATCACTAGTTTTTCAGTTGTGGCTGCTTTATTTCGTCGTTGTCTCTTTATGGAGTCCGGGAGATGTGAGCGAGATGTGCTCAGGCACCATAGACTGTGGTGTCATGTAATCCAGCCATGTAGTGGCCCAGTTGTACGTACACAAATGGCAGATATTGTGAGCAGGGGTTCCCACAAATACCGTCCTAGTAATTGCGCTTCATTTCGTGAATTGTCCTCTGTGTGACGGTCCGTACGTGGATATGAGCTTGGGTCGAACACAATGAGACCAAATATCGTCATGTGTTGACGATGTGATGAAGTGTGGACACATCACATGGACGACGGAAGCCATGCGTGTGGCATCGACACAGTAAGTTTACCGGGAAACGCGAAAGCTTCATGAATCCACGAGTAGTTTGCGGTTGGATGCTCATCGTACAAACCAATATTCCGTGCCCCAACATTACGTGTATTTTACTAAGTAGTACTACTTAGACCTGCCTCCCAGTGTCCGATGGAGCACATTATTGTTTCATTGCACAAGTGCGCCGTCAAGCAAGTACGTGGTCACAGGTTGGTGCAATGTATTTCTTTGCTTCAACTATCGCATAACGTGTGGCTGACTCATGAGGGCTGCACTCAACTACAAGCTGGTGCATCAGTTTCAAATACTACCAAATTCGAATGGATGAACGATGGGTTAGCAAGTTGCTAATAGCAACCTCTAACTAAAAGTTGGTGATGCACGACAAAACCTTTATTATATACTGCCAAGTAAAAACAATTATGCTAAAAACTCTAGTTACGGTTGTCTATGCTTGAATCTATGACCTTCCGTTCGTTTGGAGTCGTCGAAATCTCAGGGTACAGAGGAAAACGATATCAGTCAGAGCGTTTTACACGAAGGAAACGTCGTAATATTATGCCATTTGACACCGCAAAGATCCACGTGGAGTGAACGTAACACCACATCTTACGCCATCACGCAAGCAAATTAAAGCACGTCCGGTACTGTAGTTAGTAGCAGGAGTCTGAATAAATATCCAGCACCGAGCAAGCAAAGGGTGTTCAGTCAGCACGAAATCTCGACTCGAACAAACAGTATTATCGTGAGTTAATCTTTTATTCACACTATTCATTACGAGTCTTCCAATGAGTACATCGTTAATGAGTACATCGTTGTTAGAAATACAAAAAGCACCACGGAGCTACATCCACCTAAGCAACGCGAGGGAAATCTACCATGTAGCGTGACCTCGGATCCACAGTGTACTTCCGAACATTTTTCTGCATCTCGTCGCGATGGTGGCCTGAAAGTCGCTGCATCACTTCGTAAGTTACCTGGCGGTCGGCTAGTAGCTGCTCATCCTTGATTTTACCAATCTGGGCAATCATCCACGCACCATCCAGTGCGCTCAAAAACCCGCGACAGGTTCCGACGCCTTCGTGCCATACAGGTTCCAACAGTGAATCTCCAACAAGACCAATGTAGAGTTTTTTGCCATGTGATGAGATGATGCTGGCAGCTTTGTCAGCACGGGTAAGCGACGTAAAGTCGAACAAACTAACACGTGTGAAGTCTGTTCTCCGCGTGATACCGGCAAAATCGACAATTCGCTTAACGAACGCGTGCAAGACACTCTGGTTCACGTTGGAATCCTTGACCAAATCTTTGGAGTTTACTTGGTTAGTTTTGACGACTCCACGGACCAGCAGATTTTGTCGTTTGGGCGTCATGACAAGATAGTGCATCTCGCCACGGAAGTACACAATGTTCTCGAGGTCAATGCCAATCTCCCTCATCTTGTGTAGCATGTGGTGTTTCAACTGGGCTGTCCACGAAAACTCCTTAGTTTTCATTTCCTCAGGGGTTTCCAGGTTCGGGAAGTAGCAGACAATCCCCAGTGACTCTTTTTGTGAAAACACGAAGCGGTTGATTCCACCAGGGCTGGCCAACTGGTCGTTTACTCCAGTGGCACCGATCACCGCAGAGTATTCTGCCACTGGAATTTGAGGCTCTGTCTTAATGGAGTAGAATGGGTTGCCATCTTCCTCGACTTCAGGAGGAACGATCCCCTCAAAACCTGTTGCAGAGTAGACTTTGACACCAACCAGTAACGCTACCTTCAGCAAAATCACTTGCAGCTGTCGAGTGCTCACGTGAAAATATGTTCTCGACTTGCAGAAATTCTTAAACAAAACTTTCGCGCCTAGCATCGCCAAATCCTGGACAACCCACGGCCAGAGGTGAAGTCTGTTCTCACGACTGAACTTGGTTCGCTTCTCCAGAACGGATACATTTCCGCCAAGTAGTGCTAACTCGACTGCTGCACGAAGCCCAACAGGTCCAGCACCAACAACACACACACGTTTAGTGGAGACTGGCCTTAACTTGTACACGTCAAGGTTGAATCGAGCGTCCAGCAGCCTGAAGAGCTGTTTCTGACGAAAACCCAGCCTGGCATACACTGCATTCCTGATGTGGAAGTACACATGCCATGGTTCCTGTAGCTTAGCGCCATTGAGACCACAGTCGGCGATAAGATTGTTGAAAGCTGCCAATGTGTCGGTAAGATCTTGAGCAGAGACGAACGACTTGAAAGAACTACGCACAGTAGGTGCAATCAAAGTTCGAGGCATCTTTACCGAATACGTCGCGTGTCGGTACTCATTCTCGCTCGACTCGTTAGTACACTGCGTGCTCGAAAGTCGACGAGATCCCCTCTTTTGTCGCAGGTCCATATCTTCACGCACGATCTGGTCGATCATGGTCAAATGAGACGTAATTCGCGCTATCGACATCTCGGACAACTCCGTCGTTCGGCATGCTAGACTCACCTGCTCCAGGGTACTGAGTAAAATCAATCGAGGTGACGCACTTCCGGGAACAAGATCATTGTTCAACTCACTGTACCCCGCTACTTTGGTAGGATACGGTGACGATGGTGCACCTTGAGCTTGTCCACGATGGAGAAATTGCGCGAGTTTGCTTCCCATATGACTAGCAAATGTGTGTGGCGAATCTCGTCTTGACGTATCAGAGGAAGAACTGCTTTTGTTGTACAAATCGTCACTACCGGAACGTGCTAGTACATCCAAGAGCTTGACTGTATCGTAGTCCACACCAACTTCTCTGTGTGTTTTGTGCGTTGTAACTGGTTTCTTGCGAGTTGCTGCCTTCTCTTCTTCTTCAATCAAAAGCCGTCTCACTTTTTGCCACGCCACCTCTTTCTCCACACGGGGGTGTGAAGGATGTTCCTCTTCAATCTGATCAAGTTGAGCTGGTTCCGCTTCAAGTGGTTTGATCAGCACCGCTTGTCTCCTGTAATGACTCGCTTGACGATGATTCGACTGGTGTAGCGACGCTCGAGGACCATCACTGTAAAACCCACCATCTTCTCCGTCCGATTCACCACTATCGTCTTCTTTGTAGATATCGTCAAGATACTTTTCACCGACATCAATTGCCAAATAGTCTAGAATTCGTCGGCGGTGGTGATGCGATTTGTGAGGGACATCTTCGTCTTCATCCCCCAAATTTTCAAGTGCATCAACCCCATCAGGGTCAATGAGACCTTCCCCAATATACACATCTTGGTTGTCACCAATACTACTAGGACGCTCAAACGAGTCGCGGAGGTTGTATACCGGAGCTCGATGATCGACGTTCTGCACGCTGTGCTTCCGAGGTAACATCGGAAAAGAAGGCTGAGCTAATGTTGCCATCGTCGACAACTGGACTTGACTGGATCACTGCAAAATGGAGACTGATGCCATTTTACACGTGGGAAAGTCGCGATTTACCGCGTTCGAATTGTTTTCAATGTTAAACCGCCTTTCTTCTTAGGCCTGAATACGAATCACCTAACGGCACACTACGATTTCTGGAAAACCAAGCTCCGACCTCATGGTGGATTCATGACTAATATACCAGAAACAACCCACGAATTCGTTAGGAGCCGATTTGTAGATATTTTTCTGACTATCTCTTCGTTCCAAGGTTTTACAAATGCTTACAAATGTTGACCTTAGCTGTGTTTGTGGTTACCGGGTAGCCTCAGTGGGAACTTCCTCATCATTTCACACAAAATGGTCCACCCATCTGTCTCACAATCTGACGAGTTTATCATGGGTTTTCTTGAAGAAGCATCTCTTAACACTGTGGGTGAAACGCTGCTTACGGTGGAATAAGATTGAAAGACCCAAGTACAGATCGAAATCCACTTCAACATGGGTCTTTTATCTCATTGATCATGGCCAGTAAGCACCGAGTGTCAGTACTTAGGTCACGGTAACAGTATATGTACATATTCTTTGACCTCAAGGCAACGGTGTGTCGCCTCCTCGAGGTCCGATCACGATTGATCGGTGGCGCACTTCCCACAGGCATCAACGATCAATTTGTTCAACAAAAAGGATCAGCGGACAGTATTTGCCCGTGGAAATGTGTTGTTGTAGAATCCACTCGAGGGTTGATTGGCGCTCGACAGCAACGAAGTAGTCGTGAAGCTTAGAAACTTCAATGGGATTTGGTTTCAAATTCAGTGCAAATCATTCTAAGACGCGGTCGAAATACGAAGTACAGTGTACATGTTGACTTGGAGTATTACCATGCACGATACCTATTAACTAAGACACTGAACTAGACGGCTAGACAACTTGAGGAAAGTTGATCGCGTAACGTGACCTTGGATTGACATGGTATTTCCGCACGTTCTTCTGTAACTCGGTGCGATGGTGGCCAGACACACGCTGCATGACTCGGTACGCTAACTCGCGATCAGCCAGTAGTTGCTCATCAGAGTTTATGCCGATTTGGGCAATCATCCACACAGCATCCAATGCACCCAGAAATCCACGACAGGTTCCAACGCCTTCGTGCCACACCGGTTCTAGTAGCGAATCTCCGATCAAACCCACGTAGAGCTTCTTGCCATGTGAAGTGAGAATACTCGCAGGTTTTTCAGCACGGGTCAGCGAGCTGAAGTCGAACAAACTGACACGCGTGAAGTCCGTTCTTCTGGGAATACCAGCAAACTCGACAACTCGCTTGACGAAGGCGTGCAAGGATCTCTGACTGACATTCGTGTCGCCAACCAAGTCTTTTGAGTGGGGAAGATTTTGCTTCACCACGCCACGTACCAACAAGTTCTGTCGTTTTGGCGTCATCACGAGGTAGTGCATTTCGCCGCGGAAGTACACGATGTTCTCGAGGTCGACACCGATCTCACGCATTTTGTGCAGCATGTGATGCTTGAGCTGTGCTGTCCACGAGAATTCCTTCACCTTCATCTCCTCAGGTGTTTCTAGGTTTGGGAAGTAGCAGACAATACCCAATGATTCTTTCTGAGAAAACACGAATCGATTGAGACCTGCAGGTTCCGCCAACTGATCATTCACTCCAGTAGCTCCCAGAACAGCGGTGAACTCCTTCACTGGAATCTGCGGCTCCGTTTTGATACTATAGAACGGTTTGCCGCGACCCCCATTCATTTTCGGTGGCAAAATCGACTCAAAACCCGTCGCCGAGTACACCTTGACACCAACCAGTAACGCTACCTTCAGCAGAAGTACTTGCAGCTGTCGAGTACTCACGTGAAAGTACGTTCTCGACTTGCAGAAGTTCTTAAACAACACTTTTGCTCCCAACGACGCCAGATCCTGAACTACCCACGGCCAGAGGTGAAGTCTGTTCTCGCGACTGAATTTAGTTCGCTTCTCCACGACCGATACGTGACCTCCAAGTAGTGCTAACTCGACTGCTGCACGAAGCCCAACAGGTCCGGCTCCAACAACGCACACACTTTTGTTGGCAGTTGGTCTTTGTTTGTACACACCCAGGTTGAGTCGCGCATCCAACAGCCTGAAAAGCTGCTTCTGACGGAAACCCAAGTTGTAGTACACAACCGCCCTGATGTGGTAGTACAGGTGCCTTGGTTCGTTCATCTTGGCATCATTGAGACCGCAGTCAGTCAAAAGATTGTTGAAAGCTGCCAGTGTATCACACAAATCTTGGGCAGCGACGAAGGCCTTGAACGAGTTGCGCACTGTTGGCGCCACATTTCCCCGACGATACTCCAACATTGGAATTCTCGGCTCACGAAGTTCATAGCCACTCGAGTCACTTGACCACTGGGAGTTAGAAACTCGTCGAAATCCGTTCTTCTGTTGACTGATGTCCTCACGCGCAATGTGATCGATAGCAGCTAGATGAGCTGAAATTCGCGCAATCGACGACTCGGAAAGCTCTGTTCTTTGGCAAGTTTTGGTTAATCTTCCCAACGAAGCCAGCAGCAAGTGAGTCGATTGATTCTCTCCGTGTGAAGACGACTGCGAGACGAAAGAACTCGTCGTCGAGCTTTCATTATCCGTAACTTGCTTGCGTTGCAGGAATTGCACCAGTTTGTTCCCCATCCGGTCGATACGACTTGCAAATGTCTGTGGTGCATAGTTGACGTCTGGGCCAGAAACACCAGAAGAAGCACTGCTGTTGCTGTACATGTCCTCCATTCCAGAACCTGCAAGAAGATCTAATAGTCTGACCGCTCCAACGTCCGAGCCTTCATCAGAGGAACCAGTCATGCTTTGTCCGCGTGACTTGTTCTCTTCTTCCTCAATCAAATGCTGTCTAACTTTCCGCAGAGCCAATTCTTTTTGCTTTGAACCACTACGGGATCGTATTGGTTGATGTCCATTCTTGTGGAACCCGGCGTTATTACCATCGTCCTCTTTGTAGATATCGTCAAGATACTTTTCGCCGACGTCAATCGCCAAAGAGTCCAGCAGACTACGGCGGTGGTCGTCACCAAAATGATCTACACCACTGGGATCGATGAGACCTGCACCGACGTACATGTCCTGGTTGTCACCGAAGCTGGCACGCACGAATGAACTACCAGATTCAGTGCGCACAGGAGGTCTACGCTCAACCTTTTGCACGCTGTGCTTCATCGGTAATGCCGGTAACGCGGGTGAGGCCGATTGAGTTAGCGTCGCCATCCTTTAAAAGTTTGAGCCAGCTTGAAATCTCCCGAGGGAGTTGACGGCACACCCGCAAAATGTGAATTGAGACGAAACTTGATCATGTCGATGGCGTGTCTTACCTTGCGGGAATACACATGACATGATATGTTGATGGTGTCAAAGCACACTCTTAGTCTAAGACTCTTAGACCTGAGATTGACCCACCCTGCGACTAACTTAATGTGTTGAACTGCTAAGTCATGAGTATCCGTTATCTGACTAGTTTCCTTTGTGAACTGACTACTTGTCCAACTTGCTGCCTTTCATAGGTTTACAAGCTGACCTTAGTTGTTCAAACCAGAAGGGAAGTGCACTACTTCTACGTATATATTGCAGACTGGGCACTCTTTTCTTTCGCGCAGTGGTCCACCAGGAATACAGTAGATCCTTCAATGTACATCGTACTAGTATCGTGAAATATTTGAACTATTGTGTAGCTCTAGCTCTATCACGACAGATTCATGGGCGTCTGCTGCTGTCCATTCGGCCAAGCTTCGAATGAGCATATTCTATTCTTTGACGAAGATGTTTGGGAGATAAATAGAGATCCACATGCATCTCTATTTCTCTCTATAGCATTTCTCGCTACTGTAACCGCCGGCGCATTCGAAAAAACTGTGAATTGCTCGTTGTGCAGATCTGTAGCGGATTGAAATCATCAATAGGTGCAGAATGATCTCACAACCAAGGATCAACAGGATAGATGTGGTGGAGTCGAAATGCATAGAAAATATTTGGCGTGACTAAGTGCTCAATCGTGTCGCTGTTGCGAAGACACGAGGTGGTTGAGATGGAGAGCAGACCAATGTGACGAGTCTTAAATTCATCTTCAGAACGTCGCTAAAGAAACAATCTTGATCGTGCTTCTTCCGAGTGCAACCGTTCGACACGGGCGGAAATTTGATGGTGGTCATTCTAGAAGTGTGACGAGTCTGACTAGCGGGCTGGACTGTAAAGGACTACAAAACTACAGTCCACTCAATGTATCGAACAAGTCGAATCTGGGTAAAGTGTTTCTCGCGACCAGAGTAAAGTCAGATGATTGCGAAATTGAGGAGTTGTTTATTGTGCACGAAACGCTTGAGATGGAGGCGGTTAGTGACGTTTTTGTCTTTGTTGCTTGATTGTGAATCTACACAATGAGGTGCCAAACATGCAACTAACAGACCTTAATGAGGATGCTCATTGGGTTTGCGTTTGTTTAACGAGATACTAAGATGGAACGAAGACATCCCATCCTCATAAGTGCACGGAGTGAGTCACAATTGTATGGAGTGCGTTTAAGTTCTTTGTATCAAGTGACTCGATCAATTTCATTCAAAGCAACATTACATGATGATTGTAGGTCCCAAGCGCGCTGTTTAGTGACTCAGTCGCTATCATCCAAACTATTGCTCAATTAAATATGTTGCGATCAAAGGGAAGCAAGTTTTTAAAGTAAAGCAACTAGCTTGGAGCCTAGCTTGGAGCTTTGTTACCACCGGTTTACGAATCACACCAACTCATTACCAAAGTTCTGACGGCCATTTCGACAAACGACTCGAAAGACCTTCAAACGCCAACAAACGTGCGGTGACAGCCAGTGCATTCGGACGAATTATCTGAGTATCGTTACTATCAACCAACGCGCCAACGACGAGTGATGTTGGTTACCTGCCACTATATCCCGTGGACGCAGTCCATGGCTTTCACCTACTCAAGTCTTTCGCGCGTACTGGCTTCCGAACCGGTGGCACTAACTTGACTGGCAGCTCTGTCATCAATCACGAACACATCTCCTTCTCTTGTCTTCTGCATGGTGTTTTCACGTATTCGCTTTTGCTTGTCGTTCACTGCACGACGTAAGTCATTCTCCCATGCTTGTCCTGTGTCACTCGACGATATTCGCAACGGCCTTGACGGAAGCGCACGATTTGATGCGTTTGCGTCGAGGTAGTACTATCTGCAACCTCCATCACACGTACAGGTACGTCGCCAATGCATCATGACTACTAGCAGCACATCAAAAACCACTTGGGTAGGAATGCTTTAATCTATTCAATAATTTATTGGTTTTACAATTGCAGACGTCAATTTACCCAAACACCTCCTAAGATGTATACTTATGAGCATCTATCCTTCTGATTGGTCAAAATCTTTCGCAAAATGGCGCCAAAAGTTGTCATTTTGCAATTATTGTTGGAGTTCCCATATGGCTCGTGCCAATGCTCTTCTATTGCAATGCTGGGAGTTCCTCACTCCGTGGCTGGAAATCCTAGCTCGTCGTATTAAATACAAACAAATTGCTCAAGTAGAAGAAGTGTGGGAGACGGAGAAGCGCATTCTCGAGGTCACTTTACCCTACAAATTGAGTAGCAAGTACGAGAGCTACAGTCATGGCGAGTTCCTCTACGAGTTAAGAGAAATCCGAGAAGCTTTAGCTCTAGTGGCCACTGTGGCTCATGTTGACCAAGAAGGTTGGAAGTTTGTGTTGAATAAAATATGGGGCGTCGGATTGGGCAAGAAAGGCTCGGAAGAGCTGGAGCAAGAGATCCCAGCGAGATTTGTGCTTGTGTTTGACCCTTTAGCAGGTTATTCTCGTGGTTCGAACCCTTTTGATGAAGACAATGGAGCCATTCTCAATGATTTGGTCTTCTTTTGTGGAACTGACCAACGCAAACATCCCACACCAGAGTTTCTCACGGGCCTGGGGGATATTGCAGCGAGAGCGGATGCCAAGATATTTCCAAGAGAGAAACCTGGATTGGACGTTAAAATTCCGATCCAAGTGGCTTTTTCAGATGGAGGGATGATGTCGAGTAGACAATTCTCAAGTATCATCAACGCGGAAAAAGCAATCAAGGAGATGTGGAGAATATATGAGCAGAGTAGTGGAAATTCTACTGTCGAGAGTAGAACGATTCGATGCACTTTTGAACTTGGACCGATGTTAACAAAGAAAACCGATACATTCGGGTATTATTCACTAGCACCGAAATTGCAGAAAATGGTGCGTCAGGACAACGTGTGGTTCTCGCAAATGACTCTGTCTCCTGGATGTGGTGACACGCATGGCGGTCTTCATAAAGCACGGGATACTTTCAGAGAACTCGTGACTGCGGTGTTTGACTTTGAGCGTCGGAGTCCTCGACGAGCAAGCACACGTCTGTATTCTGATCGAGGAGTGTATATTCGAGATGGTAGCCCACTCCAGGTGAACCACGTCGAGTTCACAAGTTACACCGGGATGATGACAGACGATTTTGCTGCAATACTGTCTGCGATGGTGATCAATCAAACAGCCAAGAAGTTGTCGATTCGAGGCGAAAAGAGAGCTATTACAAACTCGAAACAGTGGAAATGGTTGGCTTATGGTCTCTTCTCAAAGCGAGCGCGAGCTTACTCAGCACTGGAATCTGCAGCCCTGAATCAAATTGATTCATTGGGTGATACTGACGTGGAAGCATTCTTGTCCGTGCTGAATTCTGCCCACCCTGAAGAAGCTCTTTGTGGTACTCCAGCTGGTGTTGTCGAAGAGAGAAATGCAACACTGAAAAGCGGATCTTCTATTCAATGGTGTTTCTCTCGTGGACAACCCGTCGTGAATGATAGGCATAAACGCATTAAAGTGGAATCAGTGATTCGTTGCGTTCGTACTTTCAGCGATGATGGAGAGAGCGAATGGGTGAATGCAATGATCCCCGGTCTTGGAAGATGCCAAGTTCAGCGTGATGATCTCATCTTTGATCTGAGCAGTGCTATCGAAACTCGCCCTGGTGCACTTAAAACACTCACGATTGGATTTAATAGAGAGGAAGACACATATCCCCGCTCCGATGGCTTGCCACAATTTCTAGCGGCGATTGGTTCTACTCTGAAGAATCTGACGCTGGACGGACCACGACAGGAGATCGACGAGAACGTGATTATTCAGAGCTGTCCTAACCTTCACAAGCTGTCACTGTGTGGTGGAATTGTAGACGTTCAACTGGATTTCAGTGACTACCGCTATGACAACTTGCCAGTTCCGGAGCTTCAACAATGCCATTGGCACGACGTGAGAACCCTTGGCAGCTGATTTCAGTAATGTTAACAATCCTCTCTCCAAAATTGTACGTCGTCTGCGACTCCGTCTGAATGATCGATGCAAGGGCTGGAGATGCGTTGCAGGTGGCTACGCCTTTGACAACCTTCCAGAAGATATTAAGGCGGTACTTCGTATGTTGTTTGTGAACTGCCACCTAGCATACCTCGACGTTTTGATGTTGACGGATCACCGCAAATATGGTAATGCATTCAAGAAGCAGCACCTAAAGCCTATTGACCTCCCGGCCAAACTGCCTCGAGATGTGAAGCTCGCGTTTCTCAGTGTGATTTCGACCAGAACGATTCCAGCTAGAGCGAAAAGAGCTCGCCGGACACCGCAAGCAGAATCAGCGGTTGGTGGCATAGGTCAACAGGTTATTTCCCAGATCTTTTCATTCGGGACCTCCAGTTCTCCGCCAGGTGTACTTCCGGACAACCAAACACTACTGGGAGCCGTACGATGATTTCTATGACGACTACTACGAAGAAAGTGATGAAGAGGAGCGAGAAGATGATGCCTAGGATACGGCCACTGACCCGAACAACACTCTGATCGAGGCGCTCATCTAAAACTGTCGATTCTTCGAAGTACTCTGAATTTCGAGCGTCATACGCTTCATAGTACTGTACGTTCTTGCGTTCACATCCAAGATTTCGATCGTTCCTAAGTTACCCCCTCAAGTGCGAAGCAAATTCGTTGTGTTCGTTGGGTGTATCCGTGGGTAAGGGTTACTTTACCGAGTCAATTATGTCCTCTTATAAATTCGATAAGGCCAGCGCAGACCCATGAAGTCTATTGTAGTCCCGGGCCTAAAAATGATCAAGTGGTGGGATAATCACCCGGTGTTCATGCTGTATGCGGGTGGCAGCGACGAGCATGATCGTATTGTGCGTCATGCGAAGAGCGGAGAGCAGACTGAAGTTACGTGTCCGAGGATACTGAAGATGACCAGACTTTCATGGGCGGGGTCGACGTCTACGACCAACTTCGCCTTCACAGGTGTGAACTCTAATCATGGTTATTTAATAGCAGTCTGGGCATTATATATACATTCTCTGCAACTTGCGGTCACGTTCAAGAAACCATAATTCAGTATAAAAGTGACTTGGTACCATAATCAATGATTGATAGTAATTTAAACATTTGATAATATTCTGGTAATAATTAATATCAAACTAATATTAAACTACTAGAGTTGCTATTAGTTTAACGGAGTGTATGAACTAATACTACGATAGTAGCTATTACTTTTGCTTCTGGTCCGATAGTAATATCGAACTACTATCTGATTACTGGAAGGAATTTAGGCTTGCGATCTTCCCTTTTGACCAGCGCGTTCTGGGTCGGCAGTGCAACAGGCTAGCACTAACAGGGCTCAGCTCTTGTTTGAATCAAGTGAAACTTTTACTGTGTGATTGCTTGCTCACTATAGAGCGACATTGATCGAAAGAATAAGCCTTTCGTTGCACCAACCCGCATTGCGGTGCTGTGTTGATATATAACGTCGCTTAATTTGCCACGGTGGATGCTCGTGTAAAGCTTTCATTCTTCAATTTTCCAAGATCTCCTCGTTCCTCGCCTGTAGAACCGGCTCAATGAAGTGCGCCAGTATCGATTGCTCTTGTGAAGAGCTAACAACCACCGATCCCTGTGTTGTCTGCGGCCGTGGTATCTTGTGGCATCTGAGCTCATCGTACTGTTAAAGTTCGCTGCAGACCGTCTGAACAGCACCTGTTGGAGACCTTAGTCCACTCGCCCACACTTGCCTGGCGCGTATGAAAGGTCAAATAGAGCAGTGCATTTCCACCAACACTGCTGAAACAGTTATGATTCTGCTCCTCGATCCTTGGACTAAGTTCTCTGTGCAGTATCTCATTCAGCATTCAAAACTAGAGTGTAGTAAAGATGGCAACGACAAGGAAGCTAGGGAGAAGGGCGTAATTGACGACAGTACCGACCGAACCATCGCCGCTGGCAAGAAAATGTTTGTTGACGAGCATCGAGAAATGTTTTGTGTAGTGAATGCGACCTCTACTAGTTCCGCGAACATTCCGGCTAGTACTGTATCACCGAACCTTAATTTAATTCCGTGCGTTGATGATGACAAGGTGATTTGTGGAGCTGCTATATCAATGGTGACTCCCGAAACAACTCCGTTATCTATGCTTCGTGACCAAGCTGACAAGGTGTTGCAGGAGTGGCTGCAGTACACGGTGGACTGAGTCACTGTTGCGCTGCACCAGTCGGTAGACAAGACAAAGACCAGAGACGACTGGACCCAGTTGCTGCTGATTCGTAGCGGCGGCGCCATTTGCTGGAGATTTGAAGCCATCTGTGAGCACCTCTATATCCTGTCATGGTTCCGCGAATCTGGAAGCACGCTATTTCCATCCATCGCGGCGCTAGCCCGTGTTTGGTCGGGGAGAGCTCCCTCTAACGCGTTCCAAGAACGTGTCTTCTCAACTGGTGGGATTGTCATGAGCAGCTTGCGCACGTGTACGGACAACCATCGCGCTGAGATGCAGGTGATGCTACAATACAACCGAGAAGAGATACAGCGCATGGAGGCTACTACCAGTGATAGTTCGGAGTCATGATTCTGTGGTTGCATCCTTCGGTGGTCGAATTGTTTTCGGTGGTCGACTATTAATAGTTAGCTACTATAGTACTACTACTATAGTAGCTGAGGAGGTAGAAACGAAACTAATAGCTCACTATTAGTTTCGAAGCCGCTAAAATGGAAATGCTATATTAGTTTGGAAGAAAATCGTACTACTATCAATACCTGACCATAATTTCCCAGATACAGTAAAGTCCGTTTTGAAATAGAACTCAATCGAAAAGCGAACTTAGAACCATATTTTGAGACTTTATTTTGAGACTATTTCCAGAAAGCTAACCTATTTATATGATGATAACATATTTTCAGACTATCTCCTGGAGCTTAAAAGAGACTTCGTGTATTTCATTATAACACTAACTGCTTCGAGTATTAGTGCAATGCTAATAACACTTATACTAAGTAAATATGTTGTCTTTGCAGTATTTGACATTAGTAGGACATAATAATAGTTAGGTTTTTCAAAACATTTTCACACAAATACCGATCTATTCTAAAATTTGGTTAGAACTCCGAGTTTGCTACTGATCTACTCAAGTTGTCAAAATGTCCAAGAGCAGATCACACCAGCCTCCAAACTACGGTAAAGCTCGCCTTCAAGTCGACGCTCCTGACCTCCATGCTGCTCGCGTGATTCCTTTGCGAAGATATCAATATCGATTGCAGCGAGTCTTCAAGTTCGTCGTATGGCGTCGCGTATGCGTTCAGGGAAAACATTGCCAGCTCCGAATTTTCGTCTTAACGGGCCGTTCATAGCAAGTGTAAAGACTTCGCAATCAAGTGTGGTTTCCAGATTTTTGTGAAGCAAACGAGTGTGAAGGGTAACAATTCGGGTAATGCGAAATGTTACCAATTCACATTGAGTCTACGACTACGATAACAGGAACATATATCAAGAAATTTCTGACGTCGAAAGGTGCGGATGCCAGCGCGAGTGTTGTATCAAGAATGAAACAAACAATTGACGAAAATCTTCACGGAGATTTAGCTGAAAGTTATCAAAACCTTGAGGCTTACTTCACCCTCATGGGCGACAAGAACCCTGGGTCAGTTTGGATGTTTGAAAAATCTCCTAGTGACAACGTTTTCGGAAGAGCATGTCTTATTCTGAATGTGGAATTCACATGACGCGTTTCTGTAAACCATTAATTGGTTTTAACGGGGTACATCTAAAAGAAGAGATGAGCAAACAGGGTGTATACTTGGTCGCTACGGTGGAAGACTACAACAATCATAGTGTCCTATTTGGCCTCACCTTGGGTTCGAAAGAAAATCACGACAACTGTAAGTGGTTTTTGAGGATTGCAAAAGAATCAACTGGATTCGAGAAACTCATAATATTGTCAGACCGCCGTCAGGGATTACTTCCCGCTACAGCTTACGTTTTGCCTCGTACTGGTCATCGTTTCTGTCTGCAGCACATTATGGACAATATCGGTACTAAATGTGGCAAATTTTCTGAAAAGAAATCGTATTTGGGTGTGTAGGATGACTCGAAGTGACTGTGAAAGCGATTACAAATTGTTTAGGATCGAACTTGCGGTTAATCACCCGGCTTCGGCTGCATATCTCGATGAATTGGAACGGTGTCACAGGGTGAAGTACGCATTTAACGAAAAATTTCACTTGCCTACTTTCGATGGAATTACATCTAATTTGTCAGAACAGACATATAACTGGATGGGAACCGAGCTCCGTTATGCCAAGCCATTGATTTTTACTGAATCACTATTTAATAGTGTAGTAATTCGCTACACCGTCATAAGGCCGATAAGACTGACTCTCCCTGAACCCAACTGATGATTACTGATGAAGATTCCCTCCGGATTAAGGAAATGTGCAAAATATAACCTCAAGCATTGACATCTTACAGCCAGCTCATGACCATACAAAACCTAGAGACCGACCACATATCCCGCAGTTTTGTATATGTTCGACAGATACAGTATCACCATTTCCACAGCCGTGATTCCAAGCATCCCAAGTTGGGATGCAGCTTTACTGAGTCTCCAACAAGCTTCTGGCTTTACTATAATAGGGAAGACTTGTTTCTGTTCGATTTTAACCGTTCGGGAGCGAAACTGTATTACACACGACTAGACAAACGCCTTATCCTGTATTATACACGATAGGAAAGTTATAATTGGATTTTGTAAAATCGCACATAATTTTTAAATGAACTAGGGATAGGTGGGGGAGTACAGATGTGACCATAGGACATAAACGTTTTTCTGGAGTGTGCACAGATGCAATTCAAAATATAAAGTCGCGAAGGTTGTAGAGAAGTGCACAAATCCCACCATTAGGGATTAGAGGCTTTTGCACACGCCATCCATTTGCGTGTCATTCGAGTATTTGCGCTGTAAGGGAGACTTGCGGGAGGTATCGTATAGGGTGGGTGGGCTTCGTGAGATTATCGTGTACGATACAAGCTAACATCGTGTTTACGTCGTGTACCTGTTGCTGTGGTTACATCTTCCACGTTCCCAGAACCCATTGCAGACGTCGCATCCCCTCCCCCACAAGAACAATCGGCTCCGCAAACTACACAGGATCATCCGAACACCCTGACCTTGTGTGATCGATTTGCCTAGAGGTACGATGACGTCGAAACGATAATTCATTGGGAAGTGGCGCTCATTCTATGCGGGATCTGTTTGTTGTAGATGCTGATTTGGGAGACGAAGTGCGTAGTCAACGCAACCTGGCCGCTGAATTCGCTGCAGTATCGGATGGCGTAACAGGTTGATCCCAACCTCACCACATCTAGTGGATGTTCCGAGCCCCAGTGATGAATCTGAAGCTGCCAGCCCGCGTCAAAGTGCACACGAAATCGCTGTAACTTTAGAAGGAATCAATGGTGAGGACGGTGACGCTGATTGCAGCATTGGTGACGATCTAGTCAGTATTGAGGATCGAGACGTTGGTGAATTTTATCGTGTCTATACGCAATAACGATACATGATACTATCTTGTATTTTTGGTGTATATGACAGATGTTAACGTGCTCGCGCCGGAAGAATACAAGAAGAGCTTTGTCCCGTTTGAATCGGACTCTGAATACGACGACGGCTTCAGTAGTGGCGATGTAGAAGAGTAGGATGATGCTACGGGTTTTGAAGCTGCTGTCGACGAGGCCTTTGACATTCCTGACGTGCAGTTTGACAAAGGACTGTTAGCTGCCATATGTGGGATTGATAGTATGACAGTGGAGGGGTTTAGCGAGAAGGAAAATGGTGAGATCCTGAAGTACACGGTACAAAGTGGGTGGGAATGTTCGTACATCAAAGTCCGTTTACGCACTTAGAAGGACCGTATGAGTCACGACCTACACAATCAATGTTGAGAGCCTTTCCGGGACTATTTGACGGGCGAGTATGGCCCCACTGCGGACGCAATTGCAGCAACATCGACCCCTGCAAGTACCCTTGTTTTCTTTATGGCGCATCAGCTATGGGATGATATAGCCCAAGCTGATGACGAATACTTCATGTAAAAATGGACGAGCGCGTGGACGATCATTACGCTCGTCAAGTCACTCGTAAAAGAAAGAAACCTATGTAACGAAGGTCAAGATCCGCCATAAGCTGCTGGATGTTCCCGCTATCGCCGGTAGATAGCTGTGCATTTTTATTGGTTTGCTGGGGGCACAAACGGTGGCGCCAAACAAGGAACAACTATACGATCAGTGGAAGAAGGTCGATAGGGGTGCGATACCTCGCGGTTGCTTCAGACGTTTGATGACGCGTGATCCATTCAAGAATAGCATCAGAAATTTGCACTTCAGCGACAACACAGATCCCCGTGCGATGACTGATATAGCTTGGAAGTTAAGACCGATTATAGAAGCTCTGCAAGCGACGTTTCGAGCAGACTATAACCCCCTCCTGTCATGGATGTCGACGAGGTTATCCTATCATCAAGGTCATCGTTCAACCGAATGCGTATGTATATCAAGGATAAGCCACACAAATATGAAACTAAGCTGTACAGGCTGTGCTGCTCCCAGTCAGCGTATTGCATTCAGTGGGTGTTGGAGTGTGTCTTCGGTCACACTCCATTTTTTCGAAATGCCAAGTTGGTTATCGTGTCAGATTGAATGATTTGCAATCGAGTACAATACAGCTTTGAAGTTTACTTAGACAAGTCGGAAACGGTGGACGGTTTTGCTGCGCGTGATGAGAATGCAGGCCCAGTGATATTGACCCCAATCCGAAAGCAGCTTTTGGATGCCCTTTCTGCAGAAGCGGCTGATGTATTCGATCGATTTTATACTTTAGTGTCTCTTTGAATGCAGCTACTAGTTGTGAATTTCTACATCATTGGCACAGTGATAATCTCCCGCCTCGGGTTGAGCGAGCAGATCGTTCTTAAGAAAGAAAAAGACAAAAGGCGACGCAAAGAAGCCTCTCGTCCAGTACCTGTACGCGGGACGTTTGCGTTTGCAGAATCAAGGCTGGTACCAAACATGAAGGTCCTGAAGTGATGGGATAACCGTGCACTTTACTTGTTGTGCGCTCGAGGGAGTGTGGAGTTGGATAACATTGTCCGGCGGGCTAAGCGTGGACAACAGGAAGAAGTTGCGTGCCGTAGAGTCCTCAAAGATTATCGACCATTCATGGGGGTTAGCTGGCGTCCATGACCAGCTACCTCTCCAATAGTGCGTTAGTTATCATCTATAATACAGGACGTTCGATCTTCTAATCAAGTATTGTACAGATACTCTCTCCAACTAGCTGTCCGGTTCAAAGAAAATTGTTCCTGGGGTTTGTCGACTTGGCAATTGTCAACGCTTTCATCGTGCACAACCGAGCTCGCACAGCGACAAACAAGACCAAGTCTTCGCATATTGATTTCCTGAAGCAGTTCCATCTGGAGCTATGTCAGCTCAGCAAATCAATCTTTGGCGTACACGCGGCCAAAATTTGGCGTTGTTGAAGCAGCGCTCGCCGGGACCTTCGACGCGCATGCCAGTCAAAACGGAGGACAAGAGAAAAGTCAACAAGGAGGGCAGCCAAAAGATTCAACAGCGAGCGAGCAAGGAGAGCTGGCTGCTGAAGGATGTAGTTACCGGAGGCGACACAGCGTTCCGTTGCAGCACTTGCGTCCAGACGAGCTACAACAAGAAGACACGAGAAGCAAAAACGTAACCGGTATATTTGTACAACAAACAGAAGTGCGCATTTTACGGCCAAGCTCGTACATGCTTGAAATATGGCAAAGTGGGGCCAACAAGCCAAGTCGAGGGAAACGCAAAATTTGGGTGCGTACAACAGCGAATGGCGGTGAATGCGCAGACGACAAGAGAGAAGCACAGCCAGTCAGGAAGGCGTGGGCATGTTGCGTCCAGCAATCAATGATTGCGAGAAAAGCTCTGTTTGCGCACATATTTGCCTTCGTTTCATGATTGAATTGATGTGCTGAGCACCAGCTGGATCCGTTCTCTAAAATTCGATAAAATTCAATGTCTCTTTCACTCCTGTGTCTGATCCATATCTCACATGCACTCGTCTTTGTTCGAAACGACGCGATAAACACCCTCCCGTGTACTTGTAGGACTCTGTTTCACGATAACAGTTTGACAGTTGGGTGTTTGCATGAGCTGTGTAACCGGACACGATAAATTTTATCTTGGTTTTAATATTGTTACCCTTTCCCTTCAATATATGATAATTCAACCCAGAGGCGCAACTCTTTTGCTATGCTTTGGAGAGGTTAAGGTACACTTTAGCATTGTGTACACCATTTCCCGATTAAATTCGGAATTGTGTCGATCAAAACAAGAATTACTCCGATCAAAACAAGAAAACCTAAAACCATTTTATTATTGAAGATGCACTTTAGCGTTGTGTTGCACCTTATGTCGTCATTATGTACTGTTCACTGTGATATTAGAGGCATTAGTGTTATTTTTGAGAAGATCAAGTTGCAGGCGCTACTTTTTCCCATAACAGCAACAATCGACAGTACTCAAAATCTCATCAGGCTTTGCAGAGAAATATTCTTCCTGTGGACCTGGCTACTGCGAACAGACATCCTCGTAATGCACATAACGTGCACATCATTGCCCACTACAGTTCTATGCTTCTGGATCAGCGACAACTTGTTGTCTGGAAGCTCATTTTTAAATTTACCGGTAGACGTTTTTGATTCATATTTAGTTCAGTTCACGCTTAGGTCACGCGACCATTCGAGGTCACCGTGACTTTTCGAAAGGATCGAATACGGTAATGGGGTCCGAGCACTTGTCCATTTTGAACTCGTACAACAGCAGCACCGAGAGGTTGCCCCGGCAACCTCAAGATTGTCCAGCCGAAGCAGTACCCACTAGTTCTACCAGTCATTGGCCGCTAGCTAAGTCTTCAAATCAGGCTAGCCTAAACGACAGACTTTCACTTTCCAACGAGAGCCTTAGATGCCCAAGCAACGCAGAAGAAGACGTCTCCGCCTTTGTCACCAGACTGCTGTACCTCCTGCGATCAGTCTTCACTATGGTTAGCAAAAGCTCCCAAGCCACTACATTACCTGAATCAATCGGACAAGCATCATCTGCAGCTTCATGCACGACATCGCTGTTGTCATCTCCTTTAGTGACTTCCACTACACTAGTTTTGACAGTTAGAGATGATTGTTCTTCGGTCCCTTCACAGCAGCTACAAATTGATGATGATGCTAGCGGCGACGAGTACGTGGATGTCAGCGAGGTAGCGACGGATAGAAGTGTTCACATATTGTCTGTTGAAAACACGACAAGCTACTGCTGAACAGAGCTGCCTGATAAGATTAAGGCGGAATAAGGGACAAGGCAGTTGCAGTAGTGTAGTCACATGGCTGCATGGATATGTAGGACAGGGAGAGAGGGGATTGCTAGTTTTCATTTCCCAAAAAAGGAAAGCAGTAGGAGAGAGAACAAGTTGGTGTTGAGTGCGTGAAGCTAAGCGTTACGAATTCTAACAGGATTCTAAGGCCAAAGTAACTTGAGGATTTGCAGCTGTTGGACGCTTCTGAAACACACGAAAATGTCAGGAATGACGAACACAACTACTGGAAGAGCAAAGGCCGGCTTGGAGATGAGTTTCAAGGGCGTCCCAATAAATTGGAATGGGGAACACTGGGATTTCTACAAGGCGCTAGTGATGAGTTTGTTTGAAGAGGATGATCTGGAGGAGATTGCCACTGGTAAAGCAAAAGAGCCAGATGCTTCAGCAACTCAAGATCAGAAAAATTAGTGAAACAGAAGCAAGCTTCTGTAAAGCGGTTGATTTTGAGCTCAGTTTCACTAGCACTGGCCCAATGAGTTATGCGGAAGGCATCGGGCACTGCGATGTGGAAAACGCTAGAGGAGATGTTCGAAGCTGCTAGAAATCGGACGTTGTTTGTACACTAGCAACGATAATTGAGTCAACAACTACGACACACAAGAGCAAATCGTGCGGATGACATGGTATTACATCTGGGCAAGATGTACGACATCAGAGATCGATTAACAACAATGAAGTACGCTGTGCACGATGTCGACATGATAGATGCACTTTTGAACAGTGGATTTGATGGTTCCGGGGAAGAAAACCCCTACCATTTACTCTCATCCACTTGGGAATGTTGATGATTTTTCGCGTTGGATGACAGTGTATATGATCACCGACAAGAAGCAGGGTGGGGCGAAGATCCGTGAGTATACAATGTGAGCAGTGAAAACGTCATCGAAATCAGTAAATCGCATAGCGTCGGATACCGGAGGTGAATTCTACAAAACCAGCATGGAAAATTGGTGCGAAAGTCAAGGCATTAATCTGGTGCCATATGCACCGGATGGTTCGTCTATCAACTATGCAGAAAGAGCAATCCAAACTTTGCGAAACACGAACGGACATCCTGGACACCATTCGAGCTCTTCATTGATAATAAACCCGACGCTACGTTACACCCAAGTCTGCCTGGTAGGAAGTGGACATCGAATGCAGTGAAAATCCCAAGGTCCTTTCGTGAAGCAATGAGATCGGAACAAAAGGAAGAGTGGAAAATGACGATGGAGAATGAGATGCAAGTACTACGAAAGCGTGGTGTCCTGGCGGCAATTGAAAAATTACCTGATGGTGAGCATGCCATTGACACGAAGTGGGTGTACGACGTGAAAGTTGATGAGTCTGGATACGTCACCCGCTTTTGTGGTGAAGTAGGTGAGAGGTTTTCCGACTCCAATCTCGTCCCGTCAGTCAAGATCAAGATCAATCCCTCTTTATGGTGATCCTCGAGATAGTGGCACTCACTATAATGACCAAGTGAATGCGTGCGCCATCATCCCTGCTCAAGACGATTGTACCCACGCGATATCGATCTTGACAGGTAAATATCGATCTTAGCTTTATTATGGGTATTATGAAGCCAGTGCAGCTTGGATAGCCACAGATAGGAAGCATAGGACATTAACCATTAATTCAGAGTTGTTTTTACCTTCTACTACACAAGTCTTCCTTCTTCTTCGCTATTCCGGGTAGGGATATACAAGATTGGCCCTCCCGACGTCACGCAGGATCAAGATCGACACTAAGTGGAACCCCTACGCCCAGATTGCTTGGCTGGACGTTCGTCGACCCTCCAAATCGCAAGACCCCGCTTTAGGAAGCGGCAAGCACGTATTGGAAGCTATTGGATAAAGGTCACACACCGACCACAAGACCCCCCGAGCTAAGATCGACACTGGTCAGAGCAAGATCGACCAAGTACAACCAAGATCGAAGCTCGGTAACTACACGGCGCAGCGAGTAGAAGTATCCCCGCTGCTGCCACCTCTCCCGCTGTCCTGTCAGACAGCAAGATCGACAACAAGCGCGTCTAATCGAGATCACCCGAGGAGCGATCTAGTTCCACCGACGGGTACACAAGGTGAGTACAAGTAACTTCACGGAAGATCGGAGTACCCCCTCCGTTAGTCGGCAGTTCGGGCGCAGTGTGCAAGAGGACCCCTGCGATCTTGCGATTTCGCAGAACCACTTCGCCACAATGGTGCGCGTGCCCGGATCGTTGGGTGACTCGGGATTTCACCGTGAGTCCATGAAGAAGCGCATGCTGATCTCAGATCAGGGAAACCAGCGTCGTTGGAGATCGGATCACCAACGACACCGCTGAATCAAGATCGATCCGCGGATCGGCAGAGCTTTGGGAGGAGCTCTACCGACGGAACAGAGGAAGGTTCGGCTACGGACCTAGAAGAGAAGCCTCTACCTCCTCCCTAGGTCCCTTCAGGGACCCCAGCAGATTCCGACTTGCGTCGCGATCTGCAGGACGAAAGTCCACCGGCGAAAGCCATCCAAACGCTCGTCTCCAAGTCGAGCACAAAAAAGAAGTCAGCACGATCGAAGCCCCTACGGAAGAAGTTGAAAGCACCAGGATCAGACGCTGAAGACCAAGACGATCTTAAAACAGTGTGGACCGACGAGTCCCACAAGATCGCATACCACAAGAAGGAACTTCACACCTTCTTGATCAAGAATCCCGTTATGCAGATCATCAAGCCGAAGATCATCAGTGGTCTAAAAGGCCCAGTGCAGAAACCAACTGCAAGATCGAGCAAGCTTGAAGCTGCGAAGGCGTTATTACATCTGATCAAGGAAGGTGGGATCACCGCAGGATGGTTCGACGCTAACGATCTATTCGATACGAGGCTCAGCACGACCAACACGGCTTTAATGTCGATCTTCGATCTACTGAAGCCCTTGGTTGGTGAGAAGAACGTAACCCCCGAAATCACGATTAGATCGACGAACGACATGCCAGTATCGTTACCGACACTCGTGTTGGAAGGTCAGACAGGAACATCCTCGCATTACGAGTCGGCGACCGAGGAGGTGGACACTGACAGTGCAGATGACCCACCCCGGATGACGCTAGGACCGTCAGGCGCTGCTATGCTACGGCAGCGTGGAGATCATGAGACCAAGCGAGTGACGGATGTCATCGCGCCAAACATGACACAAGGATCGAATGCGAAGCTGGAATCGTACTTCCAGGCGGCGATGAGCAGATTCTTGAAGGAACAACAAGACCCTAGCAATCCCATGATCTTAGCACCAGCAGAGGACCGAGATGTGGATATGGAGTCTGTGGGGTCGCTAGATCGACACCCAAGTCCTCATGAATACGACCCAGATGATCTCGATCTTGACCCTCCAAGACGTGCGACTGTAGCATCAGCATCAGCCACGACCACCGGAAGATCGACAAGTGTTCCACGTATACGAGTATCTGCCATGTCTGAACTCAAAGAGTTCGCGGGGAGAGAAGGGGACGAAGATCGAGCCAGGGCCTGGCTTAGCAAGGTGAAGTCTGCCTTTATGCGAGATCAAGCCCCAGACGAAGAAAAGTGTCTGGTGTTCGGCGATCTCCTCGCAGGATCGGCGCGAAACTGGTATCGACAGCTTAGTCGCACAACACGCAGTACCTGGAAGGACCTGCTCAGCAGCTTCCAAGTTCAATATTGCGGACGAGGAGTGTCAGTCGCGAGGCAATATTACCACGCGCGCAAGAGATCGGACGAATCTCCGCTGGAGTATCTGTATCGGCTCAATGTGGCAGGACTCAGGGCCCGCCTCCAGATCAAGGATGGACCTTCGGAAGTCCGGCGTGAGCATGTGGAACACTTCATCGAAACTCTTGATGACTGCGATCTTGCAGATCACCTGGTCCTACTAAGAATTTCAGACGCTGACACTCTGGAAGAAGCACTTCGATATCGTCAGCGAGCGAAAGCACGACAGAGCAAGGCTGTTTATGGATCAATCAAGCCTCGTCAGAAGAACAGCAGTGCGGCAGCCCCGTCTGCTTCAACTCGGGCCGTCAGAGCTGTCAAGGCGATCTCAGATAGCAGCGAGTCCGAAGAAGACTCTAGTGGATCGGACGGCGAAGCAGGATTACGTCGTGTCTACCTCGCAGCATCTGGAAACAATGAAGGGCAGCAAGATCAAGATCAAAGGAACCAAGATCGCAGTCGCTCGGAGACCGGAAGCAATCGTGCACAACAAGATCGACATGATATAGGTTCACCACCTAAGCGATGCTCGCACTGCGGGTCGCGCAAACATAGCGATCTTGGGTGCTGGGGACGTCTGACGTGTGAGAAGTGCGGTCGTAAAGGACATCCCTCAGATCGCCGCCTATTCACATGCAAGGCATGTGGTGACATCCACGAAGTGGGAAAGTGTACCATGGAGGAATTTTACAACTTGATCCGACAATGGTACAATCCCACCAAGCACGCCGGCATGTTGCCAGAGACGGCGGAGAAGATGTTAAACTAGGACGCTCGCCGGTTTGGAAACCGGTACGAGACGAGCGTTCTAGCTATTGCATTTATGCATATGTCGAGAAACAATCGGAAGCAAGAGTTAATCAACTGATCGATCCGATCGACAATACATGTGATCTTCTGGAGAAACCTACCGCTACAGTGTCAAGTCTACGCCAGATCGATGAATATGCACGATCGAGTGTGATGATGGCTCTTGAGATTTCCCCTGGGGAATCGCGGGGTTACTGGAAGTATCATGTTCCAGACAAGAAGTTCAAGCAATCTAAAGCTATGGGGAAGATCAACAACAAAAAAGCAACTTTGCTATTTGACAGTGGTGCTGAGGTGTCCATACTGGATGCCACCTTTGCTCGTAAGGTCGGGTGCCACATTGATGAGAATCAAACGTTGGAATGCGAAGGTGTTGGACGATCTCCATATAAGATCGAGGGACGCACTCGTCTCAAGATCACGCTGGCAGGATCGCTAGTGTACTTCTTTGATGCATGGGTAGGTCCGCCCACTGGAGGTCAAGATCTGTTACTAGGAATGGACTTCATGGTGCCAGCGGGTATCCGCCTCGATCTCGCTGATGGGACAATATGTCTGCCTGACGAAGTCCGCCTTCAGATGGCTGGTAGGCGTCCTCTCTACGGTGACAAGGTCGAACATGTGTGCTGGAAGGATCACTACTGGATCGATGTCGGACAGACGGCCAAGATCAGGCTACGAGGTCAGACGTCTAACCAGTATAAGCTATGGGTCACCAGGGGAGATCGATGGGTACCAACGATCACAGTCGGACCAGGAAAGACACGTTACCTACAGGTAACCAATGTGAGTGATCGTGCACTAATTCTACATGAAGGATCGAGAGTCGCGATGTGGTTGAGTGGAGATCGTATTCCCCGAATTCCGGGATATGTATCTGTGGGATCAAGGAGGTATGCCGAATGGCAAAATCTCGCATATCAGGCGACTACGGATGAGATCAGTGAAGCGGGTACCAATGAGCAAATCACCGAACCAATAGTGGAGCGTCCCGAGTACGTAACACCAACTGCGATCTTACCACGGCCGGTAAAAGCCATCCACAATGTCAAGATCGCAGGGAACGGGGACGCAAGCCCACCGTCAATCGAATGTACATCTGACCAAGGCAAGATTGACCCAGCTAACAGTAATGATCTTCGCACTAAGGTCGCGGCAGACATAGGCGATCCTACGATGGATGATGAAGTTTGTATCAAGGAAGGGGGGAGATTATTCGCAGAAGATGTGGAAGATCAAATGGCTGTGCTACCAGAGGTGACCGCGACCACGGAGGAAGGCAAGATCGAAGCTCTTCAAATAGGTGATGCCAATACCAACACCCCGGAGGAGATCGAGCGTCTTGTGCAGATTATTTGGAAACGGAAGCATCTTCTTATCGGAAAGGGCAATGCATTACCACCAGCGGCGAAGGGAGTGGTATGCGACATAGATGTGGAGAATGCAAAGCCAGTCGCTCAACGTTGTCGCAAAGTGGCGATGTAGTTCCGCGAAAAGTTGTACCAACTGATCAAGGGACTACTATCTGCTCGAATGATCCGACACTCGACCTCTCCTTGGGCTTCACCCATAGTTGTGATTATCAAGAAGAATGGGATCGACATCCGGTTATGTATCGACTACCGCCTGGTTAATAGTCTGACAAGGCTCATGGTATATCCTATGCCGCTGATCAATGATTTGCTGGATGATCTGGATAAGGTTCTCTGGTATTGTTCCTTGGATATGACCAGCGGTTTCTGGGTAGTGCCCATGACGGACCGAGCCCGATCGATCTCGGCATTTATTGCTCCATTTGGATTGTTTGAGTGGAATCGAATGCCGTTCGGACTTAAAAACGCTCCCCAGATCTACCAGAGACTCCTAGACAATGCACTATATGGATTCGTGAAAGTGATCCAAGATCAAGATCGATCTGACCGAAAGGACGTATTCGAGACAGGAGAACCTGATCTAGAGAGAAATGAGTCAGTGTTGGGACGGCGATCTTACATCGACGACATACTGGTAACCGGAAGATCGTGGGACGCGTTATGTGAAAAGGTGGAAAGGCTGTTAGACGCCTGCGACGAGTGGAATTTGTCCATCAGCGTCGCCAAAAGTTTCTGGGGTCAGCAAAAGGTGGTCTATCTAGGACATCGTGTGTCGGCTGAAGGTTTGGAGACACATCCAAAAGATTTGGCGGCTTTACGAGAACTACCGTTCCCTACCAACCTAAGATCGATGCAATCATTCTTGGGAAGTCTCAATTACTACAGCCGATTCATTGAAGACTTCGCGATCTACGCATCCGTTCTGTACGAACTACGCGAAGCGGATTTCTATGAGATCGCTCGAAGGACAAAATCGACTGGGGACGATGAGAATGTTGCTACAGAAGAGGGTAACAAGTGGACTGAGGCTAGGACAGCGTTCGCCACTTTAAAGAACAAGATCGTGAATGCCCCGATCTTACAACACTTCGATGTGGATCGACCACCGGTGGTGGTAGTATATGCCAGCAAATGGGCGATCTCAGCGGCCCTGATGCAAGAACACGATGGAGTGTACAAGCCAGTAACTTTCACCAGTCGCACGCTCAAGCCGAACGAGATCAACTATGGTATGGTCGACAAAGAAGTGTTGGCTCTGCTCAGGATATTAGACATCTGCTATACTCAACTCGTGACAAGATCGATTAAAGTATTGACGCGCCACTCCACATTAGCGTTGCTGCTTCACTCATCCGGGCTGCAAGGACGATTAGGACGATGGGCTGCACTTCTATCAAGCTGGACCCTTGAGATCGTGAAATGCACCAAAGGGGAGGATGAGATCTTGGGTGTGATCGCGGCAAGTATTACGCCCCGTAAAGAAGTGCACTCGATCTTGATCTCGATCGCTCCCAGGAAGCAACCACGACAAGTGATCTCGATGCCACCCCCAACAGTGTAACCAGGTGAACGATTGTTAGTCGTTAGTTTCGATGGATCTGCACGTGTGAAACGAAGTGGCGGAGCATACAGTGGAATAGTGTGGAGTCTACCAGACTGGACAGTGGTCTCAGCAGCATCGAAGTACAAGCTCGATCTTACGGTAAATGAGGCTGAGTATCACGGTCTGCTTCTATGCCTCGACCTCCTGTCAGATATGGACAGGGGACGCCTGATTATCTGTGGAGATTCTAATCTTGTGATCAGACAAATGAAGGGTGAGATAGAATGCAAGGCCCCGGGGTTAACATTGTTACGACAGCAAGCACTGGAACGTCTCCGATCTTGGCCCAACCATGAGTTCCTGCACATAAAGCGAGATTGGAACCAAAGCGCAGACAGTCTGGCGAGTGCCGCATTACGTCGCGAAAGTGGAGTGGTGATTGTCACGGAAGAGGAGCGCCAAGATCTTGTGACTCTCAATAGATTGGACGAGTTGCTAATAGCCAAGGGTGACGCAGCCACAGTCAAGATCGCTGCTGTCACAAGATCGCGTAAGAAATGTCGACCCCAGGTGCTACAAGAAGAGATCGTGCAAAGAATGAGGATGGAACGTATTAACCGAGCTCAAGATGAGGAGAAATGGATCGTCGATCTTAAAGTCTACCTGCGAGGGGACGTACAAGATCTTACGTCGTCTGAAGCGAAAAGCGGTTCTAAGATCGCAGATCGCTATGAGATGGATGAGTCAGGATTACTGTTTTATTTTCCACCGACCAAGCAGTCTGACGAAGATCGCGATCTCGTGGCCAAGCTCGTGGTGCCCGAAATCTTGCAAAGCGATCTTATGCATCAGTATCATTCAAGTTTGGAAGGTGGTCACCAAGGTATCGGACGAACGTACCACAAGATCAGAGCTCATTTTCACTGGCGTGGATTATATCAGAGTGTGCAACGCTACGTGGGTCAGTGCATAGACTGCGAGACAGGAAAGGGACGGCCCACGATCCATGGAGAATCGCCTGGCAATTTGCAAGCTACATATCCGTTCCAGGTTATCGGCATGGATCATATACCGTCGTTGCCAAGATCGTATAAAGGAAACACCGAATTGCTGATCTGGATCGATCTATTCACTGGATATGTGATCGCGAAAGCTAGCGCATCAAGGATAGCTCAGACTGTTGCTGAGAACTATGAGGAATGTGTTTTCCGCCGGTTCGGCGCAAGCGAGGCTATCCGACATGATCGAGAACCTGTTTTTATGTCTGACTTCTTCAGATCGTTCAACAAGATCGTGGGACAGAGACAGCGAGCAACAATGGCATACCACCCACAAGCAAACGGTACAACCGAAAGGATGGTGGGAACATTGACACGTGCAGTCAAGATGTATGTGGAGGATATCGATCAGCGAGATTGGGACGACTATGCAGAACGTCTTACCTTCGCACTTAATACTGCCCAAGATCGCGTCCGAGGAGACACCCCGTTTTATTTGTTACACGGTTGGGATCCGCGATCTACGCTAGAAGCCATGGTGCCATTAGGATCAACGAGAAGACGAGATCGTGAACCCCGCCGATGGCGATACCGGATACAGAAGCAGTATCAACCAGCACGTGAACAAGTGAATGAGGGATTACGTGTTGCGATCCAAGAAAGGTCAGATCGACACAATGAAACGGTCCGACCACATGAGATCGAAGTTGGAACTCAAGTGTGGCTGTATCTAGATCGAGTCAAGGAAGGATATGCGCGTAAGCTGGCACATATGTGGCACGGTCCCTTCCGTGTGTTGGAGCTGGTGGGAGAACATGCAGTACATCTTGAGATCGCCGGTACCGAATACCGACTCTTTCCGGTGGTGCATGTCTCTAAGATCAAGCCTGTACGACAATTCCCAGACCGTCCCAAGACGCGGTTGACAATACAAGATCAAGATCGATTCGATTTTGATGAAGCCTTGTTACCTGAAGACAGCTGGATACGAGATCTAGATACCGACGAATATGAAGTTGAGAAGATCGTAGACATGAGATCGGGGAAGCGCACGCGATATGGACGTACATTGCGCGAATTCTTGGTGCACTGGGAAGGATATGATACGAACCGACATGGGTAGATGAAGCCGATCTTAATGGTGGAGCTCTACTGTATGACTATTTGCGAGATCGAACGAATCGAAATCGACTCGAGGTCATACAATCACACGAGGAGCTATGAGGAGGCGACATCGTGAAGTGAGTTGGTCACCTCACGAAGAAACAGGTGGAGGATCTATCGGACAGCGATAGATCAGGTGGACGGTGGTGAATATGATACATGTGAAACCGACTAGATGACCATGAGTCACTAAGATCGAAGGCGTTAATATCTTAAGAACGACGCATAAAAGGAAAGGAAATCGCGAAGGAAAAATGGATTAATTAAGAGATTAAAGCACTGCTATGTTGGAGGCTGGCTGAGAGGAAGGTGGCACGTTGACGAACTTGTCTTGAAGACGAGGAATATGCGTCGCTGGATGATCCGTAGAAGATTGGCGATATTGTAGACGCCAGGGTTCCGCAAGATCAACGGCGGACAACGCATCCTCCAGCGACGCAGCAGACACATCCGGATACCAGATCTTGGGGTGACGCGGCTTGGGGAAATGCAGGAAGAAAGGATCCAGCAAGATATCCAGATCGCAATACTGTTGACGCAGAGCCGGGATGAGATGTCGAAACAAGAACTGCTTCCAGGCAGCTCCAGCCCGAGATCGACGCTGACGACGACCTTCATGGTAGTCTGATAAGGCTGCGTCCGCAACGCACATGTCGTCTGAGATCGGCAGGAAGTGACTGGACTCCCAGAGCGCCTGAAGATGCTTCTCCTCATATTCCAAGTACTTCTCACAAAAACCAGGAGGCATGAAATCGACCATGAAAGAGAGGGGTCCCTCGGTGGATTCCAGAGATGCCCATGGTGAAGGATTGAGATACATAAGAGCATCCACAGCAGGGCCCGTGACAAAATCTTCGATCTCGATCCGAGAAGGTGTTGCAGAAGGAGCCACGTCAGGAAATAGCCATTCGGAAACACCGAGCAAAAGGTGACTCAACACCTTGGTGTTCAAGGTGGAGATGCTCAAGTGACTCACGCGGTCGACATCCCAAGGGAAGACGTCCGCTGAGCGAAATAGACGCCTGGTGATCAAGCTGGTAATCCACTCTGATCTTGGAACCTTGGGGTGTGGCGGAGTCAAGGTGGTGGCTTCGGAGGACTGTCGAATATCCGGATGTGATTTACCCGCACTAGACTCAAGATCACTGTCATCGGGAGCGGAATTAGGGCTACCCATGGGAGGATCGGCCTCCGGAGACTGCTCGGACAGGTCGTCGGAAGGAATATTATCACTTCCCTCGCCACCCAAGTCGATAGGATGGCCGGCAGTTCCCGAAGCACCCTGATCGCCTCCCGACGACTTGGATCGACGAAGATCCGAACGAGATTTAGCTAAAGCCGCTAACATCTCAGGATCGTCTGTATCATCCTGCTCAGGAGAGCCATCTTCTTGCTCGATCTCGGACTCTTGAGGAAGATCAAGAGAGCCGCCTCCTTGCTCAGGAGAACCATCTTCTTGCTCGATCTCGGACTCTTGAGGGAGATCAGGGGGTTAGGTTCAGGGACGTCAGGATCCAGACCCTCGGAATCAGGAAGATCGTCAGGAGAATGGGAGGATGAAAGATCGAGCCGTCGAGTCTTGCGAGATCGAGTTAGGGACGATTCCGACCCAGATCGAGGACGCGTCAGACTTGCCGGGGTCGGAAGAGCAACGTCTTGATTGAAGGAGCGCGCCACAGCCCAAAATTGACTATAAGCGTCCTTGTAATGAGCTGAGAGAGCAGCATGCTCGACCCGTAGAGCAGCAAGCTCCCGCTTCTGGCTCACAAATTGGTGGTCCACTTGGGTACGAGCAGTCTGAAGATCAGCGACCTGTTGCTCTAAGCGGGAGATGTTGGCTCTCATAGAGTCTACATGGTTCCCACGAGCACGAAGCTCGGCACGAGCCTTATCCAGACGCTCAGACGTGGAATTGGTCTTCGCTACCGCCTGATCTCGTTCAGATTGGGCTTCATGGCAGTCTGCCCGGAACTGGTCCCGTTCTTCTTGAAGTCGGGTGATCCGTCGATCTTGTGCACTGATCTGACGTTGGAGTTGGATAGCCGCCGCCTCCAGCGAAGCTTCCGACCGCTCCAGCGCTTGACACCGCTGCTGAGCCTTGGATAAGTCTTGATCTCGATCCTTCAGGCGCTGACGGACTTCCAGCAGCGACTGATCTTGGCTATGATCACGCTGACGAGCAGCAATCAGCTCCTGATCTTGATTAAATAATAAACGGGCAAGCGCAGTAGGAGGCGGGGAACCAAGATCGGGATGACTGGTCAGAGCAGCCAGTTGGGCTTGGAGGTTTTGGACCTGGCTCTTCAAGGTGTCGATCTCGTCTTCCAAACACAAGATCGTGCTTTAAGAAGTGTCCTGCAGCTCGCTGTAGTCTTCCCGAAGCTTAGAAACCTTGTCTAGCTTCTCTTCAAGCTCTTCGACAGTGGATCGGCTCTCTGCCAACTCCGCGTTGGAATCTTCCAGCGCTTCAATCAGCGCATCATACCAATCTTGACAAAATTTTGCGAACGGCATAGCTTGGGACCGGAGGTGATCCAAATGTCGATGAAGATCGCCCATGTGACGGAGGGAGTCCACGTGAGCGTGCTGAAGGTCCTCATGATCATCTTGCAGTTGGCGAAAAACTGATTCACGGTTGATGATGTCCTCCACACCTCTGAGAGAGGATTGAACGTCGCGGAGTGATGCTTGAACAACTTGTAGATCCACATGGGATCTGTGAACATGAGCTGTCGGCGCTGAATGTAACTGATAACATTCCGGACAGGAAGAATGAGGACGAGGTGGTGAGTCGGAAGACGCGTCAGGATCGACAGCAGTAGCGACCGCCGCGAGTAGACCAAGCTTGCCCAATGGCATAGTCGATCTTGGGGTGGATGGAGGATTGGAGGTTTGATCTTGGACCATGGAGGAGGATCGGCTGGGAGGAGATACGATGCAGCGAGTGAAAACAGTTGTGCTGCTATCACTCGTGCAGGGACGGTTGTGGTGAAGTAGATGAGAGGTTTTCCGACTCCGATCTCGTCCCGTCAATCAAGATCAAGATCAATCCCTCTTTATGGTGATCCTCGAGATAGTGGCACTCACTATAATGACCAAGTGAATGCGTGCGCCATCATCCCTGCTCAAGACGATTGTACCCACGCGATATCGATCTTGACAGGTAAATATCGATCTTAGCTTTATTATGGGTATTATGAAGCCAGTGCAGCTTGGATAGCCACAGATAGGAAGCATAGGACATTAACCATTAATTCAGAGTTGTTTTTACCTTCTACTACACAAGTCTTCCTTCTTCTTCGCTATTCCGGGTAGGGATATACAAGATTGGTCCTCCTGACGTCACGCAGGATCAAGATCGACGCTAAGTGGAACCCCTACGCCCAGATTGCTTGGCTGGACGTTCGTCAACCCTCAAATCTCAAGACCCCGCTATAGGAAGCGGCAAGCACGTATTGGAAGTATTGGATAAAGGTCACACACCGACCACAAGACCCCCCGAGCTAAGATCGACACTGGTCAGAGCAAGATCGACCAAGTACAACCAAGATCGAAGCTCGGTAACTACACGGCGCAGCGAGTAGAAGTATCCCCGCTGCTGCCACCTCTCCCGCTGTCCTGTCAGACAGCAAGATCGACAACAAGCGCGTCTATCGAGATCACCCGAGGAGCGATCTAGTCCCACCGACGGGTACACAAGGTGAGTACAAGTAACTTCATGGAAGATCGTAGTACCCCCTCCGTTAGTCGATGATTCGGGCGCCGTGTGCAAGAGGATCCCTGTGATCTTGCGATTTCACAGAACCACTTCGCCACACTTTCGAGCACGAATAGTAGCAAAGGAGTCCAAGCAGATTCCTGGCATGGAGTTCATTTTGACACATTCTCCCTAGTTGCACGACTGTTGACATTTCGACTGATGGTAGCTCTCGCACGAACCTGTGGCGAAGTGGTTCTGTGAAATCGCAAGATCACAGGGATCCTCTTGCACACGGCGCCCGAATCATCGACTAACGGAGGGGGTACTACGATCTTCCGTGAAGTTACTTGATCTCACCTTGTGTACCCGTCGGTGGGACTAGATCGCTCCTCGGGTGATCTCGATAGACGCGCTTGTTGTCTATCTTGCTGTCTGACAGGACAGCGGGAGAGGTGGCAGCATCGGGGATACTTCTACTCGCTGTACCGGGTAGATATCGAGTCTTCGATCTTGGATGTCTTAGATCGATCTCGATCTGGCCAGTGTCGATCTTGGCCGGGGTGGTGCCTTGTGGTTGGTGTGAGACCTTCTTCCAATGAATCCAATACGTGCTTGCTGCTTTCTATAGCGGGGCCTTGAGATTTGAGGGTTGGTGAGCATCCAGCCAAGCAATCAGGGCGCAGGAACTCTACTCACTGTCGATCTTTAGCTTGCGTAACGTCGGGAGGGCCAATCTTGTATATCCCAGCCCGGAATAGCGTAGATAAAGAAGACTTGCGAAGTTGAAGGTAAAAACAACTCTGAATTAATGGTTAATGTCCTATGCTTCCCATCTGTGACTATCCATATTGTATTGGCTCCATAATACCTATAATAAAGCTAAGGTCGATATTACCTGCCAAGATCGATATCGCGTGGGTACAATCATCTTGGGAGGGGATGATGGCGCTTGCATTCACTTGGTCACTACAGTGAGTATCACTATGTCGAGGATCACCATAGAGAGGAATTGTGCTCGATCCTGACTGACGGGACAAGATCGAAGTCGGAAAACTTCTTGCACAACCGTCCCCTGCACGTGCGACTGCAGCATAACTGCTTTCGCTCGCTACATCGCATCTCTTTCCAAGTCGATCATCTTTGCATGGCTCAAGATCAAATCCCCAATCCTCCTTCTTCCCAGTCTTCATCTGCTCCAAGATCGGCTGCACCACTGGACCAATTGGGCATACTCGTGGTGGCGGCTGCTACCGTCGATCCTGACACATCTTCCACTTCCCCCCTCAGCCCGGTTCTTCATGTCCGGAATGTCGTTGGTTGTTTTCAGCACCGACGGCGCACGTCCATCAATCTCACGTGGATATGCAAGTCGTCCGAGCCACGTTCCAAGACATTCTGGCATCTCTACGGAGTGTGGAGAACGTTATTCATCGCGAATCGGTCTTCCGACAGTTGCAGGATGATCATGAGGATCTCCAACATGCTCACGCTGACTCCCTCCACCACATGGGCGACCTCCATCACCATTTGGATCATCTACAATCTCAAGCCATGCCGTTCGCCAGATTCTGTCAAGGTCGATACGATACGTTGATCCAAGAGTTAGAGAACTCCAATGTGCAGCTAGTGGAGAGTAGGTCAGCTATTGAGGAGCTTGAGGAGAAACTGAGCAGAGCCTCCAAGCTGCAGGAAGATTACAGTGAGCTTCAAGCTACTTCCAAGAGCACGATCTTATGTCTGGAGGGCGAGACCCAAACTTTGAATCACCAAGTCCGGAATCTCCAAGCTCAGCTAGCCGCCCTGACTAGTCTTCCTGATCTAGGTTCCCCTCCCCCTCCTGCGCTTGCTCGTTTGTTATTCACCCAAGACCAAGAGCTGGCAGCTGCTCATCTTCGTGACCAGACCCAAGATCAATCTTTGTTAGAAGTCCGTCAGCACTTGCAGGCTCGAGATAAAGATCTCTCCAAGGCTCAACAGCGATGCCAAGTGTTGGAGCGGTCGGAAGCTTCACTGAAAGCTTCGACCCTTCAACTTCGACGTCAAATCGGCGCATAAGATCGACGCATCGTAGGGCATCAATTGCCCTGCTACAAAAGTTAGATCCGGTCTTGTCCCAGTCGATAGATACATCAAACTCCCCCACCGCTTCACGATAAGGTACTTTGCCAGTTTTATGATTGCCTACCACCGATGAATTCGCTCTTCTACTGCTTTGTGTTTGTTGCCATATGTATTCCACACTTGTTGGAATATCCCACCTCTAGATCAAAACGATTCAAAATCTTTCTTGCGTACTGTTCTTGATCCAGAATGGTCTCCTTATTTGTTTGGTGCACTCGTATGCCGAAGTAATGCGTTAGAAGTCCCATGTCTTTGAAACCATATTTCTTGTCTAGTGCTGAGAATAGTTTGCACTGGAACTGCTCTGAGTTCGATGTACAAACTACATCATGGACCTAGATTAGGACGAATGTTATGTCGCCATTCTTAGCATAGAAGTATAGACACGGCTCCGTCTTACACTGCTTAAAGCCAAAGTCCTTCATCCATCCGTCCAACTCCTCGAGCTGAAATGGTACTATGTTCGCGAACAAGTCAGGAAGAATGAGCTGTACTTGCTAAAGGTGAAGTCAGAAAATAATCCTGCGGATATTTATACGAAACCACTGGCGACGACAAATTTTGAAGCTTTATCTAGTTGGATTGGCATGCGAAAGCGACCACCTAGGTCAGCATAAAATGAAGTTGTCTGCTACGGTATTGTTTATACCGCTAGCAATGCAAGGGAGGACCGTTGGAAAACACGACATGCTACTGCTGGACAGAGCTGACTGATAGTATTAAGGCGGTGTAAGGGACAAGGCAGTTGCAGTAGTGTAGTCACACGGCTGCATGGATATGTAGGACAGGGAGAGAGGGGATTGCTAGTTTTCATTTCCCCAAAGGAGAGCAGTAGGAGAGAACAAGTTGGTGTTGATTGCGTGAAGCTAAGTGTTACGAATTCTAACAATGTCAAGTGCTGATTCTTCTATGACATCACCACCAATTACCTCAGCACCGTTGTCACCACCGGGACAATTTCGGGCTGATACAATTATCGATACAATGGTTTTTGTTATGCTCGATCAACGCAAACGTTACCGAAAACAACGTACCGATGCAGTTTCTACCGCCACCCGTGTTCGTGGCCAGGCAAATGCGAACTTCTTGTGCGAACACCTACTCAAACTTTGTGGCACCTGTCGAGAGTTCATGACATTTCTGCACACGAGCAAACTGGCATTTCACTGCACATGGCGGAGGCGTTGACATTCTTGCGGTGACACAGCTTGCTACCACGGAGAATACTATCTGGCGACATGTGTACCGTGTACTTCACGAGAGCGTTCGAGTGATCACGCATGGGTTCGACTTGACGGGGTGTCCTTGACAGGGGTGCTCGAATGCTCACCACGTGCGCGAGTACGTTGACACGCCCAGGTTTGGCTTGGCTCCCACCTTGAAGAAGCCTTGTCGACTTAGCGCCCGTGCTTTGACTGAAATAGGTACTTTTATCCACAAGTACCCAAATAACGGGTCATCACAAGCTCACGAAAGGTCGTGCGAGCCGGAAAAGGCGCGTGACCTGAGTATGAACTGACCTAAATATGAACAAAAAAAAATCTTCCAATTTACCGACTTCGGTCACTTAACAAGAGTCTCAAGATCGTCCTCGCCCTTCTCGCGACAACACAAAATAATCAACGATGCGTATTACTTCATTCGTAAACTTCTCAGTGACGACGTTCATCGTAATCAGCACTTGCTTCACAAGAGCTGAAAGTATTTTCTTCGTTAATAACATTGACAACGGGTTTCGCCTGCTTCGTATTTCCTTTCACGTACATGAAGAGCGAAGGAGTGGTAATGCAATGGCGAAGTTAATCTTGGGTCCAATGGTAGTGGTGATGACGCGATAGCCAAGTCAAGATATTTGCCAATCCGGACCCGGCATTGAAAGTCATCAAAGATGAGGTAGACAAGATGTCAGGTCAAGAAGGCGAACGCTGGTTACGGAGTCAGACTCACTGATGACGAAGTGGCCAAGCTCGCAGATAATTTGGCTTCGGTGCAAAAGAGGGCCCAACTCACGGATATGCAGGTGTTCAAGCGAATTTTGGTATTGCTTTATGACCGTATAATAAATATGATATGATTGAGAATGCCGAGGTCTATTGTATCTCGAAAGAGTAGAAGCAGCTAAGCCGAGTCATTGGTCACCAACTTGACAGTAGTGTACATTATGGACCCGCCAACACTAACCCCAAGCGTACCCACAATTACTTCCTTGAGGATAGACCACGATTCTTTGTCTTTCTGCGCCACTAAAACGGGATCTTGGGATAGTGGTGATATTTCATCGCTGACTATAGTAGCCTTATTTGCTTCAATGAACAGTTTTACCACGTTGTTCACTTGGTAATTACTGGTACTAGCCCTCTTCTGTCCAGCTGCGAGAGCTTGAACCAGCTTGGCCAGCTCGTCATCCGTGAACTTGGCACTCGTCGCTCCAGCATTAGCTTCCTTGAACATTTTAGAGACCATATGAAATCCTCATAACTGCCTTGGCTTCCTCTTTCACCTTCTTCGCGTCGGCGATCAGCATCGATGGATACTTGGAAGATAACAGGTATGAGGGTGTATCTGTTGGTTTGGAGATTGATGATTACGAATATTCCGAATGGAGACTGAGCCTACTGTGCTACAAGTAGACTATTCGCAGAATCATAATCTAGGGTTCACTGGGATAGTTCATACTGCCACCCATCATAGCAACATCTCTATCAGTGAACTTGGACCCACTCGTTGCTCTAGCATTTACAATCCCATTTTTGCTGCCTCATTCGCCTTCTTCTTGTCAGCGATCAGCTTCGATAGCTTGAACACTTGGTCATCCGTAAGTTGGACACTTTTTTGCGCAGCAGCGAAAGCCTTTGCGAACGAAGTCACCTCTTTAGCAGTTAGACCAACTCCATCACCAGCGTTCGCCTTGTTGACCAGAACCGTCATCTTGGCCACCTCGTCATCGGCGGCCTTTAATGTCGAGCCCGAACTAGTGAATATCTTCGACAGTTTGGACACCTGGTCATCACTAAGACCGGCCTCCCTTTGTATAGCCGTGACAGCTTGACCTACCTTGGTCATCTGATCGTCAGTGTACTTGGCCCCACCCGGTGCTCTCACATTTGCGAGCTTGAACATTGCCGACACCTCAGCCGCCACATCATCACTCACTACAGCTGTCGCTTTCGCCTTCTTCTTGTCAGCGATCAGCTTCGATAGCTTGAACACTTGGTCATCCGTAAGTTGGACACTTTTTGCGCAGCAGCGAAAGCCTTTGCGAACGAAGTCACCTCTTTAGCAGTTAGACCAACTCCATCACCAGCGTTCGCCTTGTTGACCAGAACCGTCATCTTGGCCACCTCGTCATCGGCGGCCTTTAATGTCGAGCCCGAACTAGTGAATATCTTCGACAGTTTGGACACCTGGTCATCACTAAGACCGGCCTCCCTTTGTATAGCCGTGACAGCTTGACCTACCTTGGTCATCTGATCGTCAGTGTACTTGGCCCCACCCGGTGCCCTCACATTTGCGAGCTTGAACATTGCCGACACCTCAGCCGCCACATCATCACTCACTACAGCTGTCGCTTTCGCCTTCTTCGTGCCAGCGAATATCTTATCACCACCCTTCAGACTCGAAAAGAACTTCGCGATGGAATCAGTGACCCCTCGCTCTTCTTGGATATCAGCGGACAAGCGAAGTCGGCGAAATCCGTTGTCAACGTACTTTGCGGCGGTGTTGCTTTCAGCGCTAATACAGTCAACGCAGATTAACGAAGCTATGATCAGGGTCAGGAAGAAGGTGAGGCGCATAGTTGATTTTGTCGTTAGTAGATGCGTAAGGACAATCTTGAGTGACCCACAGTCAGTGAATTTCGAAATGAGCTTCCACGTAACAAGTTTTGCTGTGAAACACTGGAGTGCCCATTATGCGGACACTAGCTGCAGTAATCGGATTTGAACCAAATCCTAAGAAACAGTGGGTGCCTTCCATAACCCTAACCAAAGGTCGCGCATTAAAGTTTAATCGGTAATATATTTTAAATTACGGATCCGTTTAATGCGCACCAAACTGGTTGCTGGAATGGAACCTTTGGGTATGATGGAGTTCAGTCAAGTGTTTAATCATGTTGCTACTTAAGAGTCGCATTAGAATTGTTTGGTGCGACCAAAAAGTGGTCTGACCAAACAATTCACCGTGATTAAACTGATCAAACTGTTTTATGTGGGTTATGGAGGGCACCCAGTGCAAACCCTGATTAGTTGCTGAGCGCTGCCGATCCTTGGTCCCGCTGCGGGGTGGGTAGCGTACTGTCGCTTTATCCTCAGTTGTCTACGTTTGAATTACTCATATATTGTAGGGCTGACTACATTACGGGTTACATGTACGATGGCAGAGTGAGCAGCACCGAACAAAGTTAGATGTTGGGGCTGCTGACGCTGGGGACATTCATATCTGAAATATGTGTGCTATATACTACGGATATGTTTATACCACCAATGTTGACGCTGTAGTTGTTGCATGTATACATGCAGATCAAATTATGTATCACTGTGCTACGATTACCAGAATGTTAACGTAAGGGATTTGCAGATCAGAGCGCAACTCCGTTCTATAATATCTTGACCAGCGACTTCAGTGAATAGATGTGAACACTTCTCCCAGACATTCAACTGAAACGGGGATCAAACAATTCTCTGGATATTTATTATCCAGAGTTTTAGGTGGGATCGCAGACCGTCTGGAAACTTGTATAAATACATAGATAAGTACATATCGTAATTTAATGAAACTTCACTCTCTATTACAAAGAGTCACAACCGGTCGGGAAATCGAATACCTGTCCTCATTTTTATCACGAACAGGTGAATGTTGACCCATCCGGACACTAACAACCTTCGTACGACCTAACAATAAGTAACATTCGTGCAGCATTCACGTAACATCCACTGGACCTGATGTGGCGATGATCCAGTGCTCGAAAAACGTAACAAGCCATTTCAAGCTATCGAATGGCTCTACTGGGACTGTTGTTGCAATTACGCTAGCTAAAATGATGATATTGAAGTGCGTGTCGTTGATGGAATTGAAGAGCATCAACACTCTACCTCCTGATGTTGTGTTCGTCAAGTTCAAGGATTATTCAGATTGCTCCTTTCACCTGGTGCCTGCCATCGATACGAGAGAGGAATCAGCGTGAAATTGCCAGATCGACAGTTCTCTGTATGCATACGTCAAGTGCCGTTGGTACTTGCATACTCTCTCACTACGGAAAAATGCCATCCAACACGACGTTCACCACAACGATCATTATTTTATGTTGCGGTGACGCGGGTCAAAACTTTACGTCAGCTTTATCTCATGACGCCCCATACAAATCAGTTTCTGGAGTACTTCATTCCAAGTCAAGACGCACTTCGAGAGAGCTTGAGACCGCTGGCACGAACAATCTGTCTCTAAGTATTTCAATTGCTAAATTTCTAGTGCATGTTATATAAGGCTTCATCGAGGATGTTTTGCTAACAAATTTGTTCTGTAAAACAGGTCGATATAAATATCCAGAGCTTCTCCGGGCAACGCACGGCATTAGTATAAACGAATGTTCTAATCTTTCTGATCCTGAATGCGGTTTTCATTTACTGAAAATGAAGGCTATCGGGATCACAACCCATAATACTTATTTGGGCACTGATTAGATCACCATTGAAAGTCATGCCCATCAGCACCATTGAAATCGTTATGTTGCTAAACGAGGAACTTACGTTGCTTGTCAAGGACTCATCACTACATGTAGATGACCGGTAAGTAAAATATATCACGATGAACACAGGGCAGTACCTGGAGATTAATCTACCTCCAAGGAAAGCACCAAAACGAAGGAATGCAGTGTACACGAAGGCGGTAGCCCTGAGGACTGCATGGTGTTAAAGGATCTTGATTTAAGGATTTTAGTGTACGCCTACTGAAGAACGACTACAACGTGGGGTCCTACGTGTATGCAGAGGTCAATGGTCATAGGTGGCGCACCAAATCTTCTTTATGATGGACTCCAAGTGCGGCGTGAATGTGTAACGCGCAACATATAGGCTAGGCAGTTCATGGAGAAGGCTTCTTTGTCGACTCTACAATTCAAATGTTGGAGACACAGTTATGTTTTCGTGCAAACATGAAATGCTTCCTCAACGATAAAATAAGTCGTTGTTATACTGTGAACGTTTGGTATGCACTCTATTGCTGTTCTGTTACCTGCTCTTGCGTAAGCTATGCACTTAGTTTAGAAGATTTTTTTCGGTCATGTTTAGTTCGGTTCATACTTAGGCCACGCTCCTTTTCCGGCTCGCACGACCATGTGATGACCCGTTATTTGGGTACTTGTGGATAAAAGTACCTATTTCAGTCAAAGCACGGGCGCTAAGTCGACAACTACGGGGCACTTTCAGAGAACTCGTGGCTGCGGTGTTTGGTTTTGAGCGTCGGAGTCCTCGACGAGCGAGCACACGTTTGTATTGTGATCGAGGAGCGTATATTCGAGATGGTAGCCCACTCCAGGTGAACCACGTCGAGTTCACAAGTTACACCGGGATGATTTTGCTGCAATACTGTCTGCGATGGTGATCAATCAAACAGCCAAGAAGTTCTCGATTCGAGGCGAAAAGAGAGCTATTACAAACTCGAAACAGTGGAAATGGTTGGCTTATGGTCTCTTCTCAAAGCGAGCGCGAGCTTACTCAGCACTGGAATCTGCAGCACTGAATCAAATTGATTCATTGGGTGATACTGACGTGGAAGCATTCTTGTCCGTGCTGAATTCTGCCCACCCTGAAGAAGCTCTGTGTGGTACTCCAGCTGTTGTTGTTAAAGAGAGAAATGCAACACTGAAAAGCGGATCTTCTATTCAATGGTGTTTCTCTCGTGGACAACCCGCCGTGGACGATAGGCATAAACGCATTAAAGTGGAATCAGTGATTCGTTGCGTTCGTACTTTCAGCAATGATGGAGAGAGCGAATGGGTGAATGCAATGATCCCCGGTCTTGGAAGATGCCAAATTCAGCGTGATGATCTCATTTTTGATCTGAGCAGTGCTATCGAAACTCGCCCTGGTGCACTTAAAACACTCACGATTGGATTTAATAGAGAGGAAGACACATATCCCCGCTCCGATGGTTTGCCACAATTTCTAGCGGCGATTGGTTCTACTCTGAAGAATCTGACGCTGGATGGGCCACGGCAGGAGATCGACGAGAACGTGATTATTCGGAACTGTCCTAACCTTCACAAGCTGTCACTGTGTGGTGGAATTGTAGACGTTCAACTGGACTTCAGTGACTACCGCTATAACAACTTGCCAGTTCCGGAGCTTCAACAATGCCATTGGCACGACGTGAGAACCCTGGCAGCTGATTTCAGTAATGTTAACAATCCTCTCTCCAAAATTGTACGTCGTCTGCGACTCCGTCTGAATGATCGATGCAAGGGCTGGAGATGCGTTGCAGGTGGCTACGCCTTTGACAACCTTCCAGAAGATATTAAGGCGGTACTTCGTATGTTGTATGTGTACCGCCACCTGGTATACCTCGACGTTTTGATGTTGACGGATCACCGCAAATATGGTAATGCATTCAAGAAGCAGCACCTAAAGCCTATTGACCTCCCGGCCAAACTGCCTCGAAATGTGAAGCTCGCGTTTCTCAGTGTGATTTCGACCAGAACGATTCCAGCTAGAGCGAAAAGAGCTCGTCGGACACCGCAAGCAGAAGCAGCGGTTGGTGGCATAGGTCAACAGGTTATTTCCCAGATCTTTTCATTCGGGACCTCCAGTTCTCCGCCAGGTGTACTTCCGGACAACCAAACACTACTGGGAGCCGTACGATGATTTCTATGACGACTACTACGAAGAAAGCGATGAAGAGGAGCAAGAAGATGATGCCTAGGATACGGTCACTGACCCGAACAACACTCTGATCGAGGCGCTCATCTAAAACTGTCGATTCTTCGAAGTATTCTGAATTTCGAGCGTCATACTCTTCATAGTACTGTACGTTCTTCATATATATACGATCGCGGCGGAATGCCCAGCTGAGCATCCGTCGTTTATACTGTATAAAGATCATAGAAGTAAAACGACCATTAGTCGTGGCTACACTAGGCGAGTGCAGCCACTCGAGTCAGATTATTTAGTGTGCCTGTTCAAGGCTGAGTGTGAGAAGATCGACAGCTTCGAAGCAGTTTATGCGGAGAAAACAAAAGAGATTGAGTAGAGCACTAGTGGCCTATTCTGTCAAGACAACTCGGCCTCAATATAAGATAAGTCAGCACACAAAACTAGCGCAGCTTGTTCTGCTTACAAGTGCCAAGTGCCAAGTTCCAATAGACACGTTATGTTTTCAAAAGTGAAAACCAACTTCTTCAAGGAGAAGACTTTTGATTGTCTATTCGTTGTGCACATGCTGCGAAGGGACTTCTACTCCATCTATTTTCTGATTTACATACATGTACTACAAAACCTCGGTTTATTTGTGTACCCATAACCTAAAACGTCCAATTATTATAGTACCCGACCTTGAAAGGACAAATCATTCGAAGATCACATTAGGGGGACTCAAACCTGCCAAAAATAGCACTGATTTCGCGTTTGGCGGATCCCTGGTTTTGGCCACGAAGGGTTGCTGATTTTCGAAACCAGCACTTACTGGTTTCGCGCCAAAATCTTTTACTCGAGGCAAGGCGAGGGGATGCGTCGCCGTTCGCGCGCGCGAAGGACTCAGAATCGATGGGGATCTTCGCGCCAAAACTCTATCAGGAGCCTGTATCAGGGCGGGGGTACCAGGCAGAGCCTTTGTTCACTTTGCAACTTGCTGACCAGCACTGAAGACTACAAGAACACGCAGCACTATCCCTCCTACTCCCCCGTCATTGTGGGCGCGCCATGGTCTCCACCAACGAAGCGAAGGACACACACCTTACGGAGGCTGACATCAAGGTTCTGGTGTCTTGGATCGAGAGCCCAGCAAACTTCGAGAGCATACACGGCACAAGTGGGAAGACTACAGTCGGAGGGAAGGCCAAGATCACGAAGACGGCAGCGTATGCGCAGATGGCCGCACACCTCCACAGCAAAACAAAGAAATACGAGGGCCTCAAACCAAGAAATATGCAGTAACGTTGGGAACACGTGGTAAAGAAGTTTCGCGATGTGCTCAAGCTGCAAGACGGAACCGGCATGGGCCTTACCGCTGCCGAGATACGTCAAGGTGTGTCCCTCCCAACCAAGTTGGAGAAGATGTGTCCGTGCTTCTACAGACTGGAGGCTCTTTTCGGTGAGCGGCCAAACATGAACGCGCATGCCACAGTCGAGCTCGGCGCTGTTGTACACGCCGAGATCAATGAGAGTGTTCCTACTGAAACGGAGGTTTGCGTGCTAGCCTCCGCGTACGAGAGCGATGATGCGTCTAGCTCGAGCCTTCACACGACGTACTTTGCAGCAAGGTCCTTCAGTGCGAGAAGAACTCGAGTGGTGTAAAGAGCGCGTGTTCCTTGGCCAATCCCCCATAGCTTTTGGGTTCTCCCTAGTGACACGCCGTTGCCGCAATTTCCTAAACGATCCAACTCAACCGCTAGCTGCAGCCACACCGGTGCCTGTCCGCAAGCAGAATTCTTTTGAAATATTCCGTGATTCTCGATGTCCGATACGATGCGGAGAAAGCTGGAATGACTAACCATCGTCATTTGGCGGAATTGCTTAGGTGAGAGAGACTGGAAACCACTTTCACGGAATTCGATACTCATAGGGAGGCGTGCATGCCCCTCCAAGTATCGACGAGACTCCACCAAGTCGAGTAGAGCGGTAAGCTCCTCCGTAGACGACGGAAGTTCCTCGGGGTCAATCAGTTGCTGCACCATGTCGTCACAACCTAGGTCATGCAGCTCTTCCTCGTCGCCCTCTTCAAGAATTGCAACCGCCAAAATGTCAATGATCTCGCCGAGTAAGCGCTGGCGCTCACTCACGCGTGGCATGCTGTCGTCTGTGCAAGGGGGGATTTTGAGATCTTTGCAAAAGAAGGACGCGCCGTTTGAGTACCCCCTTTGCGATGCCAACAGCGACTCCTGGTTTCACGTTCTCGGAACTGCTGAAAATCAGAACGCCCGACCACCGGTTTTGATTGGCGTTTCGGCAAGGTTTGAGTCCCCCTATTATATCCATTCAGTCATATTGTGATCGTCAACGATTTTGTCTCTTAGCAAAAACGCCGTTTTATAGCGAAAGGGGTTTAGTAAAACGGATAAAAATTAGCAGAAAATATGCTTATATATAATATACTTTCTTCCTCCTCAGATAGTTATTTTGTGCAACCTCAATATTGGCTGTCCAGTTAGATGCTGTCAGAGCTACAAAAGTCTTTTTGTGCTGCTGTAGAGCTGAGTTTCATGTGGATGTTTGTGTCTTTCCGCTCGGTTCTTATTTCATACTTTTCTAGAGCTGGACCCACTCAAGCTTCGATTAATTCGGCAAATTCCTCGAAACCTTCACTGTCAAACGCGAATTCGGCATTCTCCATTCTCACAGGTATTCGACTAGTTTTGCAATGTCACCTACTTTGATTGAAATTGTGGCTAGCGGATATATGTGCATGGATGGTAGAATGCCGACTTCGGCTAGGACATTTGGGCAGATTTATTTATAAATCGGCCAATTTCGGCTAAATCGGTCGTCTTCTGCTAAATCTCATCACTTAAACAACTCGCCTTACGTGCCGGATATGGACTTCGACCGCGCTGAAACCATCCTCAGTGCGACTGTGGGCGAAGATATCGTCGAAGTAACTCGGCGTGAAGTCGCGGAGAGGCGAAGCCCATGGGGAACCATGCGATTGAACGTGGCAGGTGAGTTCTTCAGGCCTTGGGGCATGACGAGACACTCCCAGAGCATTCCGCTGGGAGTCCAGAGTTGTTTTATTGTCATGTTCACTCAGAATGTCTATTTTAATAGCAAATCGGCCAGCCATGCGGCGGATTTAGGTGATAATGTACGGAATTACTATATATACACGGCGACCAACGCCGTTTTATAACATACAGCTAATTTTTAACCGAATACATACGGCGACAGAGAACAAACGGTACGCCAACCTCAAGAAGTGTGTATTTTGTACACCGGAGATTCCAGTGCTCGGCTATTACGTGAGCAAGAAGGGAGTATGAGTCGACCCAGAGAAGGTTTCGTCCATTTGCTCATGGCCTACGCCCACAAGTCCCACGAAGCTCCGTCAGTGGCTGGGTCTCGCGAACTATCTGCACAAATACACGAAGGTCTTCGCCGGACTGATCCAGCCTCTATTGTTCCTGTTGACGAAATACGCCACGTGGTCTTGGCGTCCCGAGCACCAAGCCGCATTCGACTCGGTGAAGAAAAGCTTGGTGTCTGCGCCAATACTGATGCTCCCGGACGATTCGAAGCCTTCCCACGCTGTGCGCGACGTTAGCGATTTCGCTATCGGGTGCGCGCTCATGCAGTTTGACAATGAAGGTCATGAGCGAGTCGTGAGCTACTAGTCACGACAGATGAAGCCGGCTGAGCGCATCTACCTCGTGCACGACAACGAACTTCTTGCGAGGCGGTATGCTCTGATAAAATTTAGAGTGTATCTGCTGGGCGAGCAGTCATTCGCCGTGAATACAGATCATGCATCGCTGCGGACGGCGATGAAATCACCAAACCTATCCCAGCGTATGGCGCGCTGGTAGTCGTTCTTCGCCGAGTACAACTTCGTCGTGCACTACAAGCCGGCCAAGAACAATATCCTCGCCGACGCGCTGTCTCGGCGACCCGATTACGATCCTCGTGTCGTATTGGGTCGTCAAGTGATTGACGATGAGGATGAAGGTAATGATCACTGCGCTATGAACGCAGCGTCAGGCATCAACCTGACGTCTGTGTCCCCTGAGATGGATTTGCGCGATGGGATCGTCGCGGCGTACGTAGGCGATGCGGTCTACGCCAACATCTTGGCGTACCACCGCTCTCCCAGTAACGAGACACTAGGAGCCCTCTCGCGCAATACGCGCAACCAGATCAACCGCCACCATCTTGACGGTGATTTGCTGTACTACAACATCGATCGTTCGATGCGCCGCGAGTCGTCGTGCCCAACGACGACGATCTGCAAGCTCGCATCATTCACGAGTTCCATGATAGCCCCACAGGTGCACACTTGGGCCGCGAGAAACCTTCGCGGCAATATCCCGCGATTATTACTGGCCCCGCATGTACAAATGGGTGCGTAAGTGGGTCCGCACTTGTGAGACCTGCCAACGGGTGAAGCCGTCCAGTCGCCACAAGCGCCCCTGCACCCGCTGCCGATTTCGTCGATTGCGTGTTTTGTCACGACGGCTAACCGCAGTCGATCACCTCCGATCGTGAGCCGGGGTTCACGTCCGCGTTCTGGGCCACCCTCTACCAGCTTCCGGGGACGAAGGTGTTAATGTGGACGGTGGCCCATCTGGAGACGGATGGCCACACAAAGCGAATCAACAGGGTACTCGAAGATATTCTTCGGATTTACGCAACTTCTTTCGATAGTTGGAGAAAGTTATTACCCTTTGCCGAGTTTTCACTTAATAATCCTCGACGGGGTTGACACCGTTCTTCGCGAACAACGCGCGGCACCCGCGCGTCCCAGATCTCCTCGGCGTGGGCCATCCCACGGTGTCTGGTGCCTCCACTCTGGGTGGGGATGATGATGGTGGCAATGATAAATATGTTGTGACGAGTGCGGCTCAAGACCCCGAGTCACTGAACGCGGTCACCTGCTCCAAGGGAAAACAGGCTCTCGCGACGCCGAGCTCTGCGGGGGATCAGCATGGACAGCACGGACCCTAATTGACCCCGGTAGTACCGGTACTCAAATCGCAGACAACTACACGCCGAAGTCCCCGGAGCCAAGTCAATAACGCCGCTGTTTTCGGCGTTTGTCCAGCGACGCACGTCAATCGCCCGTTTTGTGCGCGACGCACTTCAAGGTGCAGTAGATAAACAACAATAGAACGCAGACAAGCGCGGACGCAAGAATATGGATACCTTCCGGATAGGAGAGCAAGTCCTCCTGTCGACCGATGCATTCGCTCTTTTGCAGTGACCAAACTCGGCGCGAGCAAACTCGCGCCTCGTTTTATTGGACCCTTCAGAGTCGTGATGGTTAATGGTGAAACCTACATGATTGATATTTCTACGTCATTAAGATTACACTCGACGTTCTACGTCGGGGGCTCAAGCGTACCACCCCGCTGCTATCTCGTCGACGGTGGTCCTACAGCGGCGGCGCCGGCGAATACAGTGAACTCCCCTCTCAGCGTGCCATCCGCGGTCCTCCAAAGATGAGCATCTTCAGCTCCCGAGTCCGCACCAGTAACTCCCGGTTCGACCGGCGCGTCCCTTCAAGGTCCCTCCGGGTCTGCGCGATCTGCGCGGTCGACTACTCAGCCTCCGCCTGAGCGTCCAGTGCACGGTTCGCTGCAGCCACCACATCCACCTGGCGCACTCTGGCGTAAGCGGTATCGCCGCGAACCCCCTCCGCCGATTGCTTACTCGGCTGGCCAAAAACGCTGGATCGTCGACCACCTTGTGGTACATGAGGATCATCCTCGTGCGACGCATCGTACCCGCACTCATACGACTAGAACATCCATCCGTGGGATTCCCCCCGGTTATCCTCCTGACGAGGATACGTGGGAAACACGTTCATATCTCCTCCGGGATGTCCCGGACGTGGTTCTCGAATACGCGAGAGAGATTGCGAACGAGAACACCGCTGTCATCGACCATGCGGCGACCAAGATCGTGACCGAGAACTCCATCGACGCCGACTCTGCGTCGACCGAGACCGCGAACGACCAGGGATATACCCCAACGAGAACTAGCGCGGCAGCCCCAATCGCGAATTGAAGCGATCCACGACTGTTCCGATTCACCGAGCGGCCGCTCGGTGACCTCGCGCATTTAGTTCGCCTCGGGGCAATTGTGATGTAGCGAACATCAAGTTTAGCCCTTGGTTGAGTCTAAGGAGCCGTGGCCTACGGTACAAAATTGTGACGCACCAGAGCTCGGCTTTAAAAGCAGCTTAGGAGAGGTGGTCTACGGTACCAACTCGGCTGAAGACCTCTTAAAGGGGGAAACCGAGTCCGAGGACTCGGCTATGGGACCTTCAGAGCTACCGGAAGAAGATGCGATCAAGCGCAGGGACTAACGACCATCGGGAGAGCCAGGAATAGTCGCTTCGACTGGGCTGAAAGGTCGGCGAGATCTATAACGACTCTATTTCACTAGATATTTGTATAGGAACCAATTAGGAATCAGAAAAGGGGTTTAAGCCTCTAGTATTAAACAGAGCAGAATTTGCTAGGTCCAGAACACATGTACACTCTTCCGTTAAGTCCCTACACAGGCCGGATTATGTCTGCCATCAGAACTCGAGAGACATAGTTTGTAGAGTTCTGACTGGTAGCGCCAATAGATTAGGTTGGCCCGGGGAAGGGCGTGTCTCGCCAAGCGCGAAGAACAAACCCCGCCGAGCTCGGCGGGTCGGTATACCGTACAGCCCGGGTACCGTTACTCTTTCAGCCGAGTAGCCTTTGCCTCGGCGACCCGTAAAGTGCTAACGCGCCGTCGTCCATCCTTTGGTGGAGGGCACGGGATAACGTATTATTGGCTGGCTTGGTTGGTTGGTACTCGGCGGAAGCGAGACACCAGCTGTCCCGGAAGGGCCGAACCGCTAGGGGACAACCCAGCGCAGGCCAACAAACGCCGACCTAACTCGGCGATTGTTGTGGTTGCGTTATATTTACCCACATCGGACGGATTTGTGCGTTCTGCAACACCACACAATGTTCCGAGCTGCCACAGACGGCGCAACCCTCGCGGAAATTGTGCATAACTGATCTGATCATCATTCCACGCGTTGGTGCACACGCGCGAGTATGGTTGTGCTCCTGCGGTGCGCAAGAACAGTGGTCCGCACTCAGCGTGGTTGCCCAGTCAACGCCGCCAACGGGCGTCTCAATTTCCAAGAATTTGCCCGCTTGCACTCACGTCCCGTGAGTGCTGCCTTAAGAGGAGGGTGATGAAATGGGCCCTCCATTTACATAAGTAGTTAGGCATCTATCTGATATTGCGTAAGTAGGCATGGTCGGCACACAACTGGCGTGTGCTGATTCGTCATCCTCTGATTGGCTGAAAGATGGGGGAGCAGAATCCACTTACAGCCAATCCGCTGTCGACTTTATTTGAGTATTACTGAGAACAAGACGCTTACTCGACAGCTAGGTGTAACACATGCGCATGCATCAACAGAGAAGGTGTCGGCAGTAAGCACATGCGTTCGAAGAAACAACATTTATTGCGCCTTGAGGTACACAACGTAACCCTACTCAGACTGTACAGAGATAACGGGCGCGCCCATGGGGTACCTGTCCGTGGCGAAGCGTCGAATAACAAGTAGGCATGAAATCCGCAGTGACATTCTCTCAAATCGAGACAAGATACATTGCTGCGAGGTCACATACACCCGCTTCATGTCTATTGGCCATGAGGAGCTTCACCTGGCAAGAGTGACTTACTAATGCCCTTCATGGAACTCTTCACTGTATAATGCGATAGCCGTAGTGATATACTGTGTAGACATGGTTAAATGTCTTTGGGAAGCCGTGTGTGTAGATAAACCATTGGGAATAAGAATGAGGTGGTCATTTCGTTTGCAAAAGTTGTAATTCTTTGCAACTCACAAACAACTCAACTAAACGAGCTACATGAATGCAAACCGTAGTGACATCATGCACTTGAAGGACCAAGCATCATGAAAACACATCACAGTGTGGGCTGAATACAATTTCTACCGTGAGGATCTTTGGTATTCATATGAACGAAAGTGCTGGGTCAATAGAAAGAGAGCGTCCGCCCAATATTTCCGTTCGTCGATCATGTCATCTTTTCTAGCATTGCCCCGATTCATGAATACTCTGTTTCCTTCGTTGCCAAAACTACTCCCTATCTTCAAAGCATACACTAAGTGAATGCAAGTACCAAATTTGAAGTTGTACTTGCACGGGCACTTCTTGTTTTGTTTATCCACTGGCCAACCATCCCAGTGCATGTTTTGAAATCCCATGCGTGTGTAATTGGTACCCATTTGGGAAGATACCTCCAGTGCTTCCTGACGTTTTCCTATTTTGGGAAGTTTTATTTGGGGTGCTTGAATTGATACGACGTGCATTACTGCATGTTAAATGCAGCCAGTTGCTGGCCGACATAATACTCAGGCTCGATCCCCAGGTGCGGCAGTTTCTCGCGATTCAATTCTGTTGTGCGACGGATATGAACTTATCGTGTTTCTGGCTCGTAATGAAAACATTTTCCTTTGATGGACTCGTTCTCGCAGCGATTATGCAGCTCTATCTTTAAACGTCGATTCATTGTGTAATCTCACTTTAACCCCCCAGCGACTAAGGTTGTATATGACAACATGAATTCATGTTGTACGTACAACATGTTCCAATAGGGATTGGCTCTAAAATCAGCGAAAATATAGTGAAATCAAGTATAAGCACATCCCTCATAAAAAGTTCGATGCACAGGGCTAGGTTGAAAAGCAGATCTCAAGATTGGAGCCTTTCTTTGAAAAGGACTGCTGAAAACCACCAGTTGAGAATTTGCGAAGTCGAGTTCGCATCGATGGTGGAGCGCCGCGAAACCCGGAGCGAAAAGGCTGCGTTTGCCGCCAATATGGCAGCTGCACACGCAGACGACCGGGCAAGGCTGCTACAGGAGCACCGCGCGTTCCTGGAGGGTAAGCGGGACGCAGATGCAGATTTTGCCTCGGTGCGCCCGGCTCCCAAGAGAGCCCCAAAGTCGATCGTACTTGGACACCCCCCAATGGGCAAGGACGCCGCATATTTGGCGCACCACAAACGATTTGTCTCGGAACAACGACGTGCTATTGCTGCCAAAACCCTTGCTGGGTCTGGCAAGAAAAAGCTAAAAACGCCCAGGAAGAAGGTGGTGGACGAAACGTGGGAGCCAGGGGATGATGAAGAGGAGCAAGAAGACGAAGAGGATGAGGCTGACAACGACTGGGAAGACGCAGACGAAGTCGTGTCAAAGAAGGCTAAGGGCCCGAAGGTAACCGCTATACAGAAGGTGGTCAATGTCCCTAAGGTACATACAACTTGTTTGTGCTACAACATGTTTATGGTGCACCGTACTAACGACTCATGGCTGTGTTTTGATGCAGATGCCTCGGAAGAAATCTGCAAAGACACTTGCGAAAGAAGCCAAGGAGGCAGCAGAAGCTGTAAAACGGAGTGCGGCCTCAAAGGCACGCCAAGCTCAAGTCAGCGCGGCTCAGCGTGAGGGGAAGGAGGCCAAGGAAGCGGCACGATTGCGGTTGGTGGAGAAGCAAGCTGAGAAGCAGAAGACACGCGAAGCCAAGAAGAGAAATGCCCAGGTGAATCAATACCCAACGACACCAAAGCGTTTCCGCACCAGTCAGCATGATATTCATGTGGCTACCAGCCGTGCCAGGTGCGTACAACATGTTCACTATACAACATGTTTGTTGTACGAACTAACATTACCTCGTATTGCAGCTCTGATTCTGAAGACAGCTCTCATTCTGTCGCATCGAGGTATGTTCTGATAAAGGATACGTCGATTGCAATGCTGTATAACAGCTTGTGCTATTGCAGGCTAGCGCCCGAACGCGATTCATCTCCGGAACAAACTCCACCAGCCATAATCCCGAGGTATGTACTATTTGTTTTTTATACAACATGATGTCATGTTGTATTATACAACTTGTTTTAATTTCGACATGTTGTATGTACACAGTCATGTTACTACAACGAATCTGGTGCTGCCTGACTACGATGTACTGGATTCTGATTGTGACGAAGATGAGGATGAAATGACTTTCGATGAGACTGGTATTGAACATGACGAGCTGGACGAGCCGGACGCAGACTTTGAACCTTCCCAAGAGAGAGATGCTCGAGCTGAAAGTAGGGAAAGTGAGGATGGCGTCGACGGAGATAATGGTGAATGGCCTGTATTAGATTCGGACGCTATACTGGCTTTCGCTAAAGACGAAGATGCGCTGGATAAAATGAGAAAGCACGGTTGGAACCTTGACAAAAGCACATTTCCTCCCGATGAGCGGTACCCAGGTCTGTACAACGGTGAGTATGGCCCATCTGACGAAGTGCGGCAACATTCAAACTCCCCGTTGGATCTATTTTTATATTTCATGCCAAGGGATTTATGGGTTGAAGTCGCACACCAGTCTACCCTGTACCACGAACAGCATCTCGTTGAAAGAGTGGACAGAATGTTCGACAAGCAGAAGGAGCCTGGCAGGAAATCGAAAGGGTACTACATGGATAAAGAAGCAAAACACGGAGATATCCTGCCGCACGAGATATTGGTTTTGCTCGGGCTTCTACTGGCACGAATGATCTGCCCCCAACGTCGGCATTTCTACGACCGCTGGTCAACTACATCGAGTGGTGCCGTCCCTGCAGGGACCTTTGGGAAGTTCATGAAGCGAAATCGCTTCACATACATACTTTCGAACCTACACTTTACGGACAATGCGAACCAACGAGCAAGCACAGATAGAGCTTGGAAGGTGCGATCGGTAGTTGACGCGTTACAGAAATCTTTCTTAGCCGGATATACTACTCCGCCTGTAGTTTCGTTCGATGAAGCGATGATACCTCTGCACAATCGCCACAACCCGACCCGCCAGTACCTCGCGAACAAGCCCCACAAGTGGGGCACGAAACGTTTCATGACATGCTGTGCAACTACGTCCTACTGTCTTCGGTACGTACAAAACAAGCTCTTCGCGAGCTTGTTTTTTTTTGGCCTAAGGAAACAGGTTGTATATGTAATGTTGTATCTGACAACATGCATTAATGTTGTACATGAACAGACTTGAAGTATACTGTGGCAAGGGCTAACATACTCAAGAACTTGGAAACGTTCCAGAAAGCGTACAGTCTGTGGATCATAACACGGGACCGGCAGCAGTCATGCGCAACGTGGATGCCGTCCTTCCCCCTCGTACTGATGGAGTGTACCACTTGATCGTGACAGACCAATTTTACACGTCTGTGCAGCTCGCTTACCAGCTCCTACAGCGTCAGATTTATTGCGTTGGCACAATTCAAGACAGCAGAAAGGGTTTCAGCAACGCGCTAGTCGAGAAGAACCGTGACCTCCCCAGAAGCATTGATCATGGAACGACACGGATGGCTGTCGCCAAAAACTGCCCTCTCATGACAGGTCTTGTTTGGTGGGACCGCCGGCCGGTACAGTTGCTCGGTACAGGGGGCAGCAGAACTATGGAAAGCTGTCGTAAGTATATATATATATGTTGCGTGTCGAGTATACTAACAGAAGATGTATGCAAATGTAGATCGATGGAAGCCTGGTGGCGTTCGTGCTGAAGTGCCCTGCCCAGCCCTAATACGCGACTACCATCGCTGGATGGGCGGGGTGGATGTACATGATCAATTTCGTCTCCAGCGGTACTCCCTCCAGCAGCAGACAAAGTGCAAGAAGTACTACAAAGCGATCTTCTTGGGGCTGGTTGACGTGGCTATCGTCAATGCCTATGTCGTGTATCGGGAGATACAGAATAAGCGCGGAGCAAGACAAAATACTCATGCTGAGTTCTTGATGCAACTACAAGTCCAAATGTTGGAACTCACCGCGTCCGACTTCGCACAGGTAAGAATCCTACAACATCTATGGATACAACATGTTGACTTGTATATTTTCAGCGACAGCCGCAAGTGGATGACTCCATCGCCGTGGCGAATACTTTGTCTTCTAATCATGTGCCGCGCCCAAGCCCAGACGTTCAGTTTGTCAACGGGCAGAAGAAACACAGGCAGCGCCAGTGCAAGGTCTGCTCAAACCACAAACGGCGTGTAGGCGAACACAGAGCTACCATGTTTTATTGCCCGGGTTGCAGCCCGTCGGATAAAGCTAGGTAAGGTTACTATTGCTGGGTCAATGCGTTGGCTAACTGATTTTTCTAGAACCTACTTGTGCAACAAGGTTTGGCCGCACACGAAGAATAACACGCTTACTTGCCATCAGATTTGGCATTTTCAGTGGAACAATGGCCAAGATCGCCCCCGCCCACGTTGCGGCAGAGATATTCAGAACCGTGAGGCTGGTGGTGGCGTCGGCAAGCGAAAACGCCGCTCTACAGACCGTGGCAGCTTAGGCCGTGACGACGCCAGCATGGAAGGAGACGACGCTACTGAAGAGGAAGAGGACATTGATGATGAAGACATAGGGGCGCCAGTGCTTAGGAAGAGGACGCCGAGGACATCAGCGCGGAGGCGGGAGAAACTGAGGGTGCTAGCTCCGAAGTGGAAGGCGCCGGGACACACGCAGAGGGTGAGAGAGAGCAGGAAGGTTGGGAAGTTGATACAGCTGGATGTGTCAGCATTTAGCTCACAGATTTCAGCCATTTGCTGGCGTTTATAACAAAATGTCAGTACTTCCGTGAAGCAACCATTGCGTTCCACTTGAGTGCAAATTCAGAAAAAAAGGTGATGTCTCGTTTCTTGATAAAAAGGCCCAGAGTGATTAGGGGGTGACGTCCATTTTTTGCTCGACATGTTGTAGGAGACAGCATTAAGGAACTGGCGTGGTTGTATATGACTACATGTTGGAGATACGTTGAAAGTTGCATGTCGCGTTTTTCAGAAAAAGTCCTCGTACTTATTTGAGTCTATACAAATATCAAGTACAGCCCGGCATTAACCCGTTGTATATGACAACATGTTTGGAAAACTGAAAAAGATGTGAAATCCGTTTGGTCGTTGAGGGGTTAAGACCCTATTAAATTGCTCAACCGGATTATTCGTTGTGGTAGACCCGCTTGCAGTACCGTATGTCTGCCAAAGGATAAATGCGCCAAACTACCATTGTGACTCCATATACGCAACGAACTCAGCTAAGAGAGGATAGCATTTCCACTTCTTAAAAATGGCATGTCGTATCACTAACGCCACTGCTTGCCCATAGCAAAATCAAAGTCATAAATGGCTTGCATCAGCGACGCTTTAGCATAAGTTGGGAACCCTTCCATGTGTTTGTTCACGTTCACCAAAACGTGAAAAGCACATGAGGAATTGAATCCCTGGACTGTCTCCAAACACCTTACAAATTGCATCATCCTGTCCTGCTTCGACATCCCCCATAACATTCCGCAGCAACAGTTCGTTTCGATGCTGCTAGCATATAGACTTTAAACAGCACGTGGATCCCGCCTCGTAAATCCACTCCAAACGTTGGGATACAACGAAAAGAGCTATCAGGTGGAACCTGCGGACACGATCTGAAATCCCAAACACGAGAACTGGAACATATTGTGGCGAAGTGGTTCTGAGAAATCGCAAGAGCGCAGGGGTCCTCTTGCACACGGCGCCCGAACTGCCGACTAACGTAGGCGGTACTCCGATCATCCGTGAAGTAACTTGATCTCATGTTGTGTACCCGTCGGTGGGACTAGATCGCTCCTCGGATAATCTCGGAAGACGCACTTGTTGTTAATCTTGGGATATCTGACAAGACAGCGGGAGAGGTGGTAGCAGCGGAGATACTACTACTCGCTGCTCCGGGTAGACATCGAGGCTTCGATCTTGGGTGTCCTTGATCGATCTTGATCTGGCCAGTGTCGATCTTGGCCAGGGAATGTTTTGTGGTCGGTGTGAGACCTTCTTCCAATGAATCCAATACGTGCTTGCCGCTTCCTATAGCGGGGTGTGGCGAGGCCGATGAAACCTTTATCGCCCAGGGGGTTTGTATAGCGCAGACCAAGATGTTCCTCAAGGTATAAACCCAGAGAATAGACTTGAGAGTCAACAGCAAGGTGATTGATCCAGAGGTTCACAGCCGCGAAGCTTTACACCCTGAGAATCTTTCCCCTTGGTTGGCGTGGGTACCTCGTGTAATCCCTGTCGGCTCGTTTGTCTTCGACGGAACGGCACTCCACCGATTGTAAGTGTAGCCTGGAAGAAGTGCCGGAGTGCACGTCTAATCCAGGACGCACCTCCACACCAAAAGGCAAACCCAGAGAATCAGATCACCCGAAACCCAGAATATCACATATTCATGGTCCGGTATCTCAGTCAACTCAGGGACTTGGAACTCAGAAGACACCTTACCCAAATGCCCTCTTAGTTTGATAAAATCAACAAATACAGAGTATACAAACACTACAACTAGCCGTCACTTATTCTTTTGGACCCTCGGACAGTGAGTCACACCTACACTAGGCTCACTCGAGTCCTAAATTCAAGGGCCTAGCTCCTCTGAGACTCACACAAACGCGCACCACCTCCAATACAGGAGGAAAATACAATCACTATCAATAACCTTCCCTTCACACAAGCAGTCAGTACAAAATCCTGGAGGCGACTACCTAGCACCCCAGAATACGCTTTGGTAATATGAAATGGGCTACCACGAGCACAGGAAGTGACCCAACTAGGATATGGAATAGATGGATCACCCCAGGAAGCTCAAGGCCGTCGCTGGTCCCCACCTAACTGGACTTGAGATTGATGGAGTCCACACAGACGGTCGTCCTTCACCGTTGATGTGCCCTTAGCGTCCCGCGGTCGTAGTCTCGGGTCCTCCGGAATTGCCGTCGGCAGGCTTGGCCGAAGTCACTTGCGCAGTACAGGGAAAATTGAACTATGTTTGTCTTTTATCAGCTACTTCTATTTCTCTAACTCTTCTGCATTCTTTGGGCAAATATCGTCTGTTCACTATACTTGAGGTCGAATATCTTGTCTTGAGTATACCTTGGGTTCAGCGGTCCAAACTTGCGATCGGCTTGCGATTCCATTGTTGTCAGGCTTCGAAAGTGCCCAATGTGGGTCTTTAGCCTTGGTCTAATATGACACGGGATTCCCTCTCGATTCCTTGAAAGTGTCCAAATTGCACATCCATGCTGATCCTTCAAGGTCACACATCACTTGATTGCAAACTGGCTTCGGACTGACTCGAAATCCAGAGAATCACATGAAACTCAGGGTCATCCCTGAAATCTCTGTGAAACTCTGGGGGTTGTGATGATCTCTGGATGTTGGCTTGGGAGACACATGATTTTGGTATTTAGAGTCTGGATTCGCGATCCAAACCCAGAGATTCATCTTGAACTCTGGGCCACCCGCACTCAAGGGGGTGAACTCTGGGTCACCATACGGTACTCTGGATATTAGGTCTGCTGCGTCACAGACTCACATGTATCTCCATAAATCCAAACACTTAGCGGGTTTAGCGGTCTCCTGCGCATGATCACGGGGTAGTGGGTTGATTTCTCAGGGTAATATAATCCCTTGTTGTTACTCTGGTCCACAGCAAGATGAGGTATACTCTGGGATACGTTCGCCAGAGACACTTTTCGCCAGACTTTAGGCACTCATCGTAAGGGAAAGTCCACGGCTGGCCTGAGTGTATTTTGCACCCCTGGGTGTGCACTCCCAGGAATCACACTTCCAGCCAGTTGGGCCCATCTGCGGTCAAGTACTGGATTCATCCCATAACATCGTTTTCTTCCCACAATCGCCATCCGTGTCACACGGGTACAGCCGCGCCGCATCCAAGTCGTCCACCAATCACAGTCCAATACACACTCCAAGTCACAGAGGTGACATGCCGTCATCGGCAAATTTCTGGAAACCGCCTCGTGTCAGGGGTCTTCAGATTTGAGGGTTGACGATGGCAGGGACTCTACTCGGTGTCGATCTTGGTCTTGCGTTGGGAGGGCCAATATTTTATAACCCTGCCCGGAATAGCGTAGATAAAGAAGACTTGTGTAATAGAAGGTAAAGCAACTCTGAATTAAATGTTAGTGTCCAATGTTTCCCATCTGTGGCTATCCATACTGCACTGGTTCCATAATACTCATATTAAAGCCAAGATCAACATTGCCTGCCGAGACCGATACTGCGTGGGTACAATCACCTTGGACGGGGATGATGTCACACACATACACTGGTCATTATAGTGAGTGTCACTATAGAGAGGATCGGCTTCGATCTCTATTGACGGGACAAGATCGAGGATCACCAATATCTCGCGTGCTCATCTTGAACGTTGCGCCTAGGAGAAACATGTATTTCTCTGGAGGTTCCGTCGGTTTTCGAATCAATGACTTCGTCGACAGATCAATGAAAAAAGGTGTCATATCCTCACCATCACTGAAATTGGCTTTCCGTTATTGTCATTTTCCCACGAAAAAGTACTTTTGGTTTTCGTCCTCGGCGCCGTCAAGCACACGAGCATGAATCCTCTCTTTCACTTATTTCGCACGGTCGTGGTTTTCGAGCTTAGTTCGACCATAATAATTGACAATATTCTGGACCCTCTGGAACAATGGGAGCATACCTAAAGGTGTTGCAAACTTACGAGACATTGCATTCCGAATGTGCTGTGGGCGGATACGCTCTTCGGCTCGCTAACGGCAAACACGTTTTGGCATGGTGTCAATTTCGTCCGTTTTGATGATCTATAGTCGTCGCAATGCTCGTCTAACTCGTAGATCCACTTTCTATTAGTCACAAGGCAAATCAGGACTTTGCTCTGCCATGGGCATCTGTCCAACGGCTCGCAGGATATTTTGTATTTACTTGAAGCACACGAAAGTCGTTGGTATCGCATTTTATGGCCTGCTGCTGTGCAAACTGAACAAGCCATGGTGCAACTCTTAGACGTGTAGTGGCTTCGGAACTTGTTCATAACATTTACAGCGTCGACGTGAAAGAAGTCTACACCGATCTCCGTCCAACGTAGTTCTCGGTATGCTTCTCCGTGGCTGCTTCAGGGGGAAGTTGGCGGGTCTGTGGGTCAACTGAGGCGGGTCGGATTTTCGTGGCTGTGGTGGCCTAGTGCCAGCACGATTACTGCTAAGTTCTTATTGGTTAGCATCGCCTGTCGTGTGAGTACAGCTGTTTGAAGCGCCTGTTCTTGTGTATGGTGAAACTAAAGCATTATTAGGAGACCGTTGGTACGGAATGGCGTTACTACGACATAACTACAACCCAACAACAGGCTGTATGGCAACATTAAAGGCTTACCGTACCATATTAAGTGACATATGAAGCAACACTGGTATAGAGTAGGGGTCATTGATCGTAATTTATTTTCGATAGATTACAACTATCGCGAAAATTCGCAGACACTTTAGCCGAATATCACCTTAGTGGTAGCCAGCTGGCAGGACGAGAAACATTGGAGTGCATATGAGCCAAGCTAGCGCAGCCCCCACTGCTTCTGATACTGCTGGCACCGGTGAATTAATGTCGAAAACACAGTATCTCACACATCGCTACTCTCAAGCACACAACACGTGTGTATGCAAGGAGCTGCTACGGTCAAAACTACGGCAATTCGAGCACAGTGAGGAACAGTTGGTCAGAATGGCAGAGCATGCGCAGAAGGTGTTAGAAGCTCACGAAGTATTGACTCAAATACTCGCAGAGCAAATGAAAAATGTCATGCATCTAGCAGAGTCGGCCAATGTTTCCACCCACGATCCAATCTACATCATGTCGTACAATGTGTTGCTGGAGGAATGCTGCAACATAATGTTTCAAAAGCAATAGTTGGTACGAAGGTCAGATTAAACAGAGACCAACTTCTTCTACTTCATTAAAGTGGCAAGCAACTCTTTATCTGTCGTTTCTACATCTCTGGTGAGCTTGTTAGATTTTATTGTCATATCTGGCTGTGAAAGAATCATCCACATAGTTCGAAGGCGCATGACAGCAACATCATCGGCTGTTACACCAGTCCTAGCCAAACGAAAAAAATCCTTGAGTATGGTGTATGCCTGAGCAAGCATAGCACGCCACACGATGTTCCGTCGGGTTGTCTCAGGGAATCAATCCACATTCCTGGTTCTTCGGTAGGGATTTCAGTTCTTGAGATTGTTCTGTTGTGTCAGTCACGTATAAACTTTACCATAGTCTACTCGTAGACATTTTCCATAGTAGCTCGGTATGCCTTACTACATAGTGGTTCATAGTAGTATGGTGTGATAATGGCATTTCCGTGGTAGCTCAGACTAACAATGATGATTCCCCAATGGATACCAATGAGGTGAACAGGTAGGGCGATGTAGTTGAATCTAGAAATTCGCTCCTTTGGTGGCTGAGCATAACCCATCGTTGGTGCAAAAGAGTCCAAGGCATATCAATCTCAAAGGGTGTTGCAAATGCAACGAAGGCTAAAGTCCATACTGATATCACTCAGCATCCGGTCTCCTGCCAACAGTTGGTCAACATTCACAGCCCCCTCTCCGCTGGTCAGTCCGAAAATAGAACCGATGTTCAACCCACCGAGAATTGTAGCGACTTCTGTGGCAAGCTCTTTGTGTTTCACACCCGCCGTGCTGGGTAACAACTCGTCCGAATCGGTCTCTTCGTCAAAGAGCTCAGGTATTTCTGAACGTGTATCCAATTTGGTCGAAAGTATCCATCCATGTCTGCGAGCCAAGCCTCACACTTTTTTCGGAGGCTGTAGAATGCCTTCATCCGGTATACAACACCGCTACGTATGCACCGAACAGGAAAGACATTAGAAGATTCAAACTAGTTCGAGAAACCTTGTATTCACGCTGATCGGCATCAAATTGGTCATGCCGACCTCTTTTTTTCTTTTGGGCTATAGCATACATGAAACAAAAATTAATAAAGGTTGCCATTAGTAGCAAAACAGAGCAAAACAGCTTACCCGTATCAGGTCCTTTGGCAGTCAATACGCTCCCACCGCTTATAACAGCGTCCTCGTCATCGACGTCACTAACTTCGAACTCAGCAGGGTCGAATTCGCTGTCACTACTCACGGCAACTTCACCATCGTCGGAATCGCTACTAGCAACAGTATTATTGATAGCTGTCACCGCTAGCTTTGTGATCTTCGAATTCTCGCCAACTATTTCATGAAAAGCAACACAACAACATCACCAGCAACATACTAAGCGTGCAACAGAACAAGCAACATAATATACCTGGTAAAGCATTCACCTCAACAGGACGTGTCATCTTCCCTTCAGCAGGACGCGTCGTTATCTCCGCGGAAGCACCCGTCATCTTCTCCACAGCAGGGCGTGTATTCTTCCCTACAGCAGGACGCGTCGTCGTCTTCGCAGTAACACGCGGTATGTCCATGGCAGACCACTCGTTGTCATCGTCGCCTTGCATTGAAGCACTCATCCTCATTGCCTTCCGTTGCGGTGGCTGACGAGGGTTTTCACTCACCGGGGTCGTTGCTTTACGCGCCGTTGCCTTGGTCACCATTTATCTCCAGTCGTACAATTCTCGAAATGGGAGGAGGGGGGAATTCGTATTTAAGTGGACTGCATAGAATTTCAAACTTTCTAACAATATATCCTACTCTCAAGCCAAAATTCACAGTAATATATTCCTGTATTTTATTCTTAAGCAACATAATCGCCGGTTATGGCGCTTACTACACGTTGTCGTCGTGTCGTGGTTATGTGTAGTAACAACTCCCGTTGGTACTGGGGTGGAGAATGAACTGACCGGAAGGTGCTTAGTGTAATTTGTGGTGGAAACACTTCAAGGATGAACGTTTTTACGGTCTCTCACGAAAATCGCACTCAGGATCAGATAGATCAGACTGTTCAATTTTATTGTGTGATCTGTATCCGTGTTGTGCATAAAATTATTTAAACATTATTATGCGGATAAAAATATCAAAATTCTGTTTATCGATGTTTTCAAATAAGTACGAATTCTGAACACCTCAGTTTTGTATGGATAACATACTCTTAATAAGAGACCCGCTATCTAATAGGTGAGGTTCATATCTTCAGACTGAAGAATTGCGATTGTCAAAGGTATGCGAACGAGGCTTGGTAGTAGACGATGTGAGTGGATGAATGGAAATCCGAAAGTGAGTTCGATTTAGGTTAGTGTCATTGCTACTTGCTACCTCCTACAGTTCCTACAGTCTTTTAGTAATCCTACTGTTACGGTCCAAATGATTTGAGGCGCGGCCAAATGATTTGAGGCACGACCAAATGATTTGTGTGATGCGTAAACACGATGCACATCATAGGATTCACCAAATTGAAGTTGAGAGCCAATCACATTACACGATCCCAAAAGATCCACCAATCAGGTTTCTCCATTCCCGTTTCTTCAACTATGGCCCACACAAGGCACACGCCCGGCACGTGCGTGCCGCGTGCCTAACGTAGAGGTCCAGCGTAGAGGTCCAGTCGAACAGACAGCGAAGTGCAACCACAACATCCTCACTCAATTCGATGTCTCGAGCTTGGGACCCACGTTGCTCTGCATGAGCAGAAAGGTAGTGTCTTCGTCGATAGACCCTTGGTGAGGAAATGAGTGATTTGGTTCTTGGACTCTTCGTAGGTCAACTCGACCTCACCACTTGCAATCTTCTCGCCAATGAAATGATAGCGAATATCAATGTGCTTCGTGCGTGCTTGGTAACCGACATTCTTTGTCAATGCCATGGCACCTTGGTTGTCTTCGTAGATCAGCGTAGGTCCATGTTGCTCAGCAGCAATATCTTTGAGTAGACGTCGCATCCACACAACTTCCTTGATGCAATCACTAAGTGCCATGTACTCGGCCTCAGTAGAACTTAGAACGACCGTCTTCTGGAATGTCGATCTCCACACCACAGGTGCACCGCACATCATGAGCATTACCCCGCTGAGCGAACGTCTGTCATCGCGACTGCCGGCCCAGTCAGGATTCAGCATTGGGGAGTACGGCCCCAATTTCAGTACCTCAGCATCTTCGAACTCCTCCTCGTCGCAGACATCTTCAGCATCAGTGTGGCACGGTGCATTGTCGAGCACTACCACCACCTCATCCAATGGCATTGTCGTGCGGATGTGGCGCAAGAAGCGCCGAATAAACTCATTCGCAAGGTCGGCTGTGAAAGAGCCGAACTGCGACTCTTGATAGGCCAGGCCTGAGCTTGAAATCACACCAATGACATGAATGTTTTCGCCCTTACTGGTAACACCAGTCTGTACGGCACAGCACCAACGTGCGCTCCAGCCGCATTGTAAAGTTCTGCAACAGCCTTCCAGTCGCCATCGTCCTTGGCAACTCTCAACAAGCATGTGCGCACATGGTGCGGGTATATCTTGTACTTGGTGGTTGGCATTGAGCCAAATTGAGAATGAAAAGTTTTGGCGCCAACACTTCGCGCCACGCGCGAGTACCAACCAATATCCTATGAAAACGTATATCTCGATCAGTATTAAATCGTACAGGAAATTTTGATTTTCATTTCGCACTTTTTGAGTTTGAATGTCGAGTTTTTGAATAACGGCTTGCATTGGTGTATTCACTGAAGGTGCTGGTCAAGATAATAGAACGGAGTTGCGTTCTGATCTGCAAATCCCTTACATTAACATTCTGGTAATCGTAGCACAATGATACATAATGTGATCGGTATACATGTATCCATGCAACAACTACAGCGTCAACATTGGTGACGTAAACATAGTACCCTATACTCGAAATTCCTTTCTCAAAGGGCGCAAAGGGTACAAAACCCGTACTACGATACATTACACAGAAATGCAAACAGATCATGGGTACTGAGAGCGAAGTACTCGCTGGGTTTTTCAGCCAAATTAAGTGCCTCTAACTTATCAACCAGTGCTGTGACATCGGCTTCATACTGGGCATACCTGCGGAAACTTACGCTTGTTAGTAGGGATAGCAAGCTATCAGGAACCAAATTTGCAACATCGTAGTAGGCGTTCCCATGCATTCGTAAGTCATGGCATCAAAGTTCTCTATTGAGCTAAATTAAAATAATTGACAATCTGTAAGCCACAGCCCTTTTCGATTAGGATAAATCTGAACAATGTTTATTAGTGGTTCCCCTTCGCCTAAAACGACATGCCCAAACCCATTCTGGAGTTCATGGTTGTTAATTTCTGTCTTAAATGCTTGAATCGACCAATCACCTCCAGTAGTTCACATACAGAAGAGCCAGAACCGTCTTGTTGATACACTGTCAACTGGGGGTGCAAAGATTTATCTTGGGATTCAATTCTCGCATACCTATGCTACTGCAGCTTTCTTGAGATTTGACTGGGGTCCTTTTTGAGAATGGTATTACAGATGTGAAGGTCTCGAGCGCCAGCAGCACAATCATCTAACATTGTTCAGTGCTGCTCGCTCCGCCATTGTAAATGTAACCCGTAATGTAGTCAGCTCTACAATAATATTCTAGGGCTGAATTAATTATATATTATATGAGTAATTCAAACGTAGGCAACTGAGGACAAAGGGACAATACGCTACCCACCCCACAGCGGGAACAAGGATCGACAGCGCTCAGCAACAAATCAGGGTTTGTACTGTTTCTTAGGATTTGGTTCAAATCCGATTACTGCAGCTAGTGTCCGCATAATGGTCACTCCAGTGTTTCACAGCAAAACTGGTTACGTGGAAGCTCATTTCGAAATTCACTGACTGTGGGTCACTCAAGATTGTCCTTACGCACCTACTAACGACAAATCAACTATGCGTCTCACCTTCTTCCTGATCATGATCATACCTACATTAATCTGCGTTGAGTGTATTAGCGCTGAAAGCGACACCGCCGCAAAATACGTTGACAACGGATTTCGCCGACTTCGCTTGCCCGCTGATATCTAAGAAGAGGGAGGGGCCACTGATCCCATCGCGAAGTTCTTTTCGAGTCTGAAGGGTGGTGATAAAATGTTCGCTGGCACGAAGAAGGTGAATAACGCAGCAAAAGTGAGTGATGATGTGGCGGCTGAGGTGTCGGCAATGTTCAGGCTTGCAAATGTGAGAGCACCGGGCCAAGTACACTGACGATCAGATGACCAAGGTAGGTCAAGCTTTCGCGGTTGCACAGAAGAAGGCCAGTCTTAGTGATGACCAGGTGTTCAAACTGTCGAAGATGTTCATGGGCAAGGTCTCTACGTTAAAGGTCGCCGATAACGAGGTAGCCAAGATGACGGTTCTGGTCAAGATGGCGAACACTGGTGATGGAGTTGGTCTAACTGCTAGAAGGTGACTTCGTTCGCAAAGGCTTTCGCTGCTGCGCAAAAAAGTGTCCAACTTACGGATGACCAAGTGTTCAAGCTATCGAAGATGATCGCTGACAAGAAGAAGGCGAATGAGGCAGCAAAAGTGAGAGTGTAAATGCTAGAGCAACGAGTGGGTCCAAGTTCACTGATAGAGATGTTGCCATGATGGGTGGCAGTGTGAACTATCCCAGTGAACCCTAGATTATAATTCTGCGAATAGCCTACTTGTAGCACAGTAGGCTCAGTCTCCATTCGGAATATTCATGATCATCAATTCCCAAACCAACAGATACCCCTCGTGCCTGTTATCTTCCAAGTAGCCAAGTTTGGTATCGCTTTATGAGCGTATAATAAATATTATATGATTGAGACTGCCGAGGTCTAGTGTAACTAGAAATAATTGAAGTATCTGCAGTGGCCGAGTCATTGGACTCCACTTTGACAGTAGCGTAGATCATAGACCCGTTTACACAAACTCCAAGCGTACCCACATTTACCTTCTTGAGGGTAGACCACGATTCTTTGTCTTTTTGGGCCACTACAACGAGCTCTTGGGATAGTTTGGTGATATTTTTTTCATCGCTAACTAGAGTAGCCTTCTTTGCTTTAGTGAACGATGATCGTATTGAATCCTGTTCAAGGTGCCAACACGGCCAATATAAATAAGCAACCCATACTCCGGACGATATGGTTGCAGATATGAGCGATACTTGTAACGGCGGTGATGGCGTGGATGCAGAAGAACAGTCGATGTTGCTACGTGAGGACGACTTGCAGTCAGAATAATTGTGGAATGGTTTACAAGATACGATATCCACAGAGAGCAAAAACAGCTCGACACAATTAGAACGTCAATCAGGCATAGCCTCCAGCGATACCAGGAATCTATATACTTTAAATAGATGACCTCCCACTTGTAGTCAGAAGATGTACTGCTGTGAGTATTCGTTTTAGAGATACTCTGTGTATTCACTTGACTGCACTATGCATCCCAAATGGGGGATTCGAAAATTACGATGGATAAAAACCCCAGAAGTTAAGGTGCAACTGAAGTAGTTTTCAGTTATCATGAACAAAATCTCTTCATCCAGATTCGCTCTGCTTATACTAGAATATGTTAGTTCCTCCTAGGCTTATCTGCAGATGTTGCTTCTTCTGCAGACTTCTGCACAGCAGAAGCAACACCTTAAGCATTGTTTTGAGCAAATCTAAGGATCGATATGATACCTTGACAAATATAAGGAACGGTCTGTATCTTCCAAGAACCATCAGTTTCCCCTTTGTCAAACTCCTTACGGGCCTGTGCTGCAAGCATCTTAGTATCGTTGCTGCAACAAAGTTTTTTCTAGTACCATCGCGGAATTGCCATCCATTAAGAATACAAATTCAAAAGCAGTGGTGGTTGGTTATTCAAAAACGATTTTGTATAAATGTAAGCTATGTCTTTGATCCTGCCTGATAGACCCTTCAGCTTTGATGTTGTAGGCTACAACTTGTAGCAACTTTAAGCGAAACTGGGTGGGCTTATCAGTGGGGTCTGGCCACTACTGAACACTGAACTACAATTACAGTATCAGACATACCTGGTATGCATGAACTTGCATCAATGTAATGGAATTCAACAAACAGCTCAGCTCACTAGCGACTTGTAACGGACTCGTGGTGCTCCCAGGTAGAGCACATAGGGTATACTTACTAATGTGACAGTCTAGTGTAGTATCGTGTCATTAATTAAAGTATCGCCCTCAGTACTTTTCCTTTGGGTTATGTTATTTATTGCCGCACTTCTGAAAAACCGTATATCTGTATCCCATCGTGACCAGCTTGTCCGAAACACAGTGCTTTGCACAAATTAGCTGCGTGCAGCCATCCTGAATGGCGTGGATGCACGTTGCGAGCATCATTTTACATGGTACAATGATGACTGGGTATAAATGGCTCTGCACCAGTCTTTGTTTTTGGTACCACTTCGCCTTTTCCTCTTTTGAGTTCACGTCGAAGGAATTCATGGGTTTAATGACTCGCTCTCTGCTACTCGCTGTGTTTGTTCTCCTGACTACCGTCGGTACGCTCACAATGGCTACTGAGAACACTCAGATCAAGATTTCAAATGTAGCCTCACCCATCGCTGCTAGCAGCACAAGACTATTGCGAAACGCCAAGTCAGTAGATGATGATGTTACTGACAGCGAAGACAGAGGTTTACAGTCGTTCATATCATCACTATTGTCAACGCGGCAAATCAATTCTTGGATTAAGGCAGGAAAGACCGACGATTTTGTTATGAACACGCTGGGACTCACGGGGCTAACAGGAGAAAAACTCAAGAATAACCCGAATTTCAAGAAATTCCAGGCGTTTCAGGTGGGTCGATGGCTGAAAGAAAATACTCCTACGTCATCAGTCTTGGAGAAACTGAAGTTAAATGAGCTCGACTACGCCGCCCTTATCACAGCGGACGGGTACAACACGTATGTGAAATATGTTTTTGATCTCGGGAAAAGGGCAAACAAATACAATATTGAAGACTGGCCGACGCTCTTCGGTACAGGGACTATTGAACAGCTGAAACACCGAGCGGGGTTATTACGCTGGGTGCATAATGAAGATCTAGATATGTTCATGGCGTCAACCATACGTTCACAACAAGTCTTGTAGAGGAGCACTTAAGGTTTGCTTTACATGGTATGCATATCAGTCGGCTACACTGCGCAACAATTTACTTGCGAAGTGAGAATAATAGATTGATTCTGACCATTAATGTTTTCTCTTACCTACATGCCTGTGTAGTATCGGGTCAGATTGTTATCTTATTGCTATCATTTTGAAGCTTCACCTGTTCGTGCTACTTCGGATTGAAATGAAGAGTTCAATGCTCAGTGGTTCAGCAGCAAGAACACTCACCAGTTGTTAGAGCGATTCACGTACTGTCGTGCAAGTCAGAATATCATTTTATTCGTACCTTTGAACGGGGCATTTCCGTATCAAACGAGCAACAGCGAGAATTACCCGACCCTCCTACACCCCCTTGAACATTCAAAACAGACGTCTGAGGCTGGCAGACCTGCGAACATACACAGCAAAAGCGAAAACACTTCAAACTGGACATAAGATGCCGCACTTGGTCAACTTCAATGCGCACTCTATCGCTCACACTTCTAGTGCAGTGCGGACGTCCAGATAAGTGTCGTGGAAGGATGCCTAGACTGACATTTCTTCACATACGACGTGGATGTGCTCCATAATTGGTCGGTGAAATGAGACCGATAGGTTTGAACGCACGGAAGGTGATTCGTCAGAACTACAGCGAGGTCGGGAACAAAAATCGACGGATAGATACGTCATTTTGAGGGATTGGAATGGGCTAGCACGACTGGCCTACTGCGTTCTTTTATCGAGTATTGCTATGCTACCATGCTCGAGCATGTTGTGGAAATAGCTAACCTCAAGCGTCGTAACTCAAACCCCGTTATCCATCGCTTGGATCAAATAGCCCTTTCACCTAGACAGGAGACTGCGCTGCGCTTCCTTGAAGAGACCCAGACCCCTACCACAAAACATCCTCCGAGACGATTTGGTATTTGGACGCGCACTTATATCACTACCACTTCCGCGACCAGGGTTTGGAAGCAGTCGTCGGAATAGTAGCGTAAGTAGTGGCGTGGATTTCAAGGATAGGTTCGAGAACATGGACGCGCAGCTCGTGCGGTCCGTGGCCAGCAGCACGAACGACGCTTGACAGGATCGATGTCTCGGTTGCTTCGTAGCGAGTTGCGATTGTTTGCGTCTTGCGGTTCGTCTCGACTGCAGCTTCAGCACTATCTTCCACGTTCGCTTCGGCAATAGGGCCTTCTTCGACCGTTTTTACAGTCTCGGGTGTTCCTGAAGCTGCGTTAACTTCTTCGGCAGTCTCTATGGTCTCTACTTCAGTCGTGTTTTCCTGTTTGATAGCTTCAGTCTCCGGATCAATAGTAATTTCTGCCATTTTGACTTCGACAGGGGATTCCTCGACTAATTCTCCAGTCGTTATCTGTTCTACCTCCATCACCTCACCATACCAGCCGCAGGAGCGTCGTCAACTATGGCAGTCTCGTCGGTGGCAGGTTCAGCTTTAACTTCGGGCAAGGGAGAGTTCCCAGCTGCAGGGGACTCACTTCAACAGACTCGTCGATTTCAGTAGTAGTTGTAACTTCCTATTGAGCAACCTCCTCCGCTTCTGCAATGACAGCCTTTTTCTCGACTTCAACAGGAGTCTCAGCAACCACAACTCAGTCATGGCAGCAGATTCAGGCGATTCGTCTACCATGTTCCCAACATTGGGTGATTTCTCTTCTGCAACTACACCCGTCTCTGCTTCCTCTTTGATCGACTCCACAACGGGCTCTTCAACAGGTTTGTTAGTCTTCTCGGAAGCCTCAAGTTTTTTTTGCTGCAGTCTCGAAGAGGGAAATGTCGAAGATGGCGACAGAAATCGGTGATGAAACAGGAGATGACACTCGAGAAAAAGTGCGCTACATCTATTACTAGCGCTCTGGGCATCCGCTACGCGGATGCTTTGTTTACCTTTTGTTGGAGCTCGTGATCTCAAACGGTAATTGATAGAAGTGTGTTTATAAGAGGTTGAAAATAATACCTCTTAACAGCGTGCACTTTTAGTATTCCAACTTTGACTACGTTTTTCCCGTGAAATAATACAACGTTTAATTGTTATTGTTGTAAAAATCTTGTAATTAATGTCACCCCCACCCAACCTGACCTCAGAAGCTTTTACCATAGGAAAGTGTTCCCGTATCACGTTGACAGATCTTCGGTAACCTCGTTTAGCGGTTCACTGAAGTACTGCCCATATAGTTTGCTGCCGTTATCATGAACGGCCAAAGAAATGGATATACGACAACCTGTTGAAACTGGTGAATATACGTACCGACCTTTCTTGATTGTATGGAGTATATCCAATCTAAATAACTGAAATTATTTATTAGGAAATAGATTGACGACTGCAACGCAGCTGCCGCTCCATATCATACGATGTTGTTTTCACTCCTGGGCCAGGGCAACTCAGTCACTTGTAGCATGGTAGTTCAGACATTGCGCCAGCGTCAGCAGTAGCACAGGTAGTTAAACGCATTTTATTTATTCCAACGAAACTCGCTGAACATAGGTGCAGAGCTGCTGACCCGCATTTTCACTGTTGCGCGGTAATCTTAAGTGCTATGCAGTCTATATCAAACTATATCATATCGTAGTTGTCATGATAGCTGCAGTAGATAATCTCACACAACTACTCAAAGTTAGACTAACTATCACTTAGGTCTTCTAATATACTCTTGATTGTAAAATGACTTAATCGCTGCATGTTATATTAATGATTAGACTAAGCATCAAAACTCGCTACTTGCTATATCTCCATTCTGATCCTACATAACTTGCTGCTGGCGGCCGATCTCCGTTATGCGCTAGGCTGTGTGGATCGTGATGTTCAGAATCTGTAGTATTATCGTATCCACTGCGTTATTAGATTGGCTATTGTGGTAATAGTATAGCGTGTGCTACTTTGCAGCTGCCGAATCACTGTAATAGTGTAACTGTCGTGATAGCTGCAGCCGAAGTCTGTGCCATCAGCACTGGTAGATAGTCGTACAGAACAGGTAAGCTTCGAATTGTGTATAATATTCACCTGCATCAACGTGGAGTGCAAACGGCTTGGTGAAGCCACATAAATAGACTGGTTTTATTCGAGATGCGCGTCTGAGCACTCCAACTGCGCACGCATATACTCTATCTTCTCGACTTACACTTTTCTATCCGTCTGCAGAGAGCGGTGTTTACGCCCTGAACACTAACACGGGTTTGTTCATCAGTTTATATCAATGACGCGGCCAGTTTAGTAGAGCGGTTTTACAGTGTTGGTTTTAAAATTAAATAAAAGAACAAATGTTATTATAACAGATGCTGGTAGAAAATGATCGTCCAAAATATGGGTTCAGAATGCACTACTGTTCGATTTCAGTTAAGTTCGAGGAGACTCCAACGAAGTGCGAATCATAATGCGGACAGTGCTATTTTTGTAATTTCGTGAAAGAAAGGTCTAGTCAATAGGATAGGTGCAGTTGCTTTGATGGATGAGAAATGTATGCAAGCGCGCTCCAAAACAGATGCCAACTGACAGGTTGAGTCCGGTGGAGAGGATCGTGACCGAAGGACAGACAGACAGACAGACGGACAGACAGAGCTCAATTTTAAGGTGCGGGAAATATATTTTGTGAATATCGTTTCTCCTGGTCATTCGAGTGTGACCGCTAGGTAATGTGACCGATTAAAAACAGCAAATTTTAGATATGGCTAATAATACGGATTAGTTAGATGTGGACTGGAATTACGTTTGCACAGTCATGTCAGAACCGCTATCTCGCGCTGGAACAAATGGTGCGAATGGGTCTCGAATCTACTGCGAAGTATTCCCTAACACGATGTGTATGGTGTTGTTATCCAGGAGTGCAACTTAATTGAATATCAAGTTCTGCTTCATGGCTAGCGGAGCATAATAAACGTGCCGTTCAACTAGCTTTACAGAAGTAACGAGAAATGTAACGGGGTTACATGAAGGGGTACCCTAGAAAGGTACCGCCTTTAGAAGTATAAATACGTCGGTGAGTATCGGTTTTAGATATTCTGTTGCGACTGGTGACCACAATGCGTCCACAGGCGCAGTGCACGGAGCTCCAGCAGCTGGAGCTAGCACCGGGCCGGTACCCATGGAACTGGGTACGACCGTACAGAGCTCCATCCGTTGCTATGGATGTGGGAAGCTCGGGCACATGCAACGTGCCTGCCCTGCGGGAGGGCAAAGGAAGTCCCCTTCCAAACCTAGGGGCTCGAGGGGCCCGTGGCAGAAGCCACGACCCAAGAGCCAGGGGAAGATCTAAGTCCCCATGGTAGGAGTGCGAACGGCGCACGCTATGGAGGCTTAGCCCCTGAGAGCCTGGGTGCTCTCGAGACGAGGAAGAGCAGCGGCGGACTGCTCGTGGTACACGCGAGTGTACGGGGATAGGGAGATCCCTTTAGAGTCCTGATTGACTCTGGGCCGTCGACGAATTTTGCTCGACGCCAGACGGTCGCGCGGAATGGCGACAAGTATGCCGATGCTTTGCGTGAAAGCAAAGGCAGGGGCCAGGTCTCGGTGAGACTGGCCGATGGTACGGTGGTTAACGGGGTCCGGATGGACCTGGCTGTAAAGTTTGAGGACTTTGACAGCACGGAGTCGTTCCTTGTCCTAGACATGGACAAGTACGACTTGATCCTGGGCATGCCGTGGCTCGAAAAGCACGAGTCCTGAATCGATTGGCGCGGCAAAGCCATTGGGGCTAGCCGGCCTGCAGTCTCCGACAGAGCTTTGGTGAGTAATGTTCCCACCTCTGTCCGAGACTGGGGCGCCAGGGATGGTCGCCAAGGCGCTTATGTGCCCGAAGAACTACTGGGAGTCACGGACTCCAACGAAGATGTTGCGATGAGCCTCGCAACCGGTCATGAGACCAAGGCTCATTGACAAGCGTGTGGGATTTCCACGACGGCAAGTCCCAACGCTGAGAGTCGTCGCGCCGTATGGGCTTCGACTGTGACAGTGCTGGACGGCACTGACCAGGCGGGTAACTTAGGTCCGCAAGCAGCAGAGGCTGCTGAGGAGAGCGCTGTAGGCGTCTCCTGTGTGGGTAACATAGGTCCACAGGCGGGTAACATAGGTCCACAGGCGGGTAGCGTAGTTCCGCAAGCGGGTAACATAGGTCCGCAAGCAGCTGAGGCTGCTGGGGAGGACGCTGAGAGCGCCTCCGGCGTGGGTAACATAGTTCCACACGAGGTCAAAGAGACCGAGAAGAAGATCGAGAGCGCAGCATGCGTCTCTAGCGTGGGTAACAGAGTTCCACGCGGGGTCAAGAAGACCAGTACGAGAGCGGAGGTGTCGTTGAGCACCTCCCGTGTGGATGACCAAGTACTACACTCAGAGTCTGAGACTCCACCAGCACGGCCGGTCGAAGAACAATGCCATGTCTTCGACGGCGTGTCCGGTCGTCAAGTGAAGGCAGGTGCCGTTCATCTGGAGGCACTGCCAGAGGTGTCAGCACTGCTGAACCTCGAGGAATTGTCCATGAAGGACTTCCTGGTCGCGTTGAAGGCCGGGGAGATTGCGGAGATGGTGCTCCTAAAGCCGGAGACATCTCCTGAAGATTTGAACTCTTCCTCCGTAATGGACGAGGACGTGCTGGAGGGGTTCACGAAGCAGCGCGCAACGCGCTTGGGTTCTGAGATTCTCAAGAACCCGGAGGATCCAGTGTATCCTCTCATTGAGGAATACTCGGATGTGGTGTCGAAGCACCCACCATCCTAACTCCCGCCGGATCGGGGAGTTCGGCACGAGATTGATCTCGTGCCAGGCACAAAGTATTGTGTCACGAAGCAGTTGCCTCTACCTCGCGAGCAGTGCGAGGTCATAGATGCCTTCTTCGCCGAGAAGGCGAAGTCGGGCATGGTGCGGGAGTCGAAGTCCCCGCACTCGACACCGACCTTCTGCGTTCGGAAACCGAACGGGAAATGGCGTCTGGTTCACGCTTACAACAAGCTGAACAATGCGACGGTACCGGCACAGACGCCGATCCCTCGCAAGGATGTGTTGTTGAACAACATGTCGGGCTGTACGCTGTACAGTGCCCTGGATCTGGTAGACAGATACTACCAGATCCTGATGCGGGAGAGTGACATTCCTCTCACCGCAGTGAGCACCCCGCGTGGGATGCTCTGGGAGTGGCTAGTGATGATGCCACAGGGGCTATCGAATGCCCCAGCGACGTTCAATCGCTAGGTCACCTAATTGTTTAGACCATTGCGTACGTTTGCACAGACGTACTTTGACGATATATTCGTCCATAGCTGTGCCGAAGGCGGCCAGACGGCTATGGTTGTCACTTCCGTCGAGTGTTTGAGGTCATGAGAGCCAACAAGCTCTATGCCTACATCGACAAGTGCGTCTTTGCAGCTGGGGAGATTAAAGCCCTCGGCTGCTTTGTCAGCAAGGTCGGCGTATGCGCCGATCCAGGAAGGCCAAGGCCATAGCGGCTTGGCCGACCCCGAGGTCGCAGAAGGACCTCCGGAAGTGGTTGGGCTTAGCCAACTATCTTCATAAGTACAGCGCAGGGTACGCCGAACTAGCTCGACCCTTGTCGGATCTCTCAAAGAAAGATGCCGACTGGGTCTGGGAGCGACAGCACCAGGATGATTTTGACAGCATCAAGGCGAGCTTATAACAAGCGCCAGTCCTGGTCTTGCCGGACGAAAACAAGTCATTTAGCGTCGTCTGTGACGCTTCTGACTATGCAATAAGCTGTGAGCTATTGCAGAAGGACGATGAAGGACACGAACGTGTCATCTCCTTCCAGTCCAGGCAGCTGAAGGCTGCCGAACGGACCTATTCCGTTCATGACAAGTGGCTACTTGCAATGAAGTACGCTCTTGTCAAGTTTAGAGTTCATCCCTTGGGCACGAGGCCCTTTGTGATCTACACTGATCACGCGTCCTTGCGGACTGCCACCAACTCGCCGCATCTGTCGCCGCGGATGGTGAGGTGGCTGTTATTCTTCGCGGAATACAACTTCCGCGTTGAATACAAGACGGGCAAGCTCAACGTGCTTGCCGATGCATTGTCGCGTCGACCTGACTATGAGCTAGCTCATGTCAGTCGGGTCACGAAAGATCTATACAATCGGATACGCTTGGCGTATCAGAAGGACGACAACTACACACCATTGGTGCAGTTCTTGCCCGATGGCAAGGATGCCACAGTCGACAGGCTTACGCCTCGACAGCGGGCGCAGCTCCATCGCTATGAGCTGGCCGATGGGTTTCTCCACTAAAGATTAGACCCTTTAGATCCTCCTCGGGTTATCGTTCCAAACGACGAGGATCTGAAGTATGACATACTTCTAGAGGCGCATGATGCGCCGATAAGTGGCCATCTTGGCCGGAAGAAGACCTATCAAATGGTCTCTCAGACATTTTGGTGGCCCCGCATGTATAAGTGGGTGGCACACTATGTCAAGACATGTGAAACATGTCAGAGGGTGAAGCCTTCGGGCCACGCCTCGGCTCCACTACAGAGCCTACCAGTACCAGTGGATTGCTTGAAGTCGATGAGTCTCGACTTCGTCTTCGGCCTGCCGGCCGATGACAGGGGCAACACCGGCATATTGGTGTTTGTCTGCCGTTTGAGCAAGATGGTGCATCTTGCTCCGGTATGTGACAAGGTCACCAGGAAACAAGCTGCACAGCTGTTCCTAGATAGCGTGGTTCGCGACCATGGTCTACCAGAGACCATAGTCTCGGACAGAGACCCGTGTTTCACGGGTGCGTGCTGGGACACCCTGTTCCAATTGTTGGGAACTAAGTTGACGATGTCAACTGTGGACCATCCGCAGACGGATGGTCAGACGTAGCGCGTCAACCGCGTGCTCGAAGATACTCTGCGCAGTATCTGTGCGGAAGCACCTCGGTCCTGGTCGGACCAGCTTCCTATGGTTGAGTTTGCACTCAACAATGCGGTACACGCATCAACGGGGTTTACCCCGTTCTACTTGAACGGGTTACGACACCCCCAGGTGCCGCTAATCTTGCGGGGAGGCACCGTGGCCTCCATCGTAAGTGGGGGAGAGGCTCGGAAAGCCTTTTCCTCCCAGGTCTCAGAAATAGAGCCCGAGTCTTTAAAACGGCAGTTGACGTCGTTTATAGACGACAGGCTGACGCTAATCAGCCGGGTTAGAGATGCAATGACATTAGCCCAAGATAGACAAAAGGAGTACTCAGACAAACGTGGAAGAGGAAACTTAAATGTGTTTAAAAAGGTCGAATTAGTCCTATTAGACACTAAAAACCTACCTATAAACTTGGTTAGCTCTGTAGGGAGCAACCAATTGAAGCACCGCTTCATCGGACACTTTGCGGTCCTGGCCAGGCATGGCGCGGCGTATACCATTGTGACCTTTCAAAGGCAATGGTGACGCACCCGACGTTCTACGTGGGGCGTCTTAAGCGGTATCACGATCCGCTGGGTCTTCCTTCTCAGACTGAGGAAGACCAAGGTGAGAACACACCTCCTCGAAACGAGGCTGAGTCCTCTGGACAACCGGAGCTACCGGTGTCGAAGCCTGTGAATGATACACAGGCTGGTATCCACGCAAGTCATACAAATGGTATGATGGTACCGGGTGGGAAGAACTTGGGTAAGAACTATACCTATAAGCCGAGTGGTACGAGTACCCCTGCGGCTCATAAGAGGGCATTCGACCATGCACCGCATGGCTTAGAGCGTCTAAGCCCCGACAAAGCTCCTTCAGGGCAGCAGCCGGAGCTCGGCGGTCAACGCGCCCATGGAGCTCATGAGTCTCACGACCAAGAGCGTCCAAGTCCTGACGAAGGACCTCAATGGCACCCGGCTTGCCAGCCTGAATGCAGCCTGACCACCAGGTCCAAGCCCAAGGGCTATCTCGATCGCATAGACGCGATCTCGAAGCTGACGGACCTCGTCGCTTAACAGGGACCCCACAGAGTCCCGACCCGAAGTTGAGGGTCCAGAAGGATACGGCTGAGAAGGAGCCTCGTACTCAAACGCGTGCGAGAGCTCCTCCTGCCCTCCTTGATCGGAACGGCGAGCTCCACTACCATGTGGAGCGGGTCGTTCAAGAGCGGCGGCGCTCTGGGAAGCGCCAGCTGCTTGTGATGTAGCGAGGTTATCCCTCGTCACAGAACTCGTGGGAGCCGGAAGACCGGCTCCGGGTTGACTGCCCGAAGGCTGTTGAGATTTGGGATCAACAGCCGGGGCGTAGGTGGTCCGTGGCTTCTTAGCCGCCTTACGGTGTACGGTTCCCGGATTGACGGAACCGCACCCGCGCTCATCTTGAGCGCAGGACTTAGACTGCTGTCTAAGTCCCTCCATGACGGAGTGGAGTTGCCGCTTAGCGATTAAGTGAGCAAACCCAATGCGAAGATCCCGCTGGTCCAAAACATAGGACAGCAGGGGATCTTCCCGGAGTTCTTTCAACTCCTGAACTGTGAAGTACTTTAGAGAAACCCATCTCCAGAACAGGTCTTCTGCCTGGGTCTGGGTTGTGGTGTTCTCGAGCTGTACCCAAGGGTATCCCCACACGGGGAAGAGCCCACCACGGTCTTCCAGCTTCTTACGGAGACTTGTGAATTCCTTAAGAGGAATTCGGTGTGATGCAAGCAACACACACCTAACGGCCTCAATGTCATTGACAAAGAGTGGTTCGACTTGAACCAAGGCACGCTCATAGGCGCCACGCGAAGTGCGCCCATGGTTTAGACCACGAGGGGCCTTGAGGTGCTCCAAAAACATTGGAGACCCAGACCCCGCATCCGGTGGGTAGTATCCGCGAGGATACACCGGTGTGGGAGGCACAGGAGTGCCTTGCAGCTGAGCAGCTTGATAGCGCTCCTGCTGCTCATCGAGATCATTGGAGATCTCTTGGGGCTCAGAGACAGCCCCCTCCTCTTCGTCTTCGTCTGAGGAGTCGAACAGGGATTTGAATCCCTTAGCGATTGAAGGCTCTGACGTAGGAGAGCCAGGGGCTGCGCGCTTCTTAGCAGTAGCAGCACCCTCACCTGCCCGTTTTGAAGAAGCTGCTTTCGCAGCTTGGGCTCGAGCCTTACCTTTGGCTAAGGTAAGGCTATTGGCAGGCGAGCTCGTCGAAGCTGCCTCTGCCTCGGATGATGCAGTATCATCAACAGGAGCGTCCTGTGAAGGAGCGTCCTGTGCAGGAGCGTCCTGTGAAGAAGATGGATCCTTACCGGATCCAGGAGAGTCCCCGTCGGACTCTGATCCCGTGATCATAAGGATGTTGAAATCCGGGGACTCCGGCCCAGGACTGTGGTCCCGATAGGCGAACGGAGGGTTCGGCCTATCGTCGGGTGACAGGGAGCGCGAGCGACTGCGTCGCGGACTCCCTCCTTGCTTGCCAGCAGCAGCGGTGCACTTGCTGGCTGCTTCGGAAGCCGCCTTGCAGACTTCCTTGCGCGAAGCGGCCTTGTCTTTCGACTTGGCCTTAGCAGTCTTCGACCTCGTGGTCTTAGACTTGGAAGGCGCCGAAGCGCCGCGGGTGCTTACCTTCTTAGGCATCTTGAAAGAGGTTGACGTGGAAACCTCGGGTCTTGTTGCTCGTGCAAAAGGCTGAATGGAAGCCTCAAAGCCACAACGGTGGCTCGTCGATGGGTATCGACAAGGACAGGAAAGAGAGCGGAGCTCTCTTCCTAGCTCCTCATTGGTTGGGGGTGTTTCCAACCTAAGTGCGGGAGGATGTAACGGGGTTACATGAGGGGTACCCTAGAAAGGGTACCACCTTTAGAAGTAGATATACTTCTGTGAGTATTCGTTTTAGATACTCTGTTGTGAGTGGTGTGGATCACACTACTGCCACGTAGGTCTGGTGGGTCAACCAATAGTATTTGACCTAACTTTTATATGCATAATTAGATTAAAGTATAGTTAATTAGGAGTTTGTATTACAGGCCAAATGGACCTAATTAACTATAAATACATCAGTCTAAAATCTACTCTAAACTGGCTATTAAGTCCCCTCAGACCAGGGACTAGTGAACTGCCGTTTACTTAGAGTTTGTATACTCTTGGTATTACATACCGTTCACTTCTCGTTCGTCCAACCTTACCGATATCGATACCTTCACTTTGTTCGACTCCAAGTCGAACACTCGATAGCCCTTCGAGTCGTCGGTATACCTAAGGAACATGCACTTGAAGCTCTTCGGTTCCAACTTGGTGCGCTTCGACTTGTCAATGTGGGCATATCCAATCGACCTGAACACTCGTAGATGGTCCAGACTAGGTTCACCTTGTACGTTAACTTAAACGGAATCCTTGTTGGGTGGATACTGTTCGTGGATCGGTTGATCAACTATACTGCAGTGCTAACTGCCTCAGCCCACCATGTTGTCGAAACGCCATTGTAGAGCAGCATGCTCTGAGCTTTTTCCATTATGATGCGGTTCATTCGTTCTGCCACGCCGTTTTGCTGGGACTGTACGGAACAGTCTTTTGGTGCAAACTACCGTTAGTCTCGCATATTTTATCCATAGCCTTGTTTGAGAACTCGGTGCCATTGTCCGAGCGTAGATACTTGATGCGTCGTCCCCATTGATTCTCATATAATTTCACGAACGACTCGAAGTTGGACGAGACCTCGCTCTTCATCGTCAAGAAGTAGGCCACGACGAACCGCGAGTAGTCGTCGACAAATGTCAGTACATATCTCGCGCCGCCCTTGGACTTCGTTTTCATTGGTCCCATAACATCCGTATGGGCCAGGTCCAGTGGGCAGCGAGTCCTCGTTAGTGACTGCGACGGAAACTTTGCCACTGTTTGTTTTCCCTTCATGGATCCTCCACACAGTTTTTCAAACTTCTGCTGAGTCGTCGGTATTCCGTGCGTGGTCTGGCGATTCCTCGCCAGCGAGGCCTCGTTCAAGGGTTCCATGTGAGCGTGCCAAAGCTCCCACTTACTACTGACCATCGAGTACTCGGTGTAGTTAGCCGTGTTTTCCTGGCAGTCCAACACGTACGCCTTACTGATCTTCTTTCCGGAAGCGATCGCCCTCGACTTGTCCCAGATGATGCATGACTTGCTCTGGAACTCCCCACTCATACCCTCGTTCGGTCAGTTTCCGCCCGAGAGTAGTCGTCGGTCAAGTCCAGGTATATGAAGTACTTCCACCATTTCGATTCGATTGCCATCGATTCCTACGAGGCGCACCGAACCTGTTCCCGCCACTCGTATCTTCTTTCCATCAGCGATGGTGACATGCATCTCCACCGACATCTCTGTGTACTCGAACAGGTCACCACGGTGTGGTGTCATATGAGCCGTCGCTCCACTATCGATCAACCATCCTGCCAACCGATCTTTTCCAACTGCGAACACCGAGTCCTGGTTACCATTCGCTATGCCCTTGTTGGCATCGCCGTTAACCATATCAGTGACCACCGACATCTCGTTAGTGTCACCGTCAACCAAAACAGGGAATACCGAGTCCTTGTTGGCGTCACCATTGACCATTTCAGGACAGTCCCGCTTCATGTGAACCACCTGTCCACAGTTGATGCACTTGCCCTTAAACCCACCGTGCAGACGACGAGTCATCGTCACTCGGTTGTGCATTGTCGTCCGGTAATAGAAGTCGCACATCGTGTTCCAGGCCTGGATGACCGACGTTGCCGGGCGAATCTTCGTGTGGTGCTCCAGTGCCACACCTTGAGCAATCAGACCGAGAGCCTTCATATCGTTGAGCAGCCAGATCTCGTTGACCTCTGCTGGGTCTTTTGCCACTTGGACATCTTCTGATGAGTCCTCGTTAGCTGCTTGTGGTGCTAGCGAGTACTCGTGGCGCTCCATATCAACATTGAGAGATATGGCCCATATAAGGAACGGGCAAGGACCCGTGAGTGTTGGTCAGACTTCTAGCTAATACTCAATACATGTCAGTCTTTATATTTCGTCGGCGTGTGCTAAGAGTATACGGAACAGGTCTGTGCTCCTATAGTCTGAACAAGGAGGGCAACGCAGCGAGTGCCACTACCTCCAAGGACGGGAAAGAAGGTTGGGAGCGCGGAGAACCGCTCATTCTGGTGCATGCGAAAGGGAATACCGTATACTGTGCAATATAACTATATAGTATACGGTATTCCACACCATAGTTGCATGATAGGCGTAGAACCGGTTTCTGCACCAACCGATATTTTTGATTTGGTTTTACTATTGCATTTGGTAGCGCAGTACAGTGGTGCGCAATATCGCAAAAAACGGGTTTTACCGGTAAGCCTGCACGATCGCTCCACCACTGTACTGCGTTTTCAAATAGGAAAATGGCTCGGAGTCACCTGAACTATTAGCAATACAGAATTCCCCGGCAAATCGGCACCTGAGTCTGTCTATATTCCTCCACGAGTCAGTAGAGATAAGCAAAAACGATGGTGACGGAGTTTGATGCAAAATGGTACGATTACTGAATTACGTGCAAGTTAGCATCATTGCGCAGTCTGCAGGAAGAGCTTGCATGCATGAATGAGTTGCTATATGGTGGTGGCAAATGAATGGCTTACAGTGAGCATTATGTATTGCTGGTACATGCTATTGATTAGCTTGTGCTGCGTGTCCATAGTGAGTTTGAACGCTATGGTTATAATTGGACATCAATCAATGATGTTTATTCAGTTGGGTTTGTTTCGTTGTCATGATGTACGAATGGTGTGACGGGTTTTTCGCGCAGTCGCTGAAGGGAGTCAACAACACACATGAGCGCACTGACTTCAGACTGTCTTTTCAAACATCCAGCCCGCTATTCATGCCAACATCTAGATCACGATTACCGCGTAGGGCATCACTAACTGGATCCCTGTTGGACCGGTGCACCGTATCATGCACGGTTCCCTGGAACGGTTCAGCGGAACCGTTCTCCTATTGGCTAAAGAAGAGGAACGCTTACTTGGGTGGTCAACGTGTGAGGACACTCAGCTAAGTTCGAGCATCAACGCGGACACAACAAGGTGGAGCTACAAGGAGGACAGGACGAGTAGAACAGGTTTTGTTAACTTTAATCTACTCACTTCGGCATTTGCCACCAACAACGCAAGCCCAATACCAACAGGTTAACAGCCGCAACACGCTCAACCGTTCCAAGAACGCTCCAAGGCATGACGACCAAGCGTGCCGAAGTCCTCCTGGGTAGTGGGAACTACTTCCACTGGGAGTACAACATGAGAATGACACTCGCCAGGAAGGGACTGCTTGCTCATGTTCAAGTCGTCAAACGGGAGAACGAGATCACTGAGGCGTGGCTGGTGAACGATGCCAAGGCACTGGCTATCATCGCACAGGTTGTCGAGCTACAGCACCAGACGAAGATCCGTTCCGCTGTCCGCGCCATGGACGCTTGGAACACTCTTCGGGAATACTACAACTGTACCACGCTTCACAACCGCGTCGCGATGACACGGCGCCTGCACGAGTTCAAGATGGAGGAAGGAACGGTTATGTCGAAGCATTTGGACGCTTTTGACGAGCTTGTGGTGGGTCTCCAGACGTTGGGAGAACCGGTGGACGAGGCGAGGCAGCTAGTGGTGCTGCTCAGCAGCCTTCCACCTGAGTACGAGCTGATCGCATCGATCGTGGAGAACACGAAGGATATCACGCTGATCAAGTTTAAGGAGAAGTTGCTCAAGGAATATGAGCGACTGCAAAAGAAAGAAACCGTGGAGAAAGCGTTCCGGGCGAACGGTAACGCAGAACGGTTCAGGAGAGGCCGAGGGAACGGTCGAAAGGGTAACGTTCCGGACCGGAACGGTAACGGTTTCAGGGGCAAGTGTTTCAAGTGTGACCAAGTGGGGCACATGAAGCGGGACTGTCCAAGGAAGAACGGTGACACGGATGACGAAGTGTTTGCCGTAGGCGAGGAACGCATCGCTGGGTGGCTAATTGACAGTGGTGCGACTTCGCACATGACGCCACATCGTGGTGACCTATTCGACTTCGAAGGAACGGGCTCGGGTATCGAGGTAACGATTGCAGACGGGAAGAAACTACGTGTTGCTGGGAAAGGAACGGTCAAGCTGACGGGTATGAACGGTAAGCGCATCAAGATGATTGAGGTGCTTGATATCCCGGTACTCGACAGACGGTTGCTGTCGGTGGGGAAGCTTGCGGAGAACGGTCTAACCGTGGAGTTCCAGCGTTCCTCGTGTATTATTTGGGGAAAGACTTGCGCGATTGCATCGGGCAAGAAGGTTGGCAAGGCGTACTGGCTAGACTGTGAGCAGGAAGAGGCGTGCTTCGTGGAGTATGCCGGGGTTGATAGTCAGTGGGAGCTATGGCACTCTAGTGAGAACGCTATGGCCAAGACGCAGCGTGCTACGAACGGTATGCCACATGTGAACCGTTCCATCAAGACTTTATGGGGCGGTTGCATGAAGGGGAAACATTCGGTTAAACCGTTCCCGGTACGGTCAACGACGAAGACTTCACGTGTGCTGGAACTGGTCCACACTGACGTGATGGGGCCTATGAGAACACTCTCGAAAGGTGGTGCAAGGTACATTCTGACCTTTGTGGATGATTTCTCGAGGTGTGTTGCTGTGTACTTCATGAAGAAAAAGAGCGAGGTAGCCAACAAGCTGAAGGAGTTCAAGGCGTTCTATGAGAATCAATGGGGGGAACGCTTGAAGTGTCTGCGCTCAGACAATGGAACGGAGGTCGTGAACAAGACAGTTGCAGAGCTATGCCGTCGGAACGGCATCATGCAACAGCGTACCGTTCCATACAGTCCGCAGCAGAACGGTGTTGCAGAACGCATGAACCGTACCATAATGGAGAAAGCGCGAAGCATGCTATACTACAAGGGCGTGTCGACGGAGTGGAAGGCAGAGGCGGTGAGTACGGCAGTGTACTTGATTAACCGTTCCGCCAACAGTGTACACACGGATGTGACTCCATACGAGCTGGGCATCAAGGTGAAACCGCAGATGGAACACTTGCGAGTGTTCGGATCCCAGGGGTACGCTCACGTCGACGACGCGAAGCGTACGAAGCTCGAACCCAAGAGCTTCAGGTGTATATTCCTCGGATACGCTGAGAACGCTAAGGGATACCGCGTCTTCGACCTGGATGCGTCCAAGGTAAAAGTGTCACGGTCGGTGAAGCTGGACGAGCGTGAAGTGGGAAGAATATACGAGTCACCCTCGTTTCAGCCCCAAGGAACGGTTATTAATTTGACCAAGGACGCGGATGATGGAACGGTACCAACAAGCATGGAACGTCAGCATACTCCTGATATACCGATGGAGGACACGGAAGATACCGTTCCAGACGTTGAGACGAATGAGGGAGAGAATGAACCCAACGTAGAAGCGCTGGGATTACAGTTGCCAGGCCGTCCAGGGTCAACAGGACGAGAAATAGAAGCGTACCATTCGCAGCCTCAAGCGTTCCGTGAAGAGCGTCTGGTATTTCAACCAGAAATGGAACGGTTACGACGACCTCGTGAGCCGGTGTTCCTGCTGGAGAACGGTTCGGATGGAGGTGAATTCGTACCGTCCGAAGGAAGTGACGGTCCACCATCCCCTAAGCGTGCTCGAATCGATGAGGAAGGACTGATTGCTGAAGCTGTTATGGCGTACGCGGCGAACATTGTCGACGCGGCGGATGTGCCTACGTCGTACGCGGAGGCAATGGCCAGCTCGGAAGCAGCAAAGTGGCGAAGTGCAATGGCGGCAGAGTTACGGTCCCACGATAAGAACGCTACATGGACATTGGTTCCACGTGGAAATGGGAAGCGTACCATCGGTTGTCGCTGGGTGTTCACCAAGAAGCGTGACGAGAACGGTTGCGTTATCCGTTACAAGGCACGGTTGGTTGCCAAGGGTTTCAAACAGAAGTATGGTGTTGATTTCTTTGAGACATACTCACCTGTGGCGAACATGAACTCGATCCGAGTAGTTCTAGCGGTGTGTGTTGCGTTGGAGTACATCATGGAACAGTTGGACGCGGACACAGCGTTCCTGAACAGTGTGTTGATGGACCGTGTCTACATGGAGATGCCGGACGGTACTACGGGTGATGACGACCAAGTGTGTTTGCTGGGGAAGGCCATCTACGGTTTGAAGCAAGCTGCAATGGCATGGAACAAAACAATCCACCGTGTGTTCCTGAGGAACGGTTTCAAGAGCTGTGGAGCTGACCAGTGTGTCTACGTGAAGCGTTCCAGGAACGGTTACATGTACGTGTGCCTGTATGTCGACGATATGATCATTGCTGCCAAGACTGCCGGTGAAATTCGGGAGGTTAAGGACTCTCTCAAAGCGGAATTTAAGATGAAGGAGCTTGGGGCAGCCAAGTTCATCTTGGGCATGGAGATTGATCACAACCTGGAGGCCGGAACACTCATGATTAAACAGACCCGGTACATTGATGATGTCACGGAACGGTTCGGCCAGCAGAACGCTAAGCCGGTGGATAATCCGTGCGCATCAGGACTGAAACTGTCCAAGGAACAGTCACCTGGAACGGATGTGGAGCGTACTGAAATGCGGTCGAGACCGTACCGTTCTCTTGTCGGGTGTCTACTTTACATCACGACATGTACACGCCCGGATGTCGCCTACGTGGTAACACAGCTGTCGCGTTTTCTGGAGAACCCGGGGCAGCAGCATTGGAAAGCAGCTATTCGTGTGCTGCGATACCTGAAGACGACTCGTGAACACGGAATCGTATACCAAGGTGGACCAGGTGGTGTAACGGTTGAAGCGTTCTCGGACGCGGACTGGGGGACGAACATTGACGATAGGCGCTCCGTGTCCGGAGTCATGGTGCTGATGGGGAACGCTCCGGTAGTGTTCAAGCCCAAGTTTCAGCGAACGGTTGCACTCAGCTCGGCGGAAGCGGAATACATGGCACTGAGTTTGTGCGTGCAGGAGGTGCTTTGGATGCGTGCGATGCTAAAGGACATGGGCCACGAGCAGGGTAACGCTACACAGATTTGGGAAGACAACTAAGGAGCAATTGCCCTAGCTAAGAACGCTGGATACAATTCGAGGACGAAGCATGTGGACATCAAGCACCACTTCACGCGCGAGAACGTGGAGAACGGAACGGTTTTGGTCGACTACATTGACACGAAGCAGCTGCTTGCAGACTTACTAACGAAGGCACTTGGAACGAAGACGCTCAAGTACCTGCGTGAGGCAAGCGGCATCAAGGACAAGGCCACCGTGCATTAGCGGTGAGTGGGAGTGTTGGACCGGTGCACCGTCTCATGCACGGTTCCCTGGAACGGTTCAGCGGAACCGTTCTCCTATTGGCTAAAGAAGAGGAACGCTTACTTGGGTGGTCAACGTGTGAGGACACTCAGCTAAGTTCGAGCATCAACGCGGACACAACAAGGTGGAGCTACAAGGAGGACAGGACGAGTAGAACAGGTTTTGTTAACTTTAATCTACTCACTTCGGCATTTGCCACCAACAACGCAAGCCCAATACCAACAATCCCGGAGCGAGTCTCAGCTCCGTACAGAGCAGAGTAGCCACCAACGTTGAAACAGTCATCGACATTTCGTAGAGCGGAGTATACGGGGGCGAAACAAAGCACGAACAAATTCGCCATCTTCATTAAAATCACAATCAACATGACTGGCAGGGTTCTTGGTCTTCCACATCAGCAACAGCGACTCCAACTGCTGAACACCTTCTTCTAAGGAACCATAGAGTACGAGATCGATATGCAGTGTTGTACCTCCACGTATGCGGTTGACATGTTCGATAAGAACACGTACACTAATACCTGGGTCACTTGCCACTATTCGCATTCTTTATCAGTCCCACCTTTCTCGATTTGCCGGGGAGCACTAGCAAAAAGGTACAGCTACGTCACGGTCACAAAAAAGAGTTGTACACGTTGAGATAGGTTTATGCTGGATGATAGTTTTGCGTAGAACTTTGAGCGACGAGGTTGCCGCGTAAGCGTAATACATTGCATTACTTGATGATGGTGACTTCGGGGTGTCGGTTGTTGATGGTAGCTATCGTAAAAGGTTGAACCATATGGATATATAGATACAGTACTCATCTTCAGGGTTGTTGCGATGAACTAAGTTATTCCGAACTATTATGCATTTGCACCTCTTTGCTGCAATATCAAAATACCTGGTTTCTCTGTTGCAAAACGCGGAGTTCCATCCGAGTCATTGGACAGCTTCCACACTACTGGAATCAACCAACTACACTCATGCACAAATTGACGGTAGCTCGCTATTCATGTCAAGATCTAGATCACCATTACTTCGTTGGGCAGCCCCGGCTGTTGTGACCACTTTGGACGCAGATTGGACAGGAACAGGTTCCTTCACCTTGCTGACTTTCTTGGAGAAAGTACAACGCTGCAATTAAAATGCTTGCTCGGAATGTCATTTTTGCTCAATATGGCATTCCATCGAAGTATTTCATCGTAGTCAACTAAGTTAGAATGGACTGATAAATAGCCGCTCCGTGCTTGCCCTGCGATCTTAGCATTTTAAATTTGAAGCGGCAATCCCCTCCATCGGTACCTCCGTTTTCTGCGGTTAGTTTTATTAATACAATGATGTGTGGATAACCTCAAAGTGGTGCATCGATTTGGTGCATGACTTCTGGTCTGGAAAGTACGCAACAACACTGTCACCTCTACAACAGCGGCAGGTGGCGATGACAATACGGTATCGACAATGTCGATTCGACATCACGCTGGGAAGGTCGTACAAATCAGTTCTGGCGACGCGCTCCACGTACTCCCTGGAACTGTGTGTGTTTGCAACAAAGAGTCCAGCAACTCTTTGTTGCAAACACACAAAGAAAAACCCGTTTTTTCAAACAAGAGTTGAAATATGAAAGAAAGTTTCGAATAACCCCACTTGTTGAAATGAAATCATGCTATCTCCATGTTTGATGGACCCCATGGTGCCCGCGGATGACTTATACTTTGAGCGATTTCATCAATTCCCAGTAAAACAGGGTCGGCATGAAGTAGTTTTGCTTTTTATTGAGTTGGTGAAAGGAGTTTAAAATAGTCAAGATCTTTTGATCAACAATCCACCTCATTGTTTGGCATTGTACTACAGAAATCATGGTAATAAGGAAAAAGTGTGAACCATGGAAATTTCAAGGATGCAACCAATGGCGATGTCGCTCATGGAGCGGCGTCCTCCAGCGGGAACGTCAAGCTAGAAGAAGACAACGTGCTGGAATGAAAGTGTTGTGGAAACACATTTGCGAGTGCCACCAACAACAGTGCCGTACGGACCACGGTGCCGCAATCTTCTTTACTCACTTTATAAGAGTTGAACGAAAGAAATATATGATTGCTTTCAATTTCTCCCGTTAATCGATTATCGTCTCAAGTGACAGTGGTCACGTCCCAGCCAGGAACGCAGCATCAAAATCTAGCTGAAGCTACTCACCTTTGCTTTATTATCGCTGCCAACAACAATGTTGTTGCACTTCAGATCGCCTAGAAACATATCTTATCATTTTTCATGACATAATGCAACTTCATGATTGACAAGGTCAACCTCGAACTCCTATAACACCCCCTGTACTCATCGGACGGCCTTACAGAGAGTGGAAATTTCAAGGATGCAACCAATCGTACTGGATTTCACGATTTAGTCTGTATTTAATCAGAGCTGAGTATGTAAAGGGAACAAGCGTTCCCTCTCGGGTCGATCAACCGGAGAGAAAGAAAAGAAGCAACCACGCATCCAACGAGTAGAGGCAATCCAAGCAATTCTACTTGGAGAGAGAGTATATTGGGTCAATGAGATTGCTCGGGTCCGATCGAATAGAACGCATGCACGGGAATATGTACTACTCCCGAACGTAAGTTATCTTTGCATGATGCACTAAGTCAGTAAAGTACATACATCATGTGATATCCGGAGCAAATCCCAATGCTTCGTACCGGAAGTTTCAGTGGAACGGAAAATGAATACCTGTGTCTGGCCAGTGGCTTCGCGAATAATCGGTGGTCCTGCTTCGCGGGTATCTCTTGCGGCTCGCACGGTGCGAGTTTACTACATGTCTGTACCGGTACCTCCACGTATGGATTCAACCGATGATGTGCATACAAAAAACACACGTACCCACATCGATTTGAAAGCAGGTGCTTTTCATTTGCTGCAAAACTACAAGGATAAATAACTCTGGCTATCAAATCTACGACCAAGGAAAGTCAGTCGATTTGTACATCGCGGCTATTGGCTGCCATGTTTGGAACCGAATGCAAAGCACGGCAAATTTCGCCGGTATTGTTATTGTTCTTGGACTCACATTCCTGAATTTACTCTTCAAAGTGCACCCCGACAAGAGCTCTTCAGTTGTACTCTGATAGCAATCCCAAACAGCGATAATGCGGGTATTCGGTACATTGGTGATGTTTGCAGCCTTCCATCTCAGCGCCAGCGCTAGTGCTGACATCCCCGACTCCAACACGTTCCATCCAGCTGAAATCAACGGAGCTCAACCGTCTGCGATGAAGACCCAAAGATTTTTGAGAATTCCCCCTGGTAGGGTGGACAACGTTGATGACAATACTGAAGAAGAGAGGACCCTTGGAAATATCGGCAAACTCGATGACGCTGTTGACGAGAATATGAAGTTCATGATTACAATGTTCAAGGAGTGGGATGACATGCCTTTCAAACAAATTGCTACACATGCGTATAAGGACAATGCTAGTCCTGAGCAGTTTGCAGCGATGCTGACAATGTACAAGGAGTACCAAAAGATAGGTGCTGATGAGTTGTTAGCTAAACTTAAGTATGGCAAAGTAATGGCTGAGCGGCTATGGTTCATAGAGCTATAGTTAGACGTTGAAAAAGATAACATCCACGCCAATACCAGATTTAAACATCAAGGTCATTTCCAAGATCTGGATACTATGTACTGAGATGTATTACCACAATTGCTGTGTATGACTGTGGTGTTCATGAGTTACCCGGTATTATGCATATTTTCTACTATAATATAAGTTGTGTATTTCTGGATAGATATTTTATACTAGTAGTACGTTAGAGGCTATCAGACGCAATTCAAACCGCAAAATCTGTATCAAAAGTACGCAGCGCGGTTTTATTTTTAGCGCGACCTTTCACTACGTCGATTTGGATCCTGAAAAACTGTGGCATCATGCGGTCAAACCACACGGAAATTTCCGTACCGAATCCGAGGTCCTTGTACTTACGAGCGATGCGAAGCTCTGCACGATCATGCTAGGACTCGAACGTGAGCAGCATCGCTATCTCTTCTTCTTCTATGGGCTGGTGCTGCAGTGCGAGTGTGAAGCCGTCCATCGAGCACCAAGGAGCAATAGGTAGCGATGATGACCTTGAGATATGTCGAACATTTACGTCATTTTTCGTTAGGTATTTTTAGAGTTAGCACTGTGTCTGAAAGCTTCTATTGTCTTTTACTATATATTGTAAATTAAATATACTAAATTTCATACCAATAGTACTAAACCTTGTAGACGTCCCACGTACAGCTTCCAAGCTCACATATCAAATCGAACTTTCTTCGACAAGGTTTTTAGCGAGCTAATATGAATCGCGCTTAAATGAGTACTGGTCGCACTGAGTTTTGGTCGACTTCCACAACATTTATCTGTTTACATGTGTAAGGGCTGTCCGATGCAGCATACGGGTCCGATGAATACCATTTTCACTCTTCGAATGCAGCCACATTAGTGCCATTGCAGATTGACAAGTAAACTACCAGCTCCATTTGAAAGTATTGCGTTAGATCGCGAAGAAGGAGCAGAGCGCGCTGTAAAACCGATGGGAACACCACAAATATTGCGCATTCTACTAAAGTTATTAGTTGAAATGTTTATAGCGTAACTAATTCGTACGTATCTTAGCAGAATCACAGTTTATTAACATTAGTTTTAACTTTTGTATCCCTTTCAGAATATTGCTCACTATTTTTAGAATGGTTTTCTATGTGGTAGTAATATATGAGTAGTATATCATCAATTTTTTGTTACCATTAGTGTTCTTGCTGCTGAACCACTGGGCAATGAACTCTTCATTTTAATCCGAAGTACCACGAACAGGTGAAGCTTCACAATGATAACAATAAGATAACAATCTGACCCGATATAACACAGGCATGTAGGTAAGAGAAAACATTAATGGTCAGAATCAATCTATTATTCTCACTTCGCAAGTAAATTGTTGCGCAGTGTAGCCGACTGATATGCATACCATGTAAAGCAAACCTTAAGTGCCCCTCTACAAGACTTGTTGTGAACGTATGGTTGACGCCATGAACATATCTAGATCTTCATTATTCATCCAGCGTAATAACCCCGCTCGGTGTTTCAGCTGTTCAATAGTCCCTGTACCGAAGAGCGTCGGCCAGTCTTCAATATTGTATTTGTTTGCCCTTTTCCCGAGATCAAAAACATATTTCACATACGTGTTGTACCCGTCCGCTGTGATAAGGGCGGCGTAGTCGAGCTCATTTAACTTCAGTTTCTCCAAGACTGATGACGTAGGAGTATTTTCTTTCAGCCATCGACCCACCTGAAACGCCTGGAATTTCTTGAAATTCGGGTTATTCTTGAGTTTTTCTCCTGTTAGCCCCGTGAGTCCCAGCGTGTTCATAACAAAATCGTCGGTCTTTCCTGCCTTAATCCAAGAATTGATTTGCCGCGTTGACAATAGTGATGATATGAACGACTGTAAACCTCTGTCTTCGCTGTCAGTAACATCATCATCTACTGACTTGGCGTTTCGCAATAGTCTTGTGCTGATAGCAGCGATGGGTGAGGCTACATTTGAAATCTTGATCTGAGTGTTCTCAGTAGCCATTGTGAGCGTACCGACGGTAGTCAGGAGAACAAACACAGCGAGTAGCAGAGAGCGAGTCATTAAACCCATGAATTCCTTCGACGTGAACTCAAAAGAGGAAAAGGCGAAGTGGTACCAAAAACAAAGACTGGTGCAGAGCCATTTATACCCAGTCATCATTGTACCATGTAAAATGATGCTCGCAACGTGCATCCACGCCATTCAGGATGGCTGCACGCAGCTAATTTGTGCAAAGCACTGTGTTTCGGACAAGCTGGTCACGATGGGATACAGATATACGGTTTTTCAGAAGTGCGGCAATAAATAACATAACCCAAAGGAAAAGTACTGAGGGCGATACTTTAATTAATGACACGATACTACACTAGACTGTCACATTAGTAAGCATACCCTATGTGCTCTACCTGGGAGCACCACGAGTCCGTTACAAGTCGCTAGTGAGCTGAGCTGTTTGTTGAATTCCATTACATTGATGCAAGTTCATGCATACCAGGTATGTCTGATACTGTAATTGTAGTTCAGTGTTCAGTAGTGGCCAGACCCCACTGATAAGCCCACCCAGTTTCGCTTAAAGTTGCTACAAGTTGTAGCCTACAACATCAAAGCTGAAGGGTCTTTCAGGTATGATCAAAGACATAGCTTACATTTACACAAAAAATCGTGTTTGAATAACCAACCACCACTGCTGTTGAATTTGTAATGTTAAGGGCTAGCCATTCTGCGATGGTATTAGAAAAAGCTTTGTTCCAGCAACCAAACTAAGATGCTGGCTTGCAGCACAGGCCCGTAAGGAGTTTGACAAAGGTGAAACTGATGCAGAAGTTAAGGCGAAACTGAAGTAGTTTCAGGTATCATGAACAACATCTCTTCATCCAGATTCGCTCTGCTTGTACTAGAATATGTTAGTTCCTCCAAGGCTTCTCTGCAGATGTTGCTTCTTCTGCAGACTTCTGCACAGCAGAAGCAACATCTTAAGCATTGTTTTGAGCAAATCGAAGGATCGATATGATACAGTCGTCCCCCCCGTTATGCGCACCATGATATTCTAATACCCCGTCATATCGGTTTGGTAGATCCTACGTTCTCATATGAACATAACAAACATGTTTATTGTAACTCTGAAACCTTATCGCGTAATCATGCGCATAACGGGGGGGACGACTGTACCTTAAAAATATACCGTATAGCAATTGTCAGCCATGTTTCATGGGGTTTGGGTTTCTGGTTTTCCTTCCAAGAATGATAATCACAAATGTATCATATTTGACAGATAATTTGGCTGGAAATGTGACATTATTTCCGGACAAAGGATGTCAGAATCAATGGGGTTTACCTCGAGAACCTTTCGTAGCTTTTCCATTGCTGGTGACTTACACAGCTGGGCCAGCTTGTTCTTCTGTTTCCGTCTGAGATAGATGCTTGTGTGTTTCGTTTGGTACTGAATTCCTGATGCATCAGCGTAGAACTTGGCCAAAGTCGACGACATGCTGTGTCTCAATGTAGAGAACTACATCAAGTCGAAACTGATTCGTTGACATGACACGTTAGTACCCGCGAGACCACCTTCCTCCGTCGTTGCTGTGCTTCTGTCGTCCATTGCCCATTGGGAACTTAGTGTGCCAAAATCTGTTTCCAACCTAGTTTCAATATGTCCGACCAATCTGTCTCATTTTGTGAACCACCAAATGATGTCGGATATGACAATTGTTTTCAGGGTTGAAAAACGATCAATATTGATTGGCTATAATATTTTGTCGGATATGACAGTTTGCTGGATATGACAATTGCTATACGGTAAGGAACGGTCTGTATCTCCTATCGTCTGCATCTACTGCCATGATTGAGTTGTGGTTGCGGAGACTCCTGTTGAACTCGAGAAAAAGGCTGTCATTGCAAAAGCAGATGCTTCAGGAGGAGGTTGCTCAATAGGAAGTTACAACTACAACTGGAACCGATGAGGCTGCTGAAGTGAGTGCCGTGGATGAAAGCTGCAGCTGGGAACTCTCCTTTGCCCGAAGTTAAAGCTGAACCTGCCACCGACGAGACTGCCATAGTTGACGACGCTCCTGCGGCTGGTATGGTGAGGTGATGGAGGTAGAACAGATAACGACTGGAGAATTAGTCGAGGAATCCCCTGTCGAAGTCAAAATGGCAGAAATTACTATTGATCCGGAGACTGAAGCTATCAAGCAGGAAAACACGACTGAAGTAGAGACCATAGAGACTGCCGAAGAAGTTAACGCGGCTTCAGGAACACCCGAGACTGTAAAAACGGTCGAAGAAGGCCCTATCGCCGAAGCGAACGTGGAAGATAGTGCTGAAGCTGCAGTAGAGACGAATCGCGAGACGTAAACAATCACAACTGTCTACGAAGCAACCGAGACATCGATCCTGTCAAGTGATACCCTGGAAGGCGAAGCGTTGAGGAAGAACGAGGTTGATATTCCTGCCCTGGAAACTGCTAAAGAGGTAGAGGTAACTAATCAAGCAACATAAGAGAAACCGACAAGCCAACCACCGTGGCCACTGCCGACCTCACAACTAACCAGCAGTCGAAGCGAACGTCCTGACGCTCGATGTCCAACTGGTGTCTCCACTGTCGACCTTCCTCCGTCATCTCAATCTTCATGACCTTCATGTTCAACACCACTACGTGCCCGAAGCGCTGTTGAATATTCACAACACCTCCAGAAGACGCCAGCTTCAGCAACACTCGCGTCTCCTCCGTCGAGATTGAGACGCGTCGAACGTTGCACGAATCGCGCAACTTGAAGTGATTGTAATTTACATCCTCAGAATCGGATTCTGAGGATACAATTATTTTACGGTGAGTACTGTTGAAAACAGTTTGAACATGACGTAGAAGATCTCAACACGGGTCAACTAATTGGAGGCGTATTTGTTTCAGATGTTCTCTGGATTCCAGAGTCCAGAGTATTTCGGAGAAGGCAACTCGAACCCAAACTAACTTTGACACTTGATGGAACCCAATTCTCCGGAACCCAAAGTAACATTCTCTATACTAACTCAGTTCTCAAAACCTCTATACTTAGATTGACCTGTTATAAACGACTCTCGGATCGTCGAACTCGGCCAAAAGCGAGCTATTCCCTCCTTGTTTCAATGAGAACTTACAGCGGCGTTGGAAATCCGACTGTGGCCAAGTAAATTTACCTTCGATACCACATACCCTGAAGTCAGTTTGAAAAAATTGTGAATGTTGCCTGTGTCGGCTAGGGTCAACATCACGAATGTCATCCTATGCATATTTCGTACTCCAGGCTCGAGCTTCAAACGACATTCAAACAATCAAGCAAAGCAGATCGCCATGCAAGGTCTGTGGTGTATGCTGGGTCGCCTCGGGCACGCTTCTGAAGCCTAACTACCATTCCGCAGTGGTGGACGGACGAACCCCATGTCGTCCTCAGTGTAAATATTATGGCATCACTGTTGCAGCTGGTACACAGATCGTGAACAGGAACAACGTGCTGCCGATCACGAACGGCGCCCCGACAAAATGCAGTACCGTTCCAAGGTGTTTGCTACAGCTGTCATAATCAGCATTTAACCTCCGCAGCGGAGGTCAGTCAGGGGACGGCGCGTAGCGCTTAGCCCTGGAAGGAGGTACTATCTATTTAGCGGAGGCAGAAGCTCGACCCCGAGGAGCACAGCGACGAGGATCGCCGCAGGCGGAATATCACCTTTGGTGCATCAGTCATTGGATGTGGCTCACGGTTTGTGATCATATGAAAGCTTTGTTGTGGTTAATGATTAATAGTTGAGGTAGTGTGATAAACTCTTTGGTAACATTTAGAATCATGTGTGTCCGAGTATGAAAATCCAGAGCTTCCCCGGGCAACGCACGGCATTAGTTTTGTTAGTTTACGTAAGTTTATCCCCAGCGCCAGAGTCATTTTAATGGCATTGGGCCGTTCGTGTTCTCTGGATATTTATTATCCAGAGTTTTCCAGAGTTTTAGGTGGGATCGCAGACCGTCTGGAAACTTGTATAAATACATAGATCAGTACATATCGTAATTTAACGAAACTTCACTCTCTATTATAAAGAGTCACAACCGGTCGGGAAATCGAATACCTGTCCTCATTTTTATCACGAACAGGTGAATGTTGACCCATCCGGACACTAACAACCTTCATACGACCTAACAATAAGTAACATTCGTGCAGCATTCACGTAACATCAACGCGACCTGATTTGGCGAAGGAATGGCGATTGTCTCGATGATCCAGTGCACGAAAAACGTAACAAGCCATTTCAAGCTACCGAGTGGCTCTATTGGTGTGACGATCTCAGGCCAGCCAAACGGAGGAAGCAGTCGTTGGCGGCCTTGACGAAGAGTTGAGGTCGGAGGCGGTGGCGAGTCGGAGGCGGAGTCGAGTGGGCAGCGGCGGCGCTGCAGTCGTGATCTTGCTGGAGGAGTTGACTTGTACAGAAGAGGAAAATTGAGAAGTGATTGATTGAGTTAGTTTTGTTGGCGCTAGCAGTAGTTGTCTCGCAACCAACGATCCTGGGTGACTAGACCTGCACCCAAGTATCCAGGTCCTATCCTAAAAACTATCTTTCTCAAATCCTACTGTTATCTTTCTCTGCCAATGAAATCCTGCGAAGCCTCGGCGTGGCTGAACCAGAATTTTCCCATAGCGTCCCATAATCAAAATATCCGGATGGTAACTGGAATGTTGCCAATCCTGAGGATTTACATCCAATGAAAAGACGTATAAGAACTGTTGAAGTGGCAACTGCAACCACATATAGCCAATAGACTCGTAGACATATGAAAATGTAAAAATTCAAGATTACGCTGAGCCATAGTAATCTGGCCAGCTGATCTTAAAATTTGGCGTAGTGGCTGTATTGACCACTACGTCACATGACCTCCTTTCGAGAAAGCACCACCTCCTAAAAGGGCTTCTCTCTTTTCTTGGATTTCCAATAGAGGTCGATGAGTCCTGGGATCTGTTTCAGGTTCTCAACTGGTTCCCATGTTGCGTCCTTCTTCGTTTCACCGAGCCACCAAATCTGGTACTGCATCTTTCCCTTGCGCTTGCGGTGGTTAACTACAGATTCAACCAGTTGTCCTTCCGTTCCATCGGCTAGCACAACCTTGTTCACCTTCTGTCGGCGCTTTGGATCTTTGCGATACGGTTTCAACAGTGACGTATGGAAAACTGGATGCAACTTCAGGTTCTTCGATAATCCCAACTCATACGAGTCACGAGATACCTTCTTCTGGACAGGAAATGGCCCAATGAACCTCGGAGCTAACTTCTTCGATTGTGTGTACCCCTTATGACGGATATCCAAATTCTTTCCGTCTAGTAACACCATGTCGCCAGTTTTGAAGTCTTGGACAAGTCTGTTTCTGTCGTAATAATACTTCATGCGCTCTTGGGCTTCACTCATACGGTCTTGCGCGACCTTGAGGAAGGCTTCTTGTCGGAGTAAAAACTCTCTTGCTGCTTTCTCCAACTTCTTGAATTCCGGATCTGACACTACATCGTCGGGCATGTATGGAATATACCCAAGATCCGCTTCAAACGGTGACATACCAATCGTAGCATGCACACGTCGATTGTAGGCAAACTCTGCCATATGAATAAACTCATCCCAATCGCTCTGGGCTGGGTTAACGACTCCTCGAAGATAATCTCCGATAAAACGGTTTGTACGTTCCGTTTGTCCATCCGTCTGTGGTCTAAACGCTGATGACAGGTTATGCTGCGTTCCCATAGCAGTTATGACAGCCTGCCAAAACTTGGACGTAAATTTGGAGTCACGATCGGACACAATCGTCTTCGGAAGACCATGATCTTTTACATAATTCTTCATGAAAACATTCGCAGTATCTTCTGCGCTGTCCGTCGTCTGCGTTGCAATGAACTTAGCACGCTTGGTCAATCGATCCACGATGACCATGATGGCGTTATAACCATCCTTGCTGGAAGGTAAGGACACAACGAAATCCATCGAAATGTCGATCCATCTACCTCTTGGTACATCCAGCGGTTGAAGTAATCCCGGCGGTTTCACTTGTCTCGCCTTGTTGCGCTGACACATTTCACAAGTGTTGCAATAACGCTGGATATACTTCATCATTCTCGGCCAATAGTACTTCTCTCGTACTGCGACGTAGGTCTTGTAAGATCCGGGATGGCCTGCTGCTACTGTATCATGGTTCTCGCAAATGACACGGTTTCTCAGATCTTCGTCATCTGGAATATACAATCGCGGACTTTCATCTTCACCAGTCTGATAGTATAAAACACCATCATTGAGCGAGTAATGCGGAACGTTGTCTCCAAGCTTAAGCGTCTTAATAATCCGCTGTAAGTCCTTGTTCCACGCATACATCTTCTTTGCGGACTGTGCCACGGTCATATTGTTTGCTACCATGGTTGCCACAATTTCACGGTTTTGGGCCGTATCAAGAAGTTCCTGAAGGCTTACTTGCGCAGCCTTATGCTCGAACTCAGGGTTTCTTGATAGTGCGTCTGCGACTACATTCGTTTCCCCTGGGATCCACTTGAACATGGGTCGAAACTCCGCGAGTTCATTGAACCACCGCGCAATGCGTCGATTCGCTGTCTTCTGCGTAAGAATCATCTCGATGCTCTTATGATCTGTTTCAACAAGGAAGGGCTTGTCCAGTAGATATACACGCCATGTCTTCAGCGCATGCATGATTGCGAGTAGTTCTTGTTCGCGCACTGGGTAATTCAGCTCTGCAGGTTTCATTTTCCGGCCCGTAAAGGCAACTGGATGTTCCAACTCTCCCTCCTTTTGAAATAAGACCCCCCCAATTGCAAAATTTGAGGCGTCCATTCGAATGCCGAAGGGCTTGGTGACATCAGGAAGACGGAGAACCGGAGGTGATGACAAGCGCTTCTTTAACTCATCAAAACACCGTAGTTGGTTCTCATCGAGTTCGATAGCATCTCGAGAACGTTTTCCCTTGATGCATTCATGCAAAGGGCCTGCGAATTGCGCAAAATCCTTGCAGAATCTCGAAACGTAAACAGTTGTCCCAAGAAAGCTTTCCATTTGCTTCTTGGTCTTGGGAACTGGCCAATCTGCGATAATCTTCACCTTGTCTGGGTCCATTCGAACGCCGTTGCGTCCGACGAAGTCGCCTAAACATGGAATCTCATCCACGCAAAATTGGCATTTGGACAGTTTGATGTAAAGTTTCTGTTCTTCACATCGCTTCAATACTCTGTCCAGCGCGGCAATATGCTCGTCGACATCTTCACTCTTGGTGTACACGTAAATGTCGTCGAAGTAAATCCGCATGACATCACGTAAGTCCCTGAAAACCTTTTGTAATAACCTGTTAAAGGTCCCTGGGCTGCCACTGAGTCCCATGGGTGTGACGAGATATTCAAAAAGACCGTCTGGAGTCGAAAAAGCAGTGAAGGGTATATCTGCTTCTCGTAACTTGACTTGGTAATAACCCCAGAGTAAATCCATGCACGAGTACCAATAGCTGCCGGCCATCGCATCAAAGGTGTCTTCTTTGCGAGGCATCGGAATGGCCGGTAAAACCGTAGCTAAATTCAACTGACGATAGTCGTGCACAATTCGCCAACCAACTGGTTTTTTCACACAGAAAGTCGGTGCACAAAAGGCTGACGTACTCGGTCGAGTGATGCCAGCTTGAACCATCTCTTTGGTCCATTCCTGTATCGTTTTTCTCTGATCAGGACTTTGGCGCCATTGTTTGACCGAAATAGGCGTAGTACCAGGTTTGAGCAAAATCTCATGCTCAATACCTTCTCGTACTGGCGGTGTCTCATTCGGAAGTTCCGTACGGAAAACCGTATCCGCATACTTCAGTAGCGTCTCATACGCCGGATTGCCCTTGAGAGCATCCCATCCTTGACTCTTGAAGCGTTCAGCCTTCTCCGAATCATGCGGATTGATTACAAACACTGCTTCAATATCCTTGTTCCTACGCAACATTTGCTGGAACTGGTTGGACGAAATAATCTTCGTTCGCCCAAACTGGCCGTTGTGACCATGCTGCCGATAGTAGTTGAAGATCTCGCGGCTCTGCGCAATTCTGGCACGGCGTTGTCCTGCCACCCAACGGGCTGGACGTGTCTTCGGCAGTCTCAACTTCACAGTCTGCGTGTTCTCCACGTTAATGCGAGGTGCAATCTGTCCAGTACTCCAGTCGATATCAGGGTTCTGCTCCCGCAGCCACATCATGCCTAAAACGACGTCCTTTTCCTCAGGAACAGGCATGACTTGGAATGTTCCCGTTGTCAAGGGAAATCCTGGTAACTGTAGAGACATCTCTACAGTCCGACGTGGACGATGCACAACTTGATCATAACCGAGATCAACTTGCATCATGTCACCTTCAGTGACATCCAACTCAAGCTTCTTCACTAACTCCTCAGTTACGCCGTTCAGGCTACTGCCGTTGTCAATGAATATCGTGACGGGCCTCTCTTGGTCTTCCGTCTTGAATGCTCGAGCTTCAGCCTCTAGGATCGCATACACTGCGCCCTGCATATACCGATTCGCTTCAGGACGTTTCGGCTGACTACAATCTGGAGAAATGTGACCAACCTTGCCACAATTTCTGCATGTAGCTTTCTTCTTCCAATCATCGTTCGCGCCTTTCTTCTTTTCATAATGCTTATTGTTCTGCTGTTTCGATTTAGGCGGACGATGCCCCGAGCTTGACGATCCTTGCGAACCTTTCGCAGGAGCTCTAGGGGGTTTTCCCGAGTAGTGTGCAAACTCGAAATTCGACGCAATTTCAATGGCTTCTTGTAGCGTTGATGGACTCTCTTCTTTGATCTTCTTTGCTGTTTCTTCACGTAATCCGTTCTGAAAAAAGAAACGTTTCTCCAACTCACTGATCGCCAATTCTGTCTGCGACAGTAAGTCTTGAAACTTAGAGACATACTCGTGAATAGTCTCGTTCTGTTTGAGACGAAACAGTCTCTCACGAAGATCATACTCGAAGTCCCTAGGTCGAAAGCGCGTGCGCAGTTGTTGTTTAAACAACGACCACGTGGGAGCCTTATTCGCTCTCTCGCACTCGGTTATAAAAGCGCGATACCAGTTCAACACTGACTTGCCTAAGTTGCTGGAGATTATCGTTACGAAACCAGACGAATCGGCCTCCATTAACTCACGTCTGCTTGCGTAGTACTGCTCGGTGGCGAAGATCCACAACTCGATATCTTCGCCGTATTTGCCTTCATACATCGGCGGGTCCTTCTTCTTCTGATCACCCCGCGCCGCCATCAGATACTCGAACCTTGCGTTAGCTTGCTGCATTTGCGCTTGCAGCTGAGCTTGCATCTGGGCTTGGGCGGCTTGCTGCTGTTGCGTTATAAACACTAGCAACTGCTGCATTGACATCGCATCAGGGCCTGAAGCTTGGGTAGTATGTGCAGCCGGAGCCGCAGTGTCCGCCGGTGCTTCTGTACTTGGTCGTGATGCATCTGCATCACTCGGCGCATTCATTCTGCTTTGCTGCCGAGGACGAGGGTTCGGGGACGGGCGCTCAGCGGCACGGCTTCTTCTTTGAGCCATAACTGCTGGACTTCTCAGCGCGTATTGATAAGGTCTACCGAAACCCCAATGAAGAAGAAGAAAAGAAAAGAAACTACTTTTTTTGTTTCTTAAGTCTACGCTTCTTGTCGAGCTGGATGGAGTGGTCGAAAGTTCCTTCCAGGATAGTCTGCGTCTGGCTTATACGATGTTTTAGCAGTTCAGTCGTATCGTGCAAGACGTTCCTGGCGTTGGAGTCCTTGCAATCTGGAATTTCGTTCCGGATGAGTTGAACGATCTTGAGCTGCTTCTGCGTCGTCAACCACAAGTCCTGGCGTAGTTTGTCGAGCGTGTCACTGCGGGTCGTCAAGGACTTGGTGTCGTTGATAAACGGTGCTTCGGGTTGGCGAGTCTTTCGCTTACCCATGCAAGAATGCCGGCTAAAACAAGTTCAGTAGCAACGAGTGTAGATCAAGCGAAACCAAGTGTGAACTACTCAGAAGTTATTCTCCGCAGTAACCAAGGGGGGATTAGCCGAAGCGTTATACCCTTTAACCCAAGGAATGGAGTTCTGAATGTGCTGAACACACCTAGTACGCAACCACACCAACGAACCACCGAACGTTAAAGCTCGTGCTTAGAGGCAATACCAGTCTTCGACTCTTGAACTTGAACCGAAGCTTGACACGTCAAGTGCTACTATGTGACGATCTCAGGCCAGCCAAACGGAGGAAGCAGTCGTTGGCGGCCTTGACGAAGAGTTGAGGTCGGAGGCGGTGGCGAGTCGGAGGCGGAGTCGAGTGGGCAGCGGCGGCGCTGCAGTCGTGATCTTGCTGGAGGAGTTGACTTGTACAGAAGAGGAAAATTGAGAAGTGATTGATTGAGTTAGTTTTGTTGGCGCTAGCAGTAGTTGTCTCGCAACCAACGATCCTGGGTGACTAGACCTGCACCCAAGTATCCAGGTCCTATCCTAAAAACTATCTTTCTCAAATCCTACTGTTATCTTTCTCTGCCAATGAAATCCTGCGAAGCCTCGGCGTGGCTGAACCAGAATTTTCCCATAGCGTCCCATAATCAAAATATCCGGATGGTAACTGGAATGTTGCCAATCCTGAGGATTTACATCCAATGAAAAGACGTATAAGAACTGTTGAAGTGGCAACTGCAACCACATATAGCCAATAGACTCGTAGACATATGAAAATGTAAAAATTCAAGATTACGCTGAGCCATAGTAATCTGGCCAGCTGATCTTAAAATTTGGCGTAGTGGCTGTATTGACCACTACGTCACAATTGGGACTGTTGTTGCAATTACGCTAGCTAAAAATGATGATATTGAAGTGCGTGTCGTTGATGGAATTGAAGAGCATCAACACTCTACCTCCTGATGTTGTGTTCGTCAAGCTTAAGGATTATTCAGATTGCTCCTTTCACCCAGTGTCTGCCAACGATACGAGAGAGGAATCAGCGTGAAATTGCCAGATCGACAGTTCTTTGTATACATAAGTCAAGTGCCGTTGGTACTTGCATACTCTCTCACTACGGGAAAATGCCAAGGTTTGACTGTTGACAGAATGGTACTTGCTCCACTTCGACATCCAACACGACGTTCACCACAACGATCATCATTTTATGTTGCGGTGACGCGGGTCAAAACTTTACGTCAGCTTTATCTCATGACGCCCCATACAAATCAGTTTCTGGAGTACTTCATTCCAAGTCAAGACGCACTTCGAGAGAGCTCGAGATCGCTGGCACGAACAATCTGTCTCTAAGTATTTCAATTGCTAAATTTCTAGTGCATGTTATATAAGGCTTCATCGAGGATGTTTTGCTAACATTTTTTTTCTGTAAAACAGGTCGATATAAATATCCAGAGCTTCTCCGGGCAACGCACGGCATTAGTTATACCCCGAGAAGAGAAGACAAAAACAATTGAAATTTCTAAAATAGTTAGCAACTACAAATTATAGTTTTAACATGGTGTTGAGATAGTTTTGTCGAGAAACCTTAAGATCGAACAACGAACCAGCATATATGCTGTTTGAATTTCAATGATCTATACATCTTATTACAATATAAAACCAAACACGACATGAACAAAGGGATGCAATAGTCTTCAGTTCAACATTGTAGAACTCGCATTTACATCAGTTTTCAAGTCGTAAAGAACTAATCCCTGTGGAGCATGAACTCCTGTTCAGACTTGGATACCGAACGGACGCGCTAACGGACGACCTTCTAGGCAGCCGTAGGGTAGTTGTGCCAGAGGGCGTAGTAGTAACGACCCATGCATACGTAGTAGTCGCAGGAGGTCTCGTAATGCCACTATCGCCTCTACGAAGGACAGCACAAAATACCCCAAAGTACTTTAATTACGAGCGATTTTGGAAACGATAGTCAAATGCTAGCAGCGATGTCGCGTTTCCGAATGCATAGTGACGGTGATGCTGTGATGGCAGTGCCGCAGCCGATTTTCGAGGTCGTTTTACCGCCAAAACTGGAGGCTTGAGACTAGGAATTGTTAGTCAAGTGGAAACGAGCAAGAATGCGGTACGCAGAGACTGTGAGGGAGCGACGCCAACGGTTGGAGAGGTTACGACGCAGTACACCGTGGGATCCTTACAGCAGTCTATCCTGAATTGCTCGAGTTTTTAGCAACCAACGAAAACGGGAAAGATAAGGCATATATCACTGACAAAGATAGTATGACAAAGGTAACAGCGCGTTGTGAAACTATGAATAATGAGTATCTCTCCAACCCCACAGTTTTATTTTCACAGCAATTAAGAATCGATATTAGCATTAAGGACGCGCCTGATCGAGTGGTTCAGTACTTTAGTCTGTTTGAGAAAATCATCAAGGAAAATGGGTTTCAAGACAACGTAGGTAGAGAAACAACGGATGATAACTATGTTGCTCGGATGAAGCAGAGAACAAAACTTCTCGTCAATAATCTCTCGCCTACGATGGTACGTGATGAGATTAACGGAATGCTAGAGTTAGTGGTGTATCGACACATCCGCATAATCCATCAGTTACTGTATAGTTGATGCTAGAACGGGGAGAACGCCAGCAACTTTTTTATAACAGGTTTAAACAACAAGGGTCAACTACAACAGCCCCGAACACCAGTATTCGCAAAGGAAACAAGGGGGCAGCTATAGATAACAGTCGGCGAACAGAATCACAACATCGATCATCATTAATAGAAGAACAGAAGATGCCAGATAGGACACCCGACGTTCCAACACGGAAAAGTGTTACATAGACGGCCACCTCCAAAAACAGACTAATTCCACTGCAAATGTGAGCATTGGTTGCAAAGATTGTCCACATGCAACCCCCGAAGAAATAGTAGAGGTTCGTTCTACAAAATCCAAGAATTGGAAAGTGAAGAGAGCGAAGGGAAGAAGCTAAACAAATGAACATGATGTCGGTACCAATAAGGAAAACCCGATGGAAGATGACGACTAGTCAGTCATTCTTAATGGCACAGTGGAAGCATCTACGTGCCCTAATACTGGGGCAGAAGAATGTATCTTGTCTGCGTCTGTAGTTGAACGACTCAAGAGCACAGAGCAGGAAGTAATTACGAAATAATTTTATAAACCAGTAACAGTGATTGGAGTTGGGGGGAAAGCAACACCGTGTCACGAGACAGCGTTGGTCGACTTCGCACCGCCGTCGGTCTGGTCAATTTATACAAGATAAACTGTGTTGTGATAGAAGGTGAGGACCACGTCTTGTTGAGCAAGATGATAACGAAGCGCATGGGAATTCATGTCAAACGGGCTTTCGAACAACTTGCCAACACTTGCAAAAATCTGAACCTTGATGACATACCTGATGAACCAGACGTCGGAGATTCAGTAGAAGGTGAAGCTGAGTTTGAGATGAATCGGATGTACAAGGACGTTACAACAGTATTGAGTGATGAGCACTACGCGAGTTTTCGAGATGAGGTGATCAAACTCAGCAAAGAATTCACTTATTTATATCGACACGTATAGGTCAAGATGAGCATGCGCGAGTAGAACCTCCAAAAGTAACATTTAAGAAGGAAGTGGAGCCATATCGATGCAAACCACGGGAATATCCACTAACGCAAACTAAGTTCCTCGATGTGCACCTTGCGTCGCTGATGCAGTTTGGATTCATCAAAAAGAATAACCTCAGCAAATGGGTGTCGAATGCTGTGCCTGTCCGTAAATCTGATGATAGGACTGGATTTAGGGCGACAAACGCACATATTGAGTCAATAAGAGAACGGTGCCTATTGCTCGTACAATGCCGCACTTGCCAGTGGTCCTAAGGTTTGTAGCTGGAGTGAAATTCGTTGTCAAATTTGCCATGTGCAAGGGATTTTTTGGTAGGTCATGCTTGCGGAGGAACGTCGAGAGAATTTTAGCTTTATGACTCACGATGATGTCTACATATCTCTCGGTGTGGCGGAGGGTGCAACCGTTTAAGCACTTCACTTTCAAAATCAAAAACAAACCCGGTGTACAAGCCGTTGCTGTACAATGAGGCTTTAGTGTGGATCGATGACATAATTGTTTAAGGAATAACAGAAGATGAATTTCTTGCGAATCTTCAACTTTTTATAAGGTTACGACAGTATACTGGCTAAAGCGCAATACCAAGAAGAGTGTATTGATGTCCTTTGAATTATCTTGATGTGGCTGTAATATTGATGGGAAGGGATTAGACAAGATCCTCAACGTCTCTCAGGATTAGTTTCGTTGCCCCTTCCCAGATCGGTAGCAGATTGGCAACGATTCCGATGCTTGTGCAACTGGGTCAGAGACAGCATTGTAGATTTTGCGAGAATTTTGGAACCATTTCAATCAAAATTAAATGGTGTTTTGTGAATCGAAGTAGAACCAAGCACTCGGTTAGTGCAGAAGTTAAGTTGAACTGGGACGAGAGAGCGAACTACTCGCATGAACTTCAATTCTTTGCGAATGCAGCAAATTTGTACTTTCCCCAAGAGCAAACAACTATATGCCTAATGTGATGCATCGGATCATGGATACGCTATTATCCTAACGCGAGTCCGTAAATGGCAGGAGCATGTGCAGAAGAAGATCAGGAACATGAACTATTAATCTGCCATGGTGGAATTTTTAGGGGAGCACAGATACACTGGTCGGTGGTGGAAAAAGAAATATATCATGTGGTAAGGGCTCTTGTATCACTTGACTATATATTGGAGATAGCAGGACTTTAAGTATTTTGCGATCACTCAAACTTGATCCAGATACTTTCACCATCAGAAAACAATAAGAAGCACACCAGAGGAAATCTACTCCGTGGGTTTTGATAATTTCGTGTCTTCGTTATACTATTGAACATATATATGGTGAGCGCAATTTGTGGGCAGACATTATCTCACGATGGTAACCAGCCCTGGAAGAGAAACGACAGGTTACGTTGAGAATCAAGATAGCACATGTAGGTAGTGTAACAGGGTTACCCGAAACCTTAACAGACATGATGCCTGTTAGTGGTTAGATAATTTTCCTGCTTTGGTGTAGAACACACCAAGGCTTCATATCAAGAATACCTATTGGTAGAACGTGATGTATTTCTACCAATTAGAGGTATGGAACAATGTCAACCACACGTTGACTTTTTCCTTACATTTGTGTTAGCAGTTTTAGGAGGAAAACTCGGGTAAAGGAAACACAAATAAAATGTTCTCGATTTTCAGAAAGCTATCAAACATTTACTTATATCTAGCTTTGCTTACGAGCCGTAAGTATAGTAAGTCTACTCCTACGTAACTTACGCTTCTTCATACACGTGCGCACACGTGTACGCTAGGTAGTGCCAAGTAGGCCCACTACAGATAGTCAAGCTCAATTTTCGAGGATCCGACCTTTACAAGACGAAAACTTGGTATGGCCTACAATTCGGAATGTAAAAGTAGCTCACGGCAACGTAAGCCCACTAGGTGCTGGAGCCACTCGAAACGAGTAAGATATCTTGGTAATCGATGGAATATTAGGCTTCCATCTAGTAGAGACTCTGATTTTGCTCTTCGAGTTATGATATTCGCTCAAATGGACATTGAGCTCACCGTGGTGCAGACGCGATGCTGCAAATTCTAAAGTATGAATTTGGATTTGAAGATATGAGTACGAAGGTGGATAATTTTGTTGCGACATGAAGCATCTCAAAGGAGGTTGCTAATACAGAGACCATGGACCATAACCCACAAGACTACTAGACGAAATGAATTCTCACACATGGACTTCTTACATATAGAAGAAAGTTACGGTGATATGCAATATGCGTTGACTCTTAAGGATGATATATCACTCTTTTGCGAACTAGTTGCATGCGAAAGCGCCAATGGTCTAGTGGCAGCAAATGATGTCTTAGATTGGTACAAAAGATTTGGCATTCCTGAAATGTGGTAATCGGATAATGGGTCACACTTCCGAAACACACTGATGGATGGTGTCCCAGCCGAGCCCCTGTGTTCGTGCCTTGGTCGATCACGTCGTGAATTTCTTCTCGTTGATAGCTCGAGGGTCTAGGACGGCGGGCATGGCAAGACAAGAGTACCTTCGCTAAGCTCGAGACGGCCATGCTGGTCCGCTTTCACTTGGCCATGATTGTCCACCCAGGTATACCAAAAGAACAGGTCACTGTATTATGCACTCGAGTTTAAGGTTGACGGACTTTCGCGGCGAACGAGGAGCGTGATGGTCCCTCCGAACACATTGTAGTGATTGGGCGAGCCCGTCCACCCAAATGTCAGGGCCAAGACGACCGCTACAGCGTACCGACGGTCAAATGAGCCCCCAAACTTGGCACACAGGCTGGAGTGGGCGAGAACGTTGCGAAAATCAGGCTTGGCATCGCCAAGATTGATACGGACAGCCACTGGAAGTATTGAGTTCTGAGGTGTTCAACCCTTCGTGCAAGGGTATCGACGGACTCGTAGGACAAAGGCAGCAGATCCATAGGGTCTGAGACGTCGTTTGTTGCTTTTCCGTGGGGACAGGACAAATCGTGAATGAAGCGTGCACCCACATCGTGACATACGCCGTCTTTGGCACGGGCTGATGTAGAGTTCCTTTCAACGCTCCGCCACATCGGCATCGGCACCGAGGCATGTTCCGTTGTCCTGTCCTTCGCGGATGCTCCAAATTAGAGCTTTCTCCATGAGGGTCGCAGACTTATGGTTGCCATGCCGCGTGCGGGTTGAGCACACCTCGGGTCTCTCGCAAAAATGAATGTTGAACTCCCTGTTAAATAGTTTCAAGTACGAGTAGCTGCAATCCAAGATAGTCGGCAACGAGGGCCGTGTTCGGTCTCGGGTCGTCCGAAGTTTGGCTCTGCCATAGCCGCAATGTGTTCGTCAGGGACAGCCGAGATTGCCGAACTAGCTCCGACAAAGCGCGCCGCGTTTCAACGTCAGGGGCACTGATGTGAGAGTGTTAGCCTTCACTCGTGGACAAGGAGCCACAATCCCGGCCTTGCCAAGCGCAGGCGACGTATCACTTGTTCAGTGACGCGCAACTTCGCCTCCAGGCGCTGCTGGACTGCGGCCACATCGTGATCGCGCGTGGGATGGTGGGGGACCGGGGCATTTATAAGTGCTGGAGGTCTGGCCGCAGTCCGCCAAGTTTCTCTTGCGCGTGGGCTTTGACGGTCGCATCAAGTAAAATGACCTCGGAAGGGATAAGTTCAGCGATCGGGGGAGGTTGATGGGCAACCATGGATCGAGATGAACCGAAGGCACAACCACTTGCAATCCCTTGACGTGGTGCTGCGAGTCCGCCCTAGGTGGTCACCTGGTGTCTTGGTCCCGAAGACGAATTCCACCCTGTGCGTACACTGACGTGACTGTGTGCTGAGACCCGTTGAGTCACATCTCCTCGTCTTGGGGTGGAGTTCGGGTACGATATAGTTGCCGCGTGAGGCGAAGCAGAAGCCCGCTTAGCTCGATGTCGTGAAGAGACAGCCGTTCGCGCACGCGAAGGCGGGTGGATGTTCCATTGTCGATGTCCGACTCACAGACGAGTCGGTATGTCGCCAAGACATTACTGAACGAAAATGCAAGATCCCTGACTTCTGCGGCCGACTAATGTCCGAAGCATCTTCATTCCCATCTCTATATAATCCGAAGTCAGAGACGTGGCGAAGCCTACATTGGACCTCCTGACCGATTGTGGGTCTCAACCAAGGGATCACGTCCGAGTGCTGGGGTTGGGCGGCCTGTAGGACGATACCGATCTGAAGAGATTGGATTTGGCGGGTCGTTGGTGTGCCGTTGGCACCAAGGAGACGGTCAAGGATGCTTGACGAAAGCCCTCATGTGCCTTGATCCGGCATGATATTGGGAGCTGGTAGAGCAGGAACACGATGACCGAGGCTACCTCCTCTGCCATTGTAGCGTCGACAGCTGAGGCACCGGTGTTGTGCTGGATAGAAAGCCGGTCGTCAGTGTAAGCAACCACTTGGCCGTACATAGCAAAGGCCGGACGCCTCAAAAGACAACCCGGTGCACCGTTAGCGAGTTCGCTGCTCCAAACCCGACAGCGGTTTTTATCGCTCTTGTAGAAGCCACAGACACTCCGACTCCGACGAGCCCTCTTCGCATGCTATCCCGGGGTCCCTTCCCGTAAGATCTGGCCCCATACAGAGCCCGCCAGGCTGGTATCCGTGATTGCCGCGTACTCTGGGGCTGTCAGCACGCGATCGGAGCGGGAAAGGAGATCTACCTGGTGAAGTAGTAAGCGCTGATGAGCCATAAGAAGGTTAACTAGCCGTTTTCGACTTCGGTGCTTCAGATTGGGGAGAAAAGGAGAAAAGGCGCTGATCCAGCAGCACTGCTGGATTCCCGCACGGGATCTATCCACCACCCATTTCAAGCCACCCACTGCCTGATCATGAGACTGTGATACCGCAATCCATCTGCACTCCGCGAGAACCTCTGGAAAAACAGTCTTTCCACCACCAGGTACAAAACCATCACTTTCATTTAGCCTTTTGTAAGAAGCTCATAAGGAAACCTTTCAAAATATGAAATACACAAAGGAAATGTTTTCAAAAGGATTAGGCAAAATAACTCTGAAATAAATTTCAGAGAACATTGGAACCATGTTATGAGCGCAACAGTTAGTACGGAGGTACTTAATCTTTGACCAGGTTATAACTAATGCCACTACGTACTCAGAGTACTTCAATGGCAAGCTGGGTTCTGAAATGGATATAACATATCCAGAGAACTTGTTAACGGGCATTCACCAATAATTTGTATACTCCTAATAGCACGTTTCCTCTGTTCGTGTGGGGGCTCTATACGGTGACAATTACGAAAGAAGTGAAGGACAATGCTGAGGTGGGAGAAAATGGTGCTTAGGATATCGGTCACTGATCCTAACAACATTTCCACCATCTTATTTCCTCCGTAAGAATTTGACGCAGCACCGTTGTTGAATTTTGATTCTGTATCAATTATGAAGAGACTCGTATCGTAAAACGAGCGGCTGAGGACACCTCGGGATCCGTCACTTCGAGTGTCTTTTGGTGTGATCCTCGACGTTTGTGAGCCGTTCATCACCTATGTGGATCTTTATGATGAAAGATCTGGTCTCCAATATCAACTAGCATCTCACCATACCTCAACTTGAATCGAAGTTGTGACATTGATCGAACACCATGAGGTCTGAACGTGGGGAGGAGGCAGCTATGCTGCTATCTGCATACCAACAAGCAGCTCAACGAGATGCAAATCGTATGAGGCAGCGACGTCGTGCCATTCGCACTTTATTCGGTATCGTCGGTGCTGTTGCGCTTTTCGTCGGGTGCATCGCTGCAGTGGATGTTTTTGCTTTGAATGGTGTCGGAGGTGACACTATGACATTAGAAGTGACAACCACTGGAGCACATGACGACAATGTCAACATGGAAGCGCAATTCGGCTGGAATTCTATTGGTTATGGTTGGTGCTCCATCAAGTCATCGACTTGGTGCATGTTCAGTAAGGACAAGGAGAAGTGCAAGGAGAATATCAATTGCTACAAAGAACGCATCGAGAATGGTGGAAGTGGGAGCGGAAGTGGAGGCTGGAACGCCACGGTAGGGGATTCATCGGATAGTGATTCTGAATCGGAAGTGCACCCAGACATGTCGACGTCACGTGGCGAAGGTAGTGATGAGGGGGGAGAAGGAGGTGATGAAGGAACAATGGGAGGTGAAGAAGACGGAGGTACTGAGGAGGGAAGTGAGGAAGAAGAGGGATCCCATGAACGCCAAATGGGAGGTGAGGATTAACTCGGAAATGAGGATTTGGTGAATACCAGAGCAAAAGTAGCTACTTGTCGTAGTACTAAGAACTGGAAATTGTCTTTGATATGGCGAGTTATCTGTCTTCTTTTGTGCATCCTAACCATGCTTCGTACTCTGGGTTGCATGGATCACCTACTCGTTCTTGAATTTGCCTTCGTCTCATTTCGATTGCGAAAGGAGTGTGGATACATGAAATGACCGTGAATCGTAGGTTAAAACACATTGCCTCGTGAAAACCTGGTAGTTCACATCTTCGATAAAGCGTTCCGTTGCATTGAGCTACCATGTCTTCGGTTAATGGGGATTCCAGATCGGTTGGACGTAGCACAGGGCCGCAAATGGACGATGTAAACTTGCTGGCTATCTCGAGTGTTGTATCTGATGCGACGTCTTCCTTTGCGAGGCAACTAGCTGCAGGTGTTCCCCAAACTGGATGAACCATACACATAGGGTTTTCGAGATCACACTTGCCGAGATATCCATTACAGCACCAGGTACCTCGATCAAACGAATCGAAAGATAGTAAGTTCTTGACAGGACTGAGGTCAGGGAAGCGATCTAGTAGTGGTAGAGCTGAGATCACAAGACGTTCAAGTTGATAGAGACTTTCGAAGCTAGGGATTTGTTGTAACGAAATCAAGCCTGCAAGAGTCAGTGACTTCAAATTTGCTGCTGTCAAAGATGGGAATTGAGTCACTGCCGGATGCCAGCCAAAATGAATTGCTGTGAGTGAAGTCATCGAATCAAACAGTCCTTCGGGAATTGATTGCAAGGAGGAAATGAATTTTCCTTCCACATGCCTAAATCACACAATCGCAAATTAATTTGAATCTGCCAGTGTAGGTTCGTTGAACTAAAGCACTTACAAATACTCGAGTTTACTGAATTCATGAAACCAGTCTGGTAATGTAGTCGTATGCGTATAAATCAGCGAACTAAAAAAATAAAATTGTTAGAACACTTCCAAAATCAATGTGGAGGTAACTATCGTACAGATATTTCAGATTGGTACAATCTCGGAGTTCAGCTGGGAATTCAGGTAAATATCTGTTGGTCAGCTTTAGAGTTTGTAGAAGACCCATGCTAGCAAGCATTGCCACCGTTTTGGTTGCATCCTTGGGCTGTTGCCATTCAGCATACGTCGTCGGAGCAAAATCACAGTCGACAAGCATCAAACAGGGACATCTATCTTGCGTATTTCCTTCCAATTGTATCCATCGTCTTGCGAAGACCACACACTCAGAATAAGGATGGCATGCAGCTTCAGAAGTTCTTAAACTCTCTTCCACAAAGATAGCCAACAAAACTGCATAAATCACAAATCCAAGAGCTGCTAAACGATGGCGTTTGGGGTATACACTGTTTCGGTGCTTCTTTGGATCTTGTAAAAGTGTTACTATATCGTGCAGTCGCATACCCAGCGCAGCGTTAACTCCAACCCGAGTGAAGAACATCAAGAAGGAAGTGATACGCAGTGAAGCCAAATTCTTGTAAATAATTGCGTACTCTACAGGATCAGCGATTGCACTTGCCGTGTTTTCAAACCATCCTGGCGGGAAAACTTCTAGGTTAATAGAATATTTTGCTCTGTCAAAGGTGAACAACGACAAACAGTAATAGAGAACGAGAACTGGATAACCGACAACGATAAGCATGTCGAATCTATGTGTACAATATCAGTTATACCTTCACGTATTCAAAGAAACGAACTTACATTAGATCGACGAGATTCTCAGTTATTGCGGCTTGTGTTTGTGAGATAAACATCATAATCGCACATGCGAGCACGCTTGATATGACAATGACTGTGTATGTCACTACCAGCTCGACAGGAGCCCCAGATTCCAAAATTTGTATCAGCATTATTGTTTCGACAACGAGATCTCCGATTTTCATAGCCAGTTTCTGTAAAATGTCCATGTACGAGGTTTAGTTTGGTTGATTCCCTATCACTAAGCATGACGTACCAGTGATCTGCGTTTCGAAGAATCTCTAGAAAATGAACTAAGGGTAGAAGAAATCGATCCAGGGTTGAAACCCGATCGTCACTTTTAATTTCACCTTGCCCGAATAAAGCTTTGAGTCGACATCGGCGGATAACGAAATGGAACAGTCGAGTAACCCGAGCTCGAGTGAAGATAAGCTCGCACAGAACAATCACGTACCCGGTTACAACAGTGACCAGACCAATTAGAGCTAGCCACAGTTGTGTCCGATTCAAGTCCACAAACCTCCAAAATGATCCTTCATCAAGATGTTCGGTGCGCATGATGCGGTTCGTCATCGTGTTTGGTGCAATGTTAAACATCAGAAGCCAAAGTGTCCAACAAATGCAGGTACACAACGTGATGACCAGGAACACAGTCAACCATTTACTTGGTGAACGGTATACAGTGTCCTGCGGTTGTAAAGGTTCGAGAGTGTGTGTTTTCGTAGCAATTACAGACGCCTCAGGTTGCACCTTAACTCGAGTCAAGGTCGGTTTAGCTAACAACGGTCCCGGCTTTCTTGTCTCCTTTGGACGGTCAGTTGCGGTGAACTTCTCTCTCATGCTGACAATTCTAAAGTAAAAGCAGGCGAGTACTGGACGTATGCGGACGAAACAACCAGGCTGTATTGTTAGCATTATGGGTAAGTCGAGACTCAACATCATATTTATCCATAGCTGAGCCACACCATTCCGTTGAACGGAGGTTTTATACCATATATCCTAGTATGGCTGTTCCTCCAAACTGCAGGTTCGGACAGTTGATCACATGTTGTAGTTTTAGAAGCAACAAGCGATGTTTTTATAGTAATTTATTGGTAAAATCCGACAAGAGTGCTAAATTTTGTAGTGTGGTTTAACGCCGCATAGCTTTACACCATCCACGACAACTAGTATAAATGACAATCGACATCATAAATTCATTGATGAACTCTTGCAATATGTATTATTTTTTCGTGAGTTACGATATACAACCCAGCCATGCTTCAATCTCTGGGTCACATGGATCACCCACTCCTCTTGCAATTTGACGTCGACGCATTTCAATTGGAAACGAGTTCGGCGTACACGCGATACCCATTAATCGGGCATTGTAACACATTGCTTCCACTCCTCCTGGCCAGGGGCATTGTCGGTACATAGTTCCGTTGCATGGTTCCATGAGTTCTGGTGTTGGTGGTCCTTCTAGAATTCCCGGTTGAAGCACTGGACCACAAGTGGTAATGTCGAATTTCTCCACTGCAGCTAGTGTTGCTGCTGTAGCTACTTTTTCAGTACGATTAGCAGCTAAGCACGTCGCGGCTGGACTCCCCCAAAGTGGATGTACTCCACATTTACCATCACTGAGATCGCAATTCCCAAGAAATCCATTGCAACACCAAGCACCTCGATCTGATGCAGCGAACGACTTTAGATCCTTGATCGGCGAGAAATCAGGAAGACTATCCATCGCTGGCATTGATGCGAGAACTAATCGCTCCAGGTTGTGGAGGTTATCGAAGGACGGCACCTTGTCGAGCAGAAGAAAAACAGCTAGTGTCAACGATTTGAGATTCGTCAGACCATCAAAGGATGGCAAGGATGGTATTGGAATAAAAGCCGCGAAATGGATGAACGTGAGAGACGACATTTTGTCGAACATATTGTCCGGAAGGATTACCATGGGACTTGTGAACTTGCTTTCCACATGACTATTTGAACCAAAGAAATCTTAGAAACAATTCAAGACTCGCCATTAAAGGCGTGAAGTACGTACAGAAACTCGAGCTTTGTGAACTCATTGACCCAGCTTGGAAATGTCTGGGTGTGCGTGTATTCTAGAGATCTGTTGGCGCAAAACGCATCGAGAAGAATGTTAGAGCAACAGGTAATATTCACATCAATGGCTCGTACAAATGCCTGAGATTCTTGCAGCGACGAAGCTCATCAGGCAGCACTGCCAAATAACGATTCGTCAACTGGAGAGTTACAAGTTCTCCCATTGTTGCCAATTGCGCCACTTTGTCCGTCATGTTGGTGGGATTTTCCCATTCCGCATACGTCTTTGGGGCAATATCTCGGTCGATGAGCATCAAACACGGACACTGCGTTAACGAGCCACTTTCCAGAATTGTCCAACGACGAGCTTTCACGACGCACTCTGGATGAGAGTTGCATGCAATTGAGGATGTTCGCATACTCTCCTCAACGAAGATAACCAGCATGAAAGCATATATTATGAGGAAGGCAGCACCGAGTCGATGACGCTTTGGATAAACACTGCTCTGTCGTTTTGTTGGGTCTCGAATGAGATTCACTGCCATCCAAAGTCGAATGCACAGTGTGAGATTAACGCCGATTCTTGTGAAAAAGTTAAGCGCTGTCATGATTCGCAACGACTTAAGGCTCTCGTATATCACTGCCGTTTGTTCAGCATCTGCGATAACACTTGCTCCTTGTTCAAACCATCCAGGAGGAAAAACTTCCAGATTGATAGCGAATTTGGCGCGATCGAACGTGAAGCTGGAAGACAGTATAAAACAACTAGCATCGGACATCCAACGATGATAAGGAAGTCAAACCTGAGAAGAAACGTCAAAGATTAGCACACATATCAAATATCGGGCGATACAACACTGCTTACAAAATATCGATGAGAGTTTCCGCGAGTGGAGCTCGTTCGTGTGGCACGAACATCATTGCAGCACAAGCTAATGCGTTGGAAGCAACTATGAATGTAAAAATCGCGATCAATGGTGTAGGAGATCCGGCTTCGAGCATTTGATAGAGGAGAAGTGTTTCGAGAGCCAAGTCTCCAACCTTCATCAGCAATTTCTACACAGCACAACCGAGTAAATCACTGTAACTTCGGCAATTAAACAAAACTAACGTACAATGCGCTTTCGGGTGGGGTTGTCTTCATCAGTAAGTGAAGCTGCCAATTTCATGGTTGCTGACGTCACCCTGCTTCCTGTTCGCTGTTCAGTATCATTCAGGGTCTTCTTCGTGAAAGACTTGGTGGTCATTTGGTGTATCATATAAGCTTGCTTCGAGCTCCGTAGACACACAAGCATCTTGATAAGAACTACCAGATATCCGAAAGCTACAACCGACAATCCAAACGTAGCAAACCCCACCATCGTTTTAGAGGGATCGACCATCAACCAAAACGATCCGTAGTCGAATGTTTCCGTGTTCATGACTCGATTCACAGTGTCATTAGGAGCGACATTCAACAGGATCAACCACAGCGTCCAACTCAGACAGATACACGCTGCTAACCCGATCATTAATTGAAACAGGATAGATTTTATGTTTTGATGAGCGGAAGGTGTCGATTTGCTCGAGTCTTTCTCAACTTTCTTGGAACTCTTTGTTACTAGAGGATAAATCTTTTTTGGCGATGCAGTAGTGATATCGGCATCTGGTTTCCGATGCAAGGGGCCATCAAAAACTTCTCGATCACCGTCTTCATCTGCTGCAAAGGACCTGAAAGTTGACTTGTCAAGCATGAGTTGTTGGTTCCAATGATAAACGGATTATGCCGATTGAATATGAAACCATTATCTCACGTCGCATTCGTGTCCAATCAGTTCAACCACATCCAGCGTGTTCAATCCTCCTATTCATAGCAAACCATTGTACTACGTAGTAGTAGAACCCTCAATCAAAAATGCATATGTGCATCAGCATTACCATCTCGACGTTGAGTTAATGTATCATAATCAATAAATCTTTGACTAAGGGAGTGTACAGTGATCCACGCAATTCTGAATTCTGAATTTACTTGCAGCCTAACCATGCTTCAATCTCCGGATCGCACACGTCACCAACACCGTGGGCTATTTGTCGACGTCTCATTTCAATAGGATATGGATTTGTTGTACACGCAATTGCCATAAATCTGGCGTTGTAGCACATTGATTCGATGTTATCAGCTCTTGGACATTGTCGAAACAAAGTCCCGTTGCATGGAATCATGATTTCTTCCGTTGGTGGACCCTCTAAAACTCCAGCTTCGAGAACAGGACCACAAATGGTGGTAGAAAATTTTTCTACTAGTGCAAGTGTTGCAGTGGTGGCCACTTTCTCAGTGCGATTCGCCGTTAAGCATATTACTGCTGGATTCCCCCAAACCGGATGAACTACCCCGCATTTCCGATCGCTTAAATTGCAATCTCCAATAAATCCATTGCAGCACCAGGCACCTCGATCTGAGACAGCAAACGACTTGAGATCTGCTATCGGAGAGAGGTCTGGAAGACTGTCCAGTGCTGGCATAGAAGATAGCACTATTCGTTCAAGATTTTGCAGGGTGTCGAAAGTTGGTAGCTCAACCATAGAGAGGAAACACGCCAATGTGATCGATCTGAGGTTTGTGAGACCTTGAAATGATGGCAATTTTGACATTGACATGAAGGCGGCAAAGTGAATAAAAGTGAGCGATGACATATCGTCAAACATGTCGTCTGGAAGGACAGCCATTGGGCTTGAGAATTTGCTTTCCACGTGTCTAGCGAAGCGAATCACAGTAAGTGTTATATTACTAAGAGGTATTCAGATGACGAAACGATACGTACAGATATTCGAGGTTGGTGAGTTCTTTGATCCACGAGGGTAATGTCTGCGTGTGAGTGTACTCCAGTGACCTAAACAATAGCAAAATGCTGAGTACAAACTGTTTTCTTTAGCATGATACACAATCAGTATCGTACACGTGTCTGAGACTCTTGCAACTTCGGAGCTGTTCTGGTAGTTCTGCCATGTAGCGGTTCGTCAATTGCAGTGTTTGTAGATCACCAGTTGCAGCCAGCTGAGCGACCTTCTCCGTCACATTTGTTGGGTTTTTCCATTCAGCGTAAGTCTTTGGGGCAATATCACGGTCAATCATTGTAAGACACGGACATTGTGTCAACGAGCCGCTCTCGATAATTGTCCATCTTCGAGCAATCACAACACACTCGGGGTGCGATGCGCATGCTAACGCCGATGTCCTCATGCTTTCTTCGACAGATATCACTAGTAAAACTGCAAACAATACTAGAACTGCAGCACTGAGACGACTTCGTTTCGGATAAACACTGCTCTGCTGTTTCTTCAGATTATGAATAATATCGACAACGCTCCGTAATCGAAAACAAAGCGTTCCGTTAACACCCATTCGTGAAAAGAAATCCAGGACAGACATGATCCGCAATGACTTGAGACTTTTGTAGATAATAGCAGTCTGTACAGGGTCAGCGATAACACTGGCACTTTGTTCAAACCAGCCAGCAGGGAAAACTTCAAGGTTTATCGAAAATTTATCTCGATCGAAGGTGAAAGTTGAAAGACAATAGAAAACGGTTAGCATGGGGCAAGCGATTGCAATCAGAAAATCAAACCTGTGACAGCAAAGTAGGTAAGAACCAATGATTTAAACGATAAGAGAACATTTGCCAAGATGCGTACAATATGTCGATGAAAATTTCTGCTTGTGGAGCCCGTTCGTACGGAATGAACATCACTACAGCGCAGATAATCGAGTTTAATGCCACAACGATCGTGAAGATAGCAATCAGCACCGCGGGCGATCCGGATTCTAGCATCTGATAAAGTAAGAACGTTTCAAGAGCTAAATCACCAAACTTCATCACCAAATTCTACACCAGCGACAAAACAAGTTAGAAAATCATCATTTCCGATGTTAGAAATGTAGCTTACGCTTATTTTTCGTTCAGTACTGTCTTCACGAGCAAGCGCAGCAACCAGCTTCACGAAGAATGAAGTAATTTTCCCTTTTCTAGGTCTGGCAGCGGCCTCATCCAGAGCTTTCCCCATATTCTTCATGAAACCAGCCGCATCGGGTAATTGGTAAACTAAGTACGCTTCTTTTGGGTTTCGCTGGCAATTGATCAATTTGATTAACACTCCAGTGTAGCCGACTGCAATTATCACCATGCCGAGCGTAGCTGCTATCATCATAGCCTTTGGTGGGTTGACCATCAACCAAAACGAACCATAGTCGAAACTCGTTGTGTTCATGACGAGGTTAATTGTATCATTCGGTGCAACATTGAGCAAGATGAGCAATCCGGTCCAACACAAACAAATGAACACTGCCACACTAATAACCAGCGAGGACAAAGGGCTTTGACGCGTTCCTGGTGCTGTTTTCGCTCGCATTTGAGACTTGGTGTACTTGCTCGATTTTTTTTCAAGAGTAGTTTCACGATTACTCTCTTCTAGTCCAGGATGAACTTTTGTAGGGGAGGTCTTTGAATTGTTTCTTAGCAGAGACTTTCGACGCAATGGACCTTCATCTTCTCCAGTTCCTGTATCAACTGATTGCGGTTTAATCGCAGAATTTCCCATCGTTGTCGGCATGACAAACTTCACCAGTAGTTGTTGTGGGTGATTAGTTTTCTAGATGTGCGATTCCATTCTTAGGTTTTCGCAGTTATGCTGGAAATGAACACGACTGACGAGTATTGGAACAACTCCTTTCAAATAGAAAACTCAAAGCAAACACATACACACGGTAATGTATGACCAAAATCCGTCTTCACTCGTGGCTAGCCACTTGTGCGCTTGCACTTCGCGCAGCTAGCTAGCTACCGTATCTACAGATAAAAAAGTGTGTATGTCCACATCCAAAACTCCTTAGAGCACGCTGACGTTGTCGCGAGGAGTACGGAAGGTGGCGAGTGCACCGTGCGCCGTCGTGGATTGCGGGGTCTTGGTCTCCAACTCTTCCAGAGCAGCCTTCTTCTTACGCACCACAAAGATGGCAGCAGCAGCCACCATACCGACGAAACAACCGACACATATAACAACGTACGGAGCAGCGTTAGTGCCGCCGCTGCTTGCCTGGTTGTTAATCGTCTGCACTTCATCTTCCTTCGAGGCAGCAGTGGGGGTCTGTCCAATCGTCTGGGAAGTGCTATCCGTGGAAGGTGTATCCTGCGTAGTCTGCTGCGTAGTACTGCTCTGCACACTTTCAGCGTTCACCTTGCGAAGGTTATTGACACCAGCCTCACCATCATTTGAGCCCGACTTGGACTTCTGGTCCACGCTGCTTCCCTGACCAGCAGAGCCAGCCGAATTCGAAGCCGACGACTTCTGTTGCTCCTGCTGTTGCTGATCCTGCTGCTGGTCCTGCTGTTCCTGATTCTGCTGCTCAGCTGGAGTAGGCGTCGGCGTCGGAGTGGGCGTCGGGGTCGGCGTAGGAGCCGGAGTAGGTGCCGGCGTCGGGGCCGGTGTAGGAGCAGGCGTCGAACCACCAGTTCCACCAGGACAGAACGTCAAGTCAAAGTCCGTAGACAGCGGGCACGTGTGCGTCTTAGTGTCGTCCTTGGGGTACTGATATCCGTCATCACAACCATCGGCCATGCACGTCAACTCAACGCAACGTTTGCCGTCCGGTGAGTGAGGGGTGATCTGCATTGGCTTATTAAAGCCAACACCACCGGTCACGTCCTTGCATTCCTGTAGACTGGAGCAGTAGCCTGGCTGAAATGGACCAACAAGATGACGTTAGCAGATGTGGGAGAGAGGATGGCGACTCATTCGAACAGCAAAATGGAGATTAAAAATGTACGTACGCCACTCTTATCCCCGGTAGGGATGATACTGATGTCGTACCAGCACATGCCTCCTTCACCCGAAAACTCGGCCACTACATCAATGACAAATTGTTAGCAATAGTGAAACGAATCACGTTGGACTCTTTAATACTTACAAGTAGCTTGAGCACCGGTGCCCCACTTGAGGACGTGCGAAGCTGAACCGGCCGAGATGGACACGGTGGTGGTACCACCAGCCGAAACCTGCTGAGTCTGGACACCGTTCGGAGTCGCGTGAGCTAGCGTCATGCTCTCGTCGCACATGTTCGAGACGTAAACGTTGAAACCTTGTGCGACGCCATTGAGCAGCGCGAGGCCCATGAGGGCGCGCGAAAGCGTTTGCATGACCATCCTGAGCCTGCTTTCGAATGTACGCTATTGCAGATCTCGACGACGAGATGCACGAGCGTGGGGGAGAATTCCTGAATGGAGAGGCTGTCATCACGGACTCGACCGGCCTATCCTGGTCTCTCTACCACGCGAGCACACAACTTGCGAGCTGCACTTCCAGCTGGTGCAAAAGAGCCAGCAGCTGAGTACTGTACTAACGAACTAAGGCCAGTTCAGTGTAGTGTTCAAGCACGGTTATCGTGCATTTTGATAGTGTTTTTTGCTGCTCGTGCACTTGCATTTCTGTGTGCAAACGGTGTAGAGCCACAAATCTCCCCGAGACCAGAGCAAAGCCAACTCAGTCGTTCAATTGTAGAGTAAGACTGCAAGTGTTGCAGCTGGTAGGCAACACCAACCAGCAGGTTGAAAGTATGAAAAACATTCATGTACCATGTATTTCTAATGCGAACTGTGGTTCTACAAGTAAAGGATCATTCTTCTTCACGCTTTAATTAAACAGCCATTCTTTTGGCTAAGAACGGCATTATCAATATGACTGATGTCACGTTTGCACGATGAGATAGGCCAGAACGAGACACGAGCATGGCGTGCGTCCCAACATCTAAGGTGACGGCGGAATGTGCGCGAAAACCACGATAAGGTCCACTTTGCATGTGTTTCATTGGCGGAGCCCGTGAAATTGGCCTGTGCGGGCACTGAAACTTCAAGTAGTCGGACAGCAATGGACAGCCGAAACGTGACGAAAGTTGATGTCTCTGTAGAGGTCACGGTGTTGCTCCAGCACATGTACGGTACATTGTGCCGAGCTCGCTGTGCGAGATGACAAAGCGATGATCCAGTCGCCTTTCATCAGTTGGCGGAATATTAACGTGCTTTCTGTCGTCGGAAGGACTGTAGTCGCAACGTAGCGGATGCATCGCTTTGGTTCTTCCGCTGTGAACAAACTGCACGTAACTTCAGCTTATGTCGGTGTTCGGGCGACATGAAGCAGATGGGGACTTGTGTTTGATAAGTCCATACATTTAGTATTACTCTTGCTGTAGGCACCAGACGGCAAACGAAACTCAAGTTCGTAGTACTCCATCGCATTGTCCCTCACGTAGGTAACGCGAGTTTGTAAAGAGTTCGATTGAAGTCACTCCTTCAACGCTGTCGACAAGTCGTGAAGTCTAGTGGCGTCAGTAGGCAAACTAGTATTAGTAGCAAGCAACAGATGACTAGCGTCACCTTCATTGGCAATGAGGCGTGTAGCTAATCTAACAAGTGCAACACCGAGAAAAAGACTCGATGCTGGATGCACATATTATACATGTACTCAATCTCCAGATCCATCGAGTTCTCAGCATGGAATCCACAGATTGTGAGGTTAACTCAACAAAAGGTGAAAATGTTCTCCATTCGACCTTCGTTCTTTTCCACACATGTGTATCGTTTTGGTGGAGAGGGTGGTAAAATAAATCGTTGCACCAAAGCAGAATAGGGGTAATCGAAAGCAAAGGCGATTGTAGAATGAGCTAATGTTCGTAGTACAGTAGTATTTTCAAGGTTTAGTGGTGTTAGTATCATGTGTATTCCTCGTTTGGACAGTATAGCTTGTGAACATCGCGCCTAATGATACAGCGAGCAACGACTATTAATACGGATCATTGTCGACACATCTCATGGTAGCCACATCGACTTTCGGTTTGGCGATGATAAATCGGTTACTTAGTGTTGACGTCAAGATCATCAACTACCCAAAGCAACAAGTGTTTATCCATGAGGATCGCACCAAAGCTAAACGGTTTGGAAACTAGAGAACACTATGGCTACTGCTTCCTAAGGAACGGATAGTTGAGTGAATTCAGCCTCAAAACTTTTAATTCCACTTGTCCACAACGATAGCGCAGCGAGTATTGTAGCTGATGTCGTCATGCTATGTTTGCTAACTTTTATTTGTCGTGTATGGTAGAAACTTGGACTGCGACTTGGTATTGGAACGCTTTTTCTCTATCAAATGCTGAAATCGTGCAGCCTAAATGTGCTCATTAGAATATTTATGAAGGTTGTCGCACTCTCTTGAGCTGTCATGATGTTTGTGTGCACTAATGATTCTGATGTCATGAATGTGAACTACTTAGTACTTCCTATAAGTTTGACTTTTGTTTCGCTGGTGTACTCCCAATGATCGTGGCTATCTGCTGTCAATATTCCTTCACTTCGATCGGGACAAATTCGCCATCAACCTGGAAATGTTTACCACGGGCTAGTTCGAGAAAAATGCAAGCGTGATTGTTGATCTCGTGGAATCTGGAATCTGCCATCATCTATCAGAGCCTCAAGTCACTACACGCAATGTTTATCTTGAATTTCTTAACGACAGTAGGTGTTAACACCACGCTTTGTTTGCGACTACGACATTTCGTAAATCTCATTCAGAAATCGAAAACGCAACGTAAAGGTATGTATCCTAAGCAAAATCGGCTCACTACTGGGCTCTCATCGCTTTCTCGCAAGTATTGTACTCTTCGTTGAAGAGAGTTTAAGAACTTTCAGATTGGCGTAGCAGCCCCGCTCAGAATGCGTAATGAAGGCTCCATCCATGGGACCATTCCACAAACGGTAGCCTTACTGAAGATTTATAGATACAGGTGGCAAATCGATACTTGTTCTTTTAGATGAAATTCGCCACTGAACAAGTATGTGGCACATGTACTACATAAGGATTTATGCAAAAATTAAGTTTGAGGTAATGCATCTGAGCTGTTTCTTGTGCTGTCCAGAGCTTTAGTGTACACACAGACCTAAAAACGATGTCATCCTGGATGATAGAACTTACCAAACTCGAATTTTCTGGAAGATTGACGTGAGATGTGGAGAGTGTATTCTCTAGTTAATGTTAACGGGTTGAAAACTTTACATCAGCATATAGCGAGTAGACCGCTTGACTTGATGACTTCATTACTTGATGGTGTATTCGACAACATGTCGCTCACCTTCATCCACTTTTCGGGATTTCTGTTATAGCCATCATTCAAGTGGATAAAGAATCTCTAATTTCTCTTGCTCGCTGTCTTCTTTTCCTCTAAGACATCCGAAACTTCGACAGCCTCCACAATCTTGAGTATCTCGTTCTATTATATCTGTATTGTAAGTTTACCGTCAGTTGCCACCCTACCAGACTTTATCTCGGTCTTTGTCGCTGCAATGGAGACTGCAATCTCGATGATGATAAATGTGGTTTCATCCCGTTTAGGATTTTCACCAGCGACTTGCTTGCCCTCTAATCAATCAGCTTCGGTGACAACACTTAACGTTTCGAAGAAATTCTCACAGAAGATGTAATAATACCGGGTGTAGTTGAAACAACGCGCTACAATCCACGCTTTATGGGAATTTCTTGCCATCAAATCCGTACGCGATCGAACGCGACACCGCCAGATAGCTAAACGTGTCAGTGATTCTTGTAATCCAGAAGTGGAATCATGGTTGGACAGTAAGTGACTCATTCCTCTTCAAAAAATCAACAAGCGAGTTTTGCGATGGGTTTATACAGTATATGAGTGATAGATGCCTCCTACCGATAGCCTGAACCAGAAGCGGACGAAGATTCCGATGCAGTTTCCACTCCACTCAGCGCCATTTCCCAAACGGATTTCTCCTTGGCTTCCATGAGACAGTTCAAGCAGAACCGGAGCGTGCACTGCTTCACTGCACCAGTGTTAGACACATCGACGGTCATCTTTTTGACCACACTGCACTTGGCACACATGACACGCCGGCAGATTTGACACGAAGAACTAGTTGAGGTCAATGCAAACATGCTAAAACTTTTGTAGCACGTCTCGCATCGTTTGGGTTTCGTTTGGCCTGACTCCCGACGAGATTCACGTTGTTGCTGACCTTTCTCCTTCATAAACCAAGTGAGTTTCTTGACGTACGCGTAGTCGACAACGCGAGAAGCGCTGATGATAGCATCAGCTCCCACAGCAGCAGCTACTCGGTCTGGGATTTTACCTCCGGGATTGCTGTAATTGCGAGCATATTTTTCCACTTTACCAGGTCCTTTTTGGCGGTCAATGAAGCACAAACTCAATTTCGCACGGATAATGCCGAGATCAGTGAGTTCCGGGACACCAGGAAGTGAAATGGAATGCATGAGGTAGTAACCAACTTTCTGGCCCTTAGAATCACGAGTAAGTCCCGTAGCCTCCATGATGAGATAGTCTCGTTGTTGCATAATGCTTGACAGCACTGCCGGTCTCTCCTTAGCAAACCACTTGATACCAAGGAATTGAAATGGATCGTCGTGAGTTGGTTTTCGGATGGTAGCCAGAATTCTGGCATCGTCCAGACGGTCATTAATGTGCGAACTCCGCCACTTCCACGCTTCATCCGTAGATGCAAACGTGCCGAACATGCAATCGTCTAGTGAGCCGTCCACAGTTCCATGCAGAACCATCACCGGGCGCTGGAAAAGTGGGTTTTTCGAGAATGTCGAAGACGAAGATGACACTTCCGATGTCCCATTTTGTTCACTCCAAGCACAACTGGAATCCGTGGAGTAAGACGTGTTTTCACTCACGGGTGACAGTGGATCATTACTCTGCTTCACCGGTGCTCGTCGTTCGCGATATACATTGAGTCCATCTCTCGCGCGGATCAATCTCCAATTTGAATTGGGGAACTTTGATCCTTGAGCTAGAAAAGCTTCATTTGCTGCCAAAGTTTCGCGTACGACAGTCTCTGCCTCTTGAATCAAAGCATCTTGTTGCTCTTTGGATAAATTCAACAACGGAAACGCGTTTTCAGGAAGTGTGAACTTCATGACCTTCTTTCTCTCAAAAGTCTAAAGCAGTTGTGAGCCTCTCATCAGCTTTACCAACGATTTGTCTACTGATCTACTGATAGACCACCAATCAACATTGCCACGATTCAAAGCATTCGTTCGATCCTAGCGTCAAAGCACTCAAGTCAAGAGCCGTTCAATTCGTGACTTCGACCATTAATGTCTTCTGGAAAACCAGTTGATGTTAAACCAAATGGTTCCAATGTGTTAAAGTACCATCAACATCGTTGCAAACTTCAGAGATTTTGAAATATAAATGGGGCATGCGGACAGACGGAGCTTGTGTACGGAGTCTGGAAGCAAGGTCAGTGTTTCAGTCGTGCTTTCATTCATGGGATGATACCTCCACAACCACGCGAAACGCTCGATCTTGCGGATCCCTTTGTGTGGAAGGATGACGATCTCCATTACACAATCACTAGAGTTCTGGGCGCCCGCTTCGCGGACGCTTAAACCAAGATTATTGGAACGTGGGATCGTTTCATCGTAAATACAGTCAAAATCCCGTTTTAGTTTTATTTAAACGAATTGAAGCGGGTTTTTGGTTAGTGGGAAATTTAAGCTAAAGCAAATTTTCAACTATATCCTGAACCGGTTTTAATCAATAATTGAGGGACATACTCATATGGTGTAGTATCATTTAATCGCACATGCGTCAGGTCTAGTTGTACTGTCGTGTAGTAGCTACATTATATGCTTCACCTTCGATGCAATATTCGCAAGTTTCCCTGAAACCGCGTCATGCATCCTAACAGCATCGCACTTCTTCCATTTATTCACCACACTCAATTGCTCAGCACATTTTAAAATTGAATGTCTTTATTGGTAGGGCATACAATCTAATAAATATGAAGGGATTTGCTCTTGAAAACTTATGCTGATGCGAGCCATATAATATTGAATCGAAGAGTATTACATCCCTTTGTTCATATCGGTTTGGTTTTATATTGTAACGGAATGAATTGAGGCTGTCAACCACAGAAAATTCAAAGGAAACAGCAAATATGCTGGGCTAAAAAAACCTACCTAAGCACCAAGTTAAAACATTGTTTTAGCAATTGCAATCGGTTTTGTCGTCATTTCTTCGAGCGTAAGACGAAATGCTTGAAGACATAGCAATGACTCTGCCGCTGGGAATAACCTTGCGTGCTCTGGAAAACACATCTGAATTGGATACGCCTCCTATTAGTTGACCCGTGTTGAGATCTCCTACTTCATGTGACACTGTTTTCAACTGCGCTCACCGTCAAATAATTGTATTTTCGCAGGGAAAATGTTGGCCAGTAGTTAGTAGTAGTAAACGTGTTCTCGCGTTCATTACGCTAGTTAAGAGTCATCTGGTTGAGCCTCCGAGCTAGTGTAGCGTTCGCATACGTCGGATCTCTCTCTTCAGAGGGCGTATAGGCAAGGAGAGACTGGATTAGCTGTCTCCACTCTTTCGGGTCTTGTGCGTGGCAGCGCAGTAGGTAAAGGTCGGCAGCTCGTCGGAGGCGATAGTTGTCGGGGAGGGTTCGGAGGTCGGCATCGAGGACCACGGGAAGCGTGGTGCGTTGGCGGCCTCGGAACTTGGGGTTCTGGCTTGGCGCAAAGTAGGCTTCCGTGTAGCGGTAGGCGGGTAAGTGTTGGCCAGTAGTTAGTTGTAAACTATTTCATTGTGTGTTACGGCGCATTATTCCACTCAATAGCAGCTTACTTTAAGCAGTACTGTAGTATGCTGTCAAGGATTCGATGATGTACTGTGTATGCATGTTGTTCTGGCGCATTTCCAAACTTACCTGTTTAATTTTACTTGTGTTGAAGCTTTGGAAGATATACGTGCAAGCATTCATATTGAATCTCAAGTATCGGATCGGGAAAAGCTTTTGGAATAGAAATCTCTACCTTTTGGCATTGATGCTTGGTGATTATCATCGTTAGCACCGGAAGCTCATCCACACCTCAGTTGAGAAGCAAAAATCCAACCGTCAAGAATACGATTCTATTTCATCTTGTCACTAAAATACTTCGGTTTGTTGCTATTCTAACACATTCTTGAATTGCACTTGGAGCACTGCTGAAATCAGCTGAGCGCAACTGATAGGTGTGCAACTACTTACTCGTATTAATGGGGCTCCGTTCAATTTGAATGACTCTAACACCAAGTATATACCTATCTGAGTGAACTCTATCACGAATTAAAATGAACGATCACATTGACCAACTACGGATGCTTGTCTAGTAGCTTTATAACCGCGCATATCCAGCATTGATCTACATTAGATAGCGATGGAAATGATGCAGCGTACATTGACATCAACAGGTGGTCGTCTACAAAAGAATCTTAGCCAGAAGGAGTTATCTATATTGCAGAACCAAATTTGTTATTAAACTTTCCTTACTTTGGTGACGACGCAGCAATCAACGTCTGCTGCTTGATGGTCAGCTGCCGACTCCAATACCCAGTTGTACACATTTTGCCAATACGCCGTGCTAATGAGATTTTATGGGTCTTGTTTTCGACTATATTTTTAATGTGTAATTAAACAGTATTCTACTGTAGATTTAGTAGAGTCTAAACAACATGTTAAAACTCGCGGTCATGGTTGGTGTGACCCACCTGAAATTAAAAATCGTATCTAATCGAGTCAATCGTACCTATCCGATTATATTTTCGAATTTTAGCCAATCACAATTTTGTGACCTCCGTGCGCGGACCACGGACGGACAGACGGACAGACATTTTGTCGTTTTAAAGATAGTGAACTAGCGCTCTGGGCATCCGCTACGCGGATGCTTCGTTTAACGTTTGTTGGAGCATCTGATACCAAACGATAATTGAACGAAGTGTGATTGTGAGTGGTTGAAAAAAATTCTCTTAACAACGTGTACGCTTTGTATTCCAACTTTGACTACGTTTTTCCCGTGATATAATACAACATTCAATTGTTATTGTTGTAAAAATCTAGTAATTAATGTTACCTCAACCAACCTGACCTCAGAAGTATTTACCATAGGAAAGTGTTCCCGTATCACGTTGACAGATCTTCGCCAACCGCATTTACCGATTCACTGAAGTACTGTTCATATAGTCTACTGCCGTTATCATGAACGCCCAAAGAAATGGATATACGACAACCTAAACGATCGCTGTTGAAACTGGTGAATATACGTACCGACCTATCTTGATTGAATGGAGTATATCCAATTTAAATAACTGAAACTATATTAGGGAATAGATTGACGACTGCAACGCAGCTGCTGCTCCATATCATACGATGTTGTTTTCACTTCTGGGTCGGGACAACTCAGTCACTTGTTACGCGGTAGTTCAGACATCACGCCAGCGTCAGCAGTAGCACAGATAGTTAAATTGCATTATACTTGTACAACGAAACGTGCTGAACATAGGGGCAGAGCTGTTGACCCGCATTTTCACTGTAGCGCGGCAATCTTAAGTGCTATGCAGTCTATATCAAACTATATCATACCGTAGTTGTCATGATAGCTGCAGTAGATAATCTCACACAACTACTCAAAGTTAGACTAATTTACACCTAGGTCTTCTAATGTACTCTTGATTGTAAAATGATTTAATCGCTGCATGTTATATAAATGATTAGACTAACTATCAAAACTCGCTACTTGCTATAACTCCAATCTGATCCTACATAACTTGCTGCTGGCGGCCGATCTCCGCTATGCGCTAGGCTGTGTGGATCGTGATGTTCAGAATCTGTAGTATTATCGTATCCACTGCGTTACACGCTTCTACCGGCAAGTAAAATACCCTTTTGTGGGTAGTAGTGTAACCGTCATTGTGGTGAAGCAGATAAGAAGTTTTCCGATCTCGATCTCGTCCCGTCAATCAAGATCAAGAGCAATCCCTCTCTACGGTGATCCTCGGTATAGTGACACTCACTATAATGACCAAGTGAATGCGTGTGCCATCATCCCTGCCCAAGACGATTGTACCCACGCAATATCGATCCTGACAGGTAAATATCGATCTTAGCTTTATTATGGGTTTTAAGAAGCCAGTGCGGTATGGATAGCCACAGATGGGAAACATTGGATATTAACCATTAATTCAGAGTTGTTTTTACCTTCTACTACACAAGTCTTCCTTCATCTACGCTATTCCGGGTAGGGATATACAAGATTGGCCCTCCCGACGCCACGCAGGATCAAGATCGACACTAAGTGGAACCCCTACGCCCAGATTGCTTGGATGGACGTTCGTCAACCCTCAAATCGCAAGACTCCGCTATAGGAAGCGGCAAGTACGTATTGGAAGCTATTGGATAAAGGTCACACACCGACCACAAGACCCCCCGAGCTAAGATCGACACTGGTCAGAGCAAGATCGACCAAGTACAACCAAGATCGAAGCTCGGTAACTACACGGCGCAGCGAGTAGAAGTATCCCCGCTGCTGCCACCTCTCCCGCTGTCCTGTCAGACAGCAAGATCGACAACAAGCGCGTCTAATCGAGATCACCCGAGGAGCGATCTAGTCCCACCGACGGGTACACAAGGTGAGATCAAGTAACTTCACGGAAGATCGGAGTACCCCCTCCGTTAGTCGGCAGTTCGGGCGCAGTGTGCAAGAGGACTCCTGCGATCTTGCGATTTCGCAGAACCACTTCGCCACATCATGATAGCTGCAGTCGAAGTCTCTGCCAAAGCACTGATAGATAGTTGTACAGAACCGATAAGCATTCGAGCTGTGTATAGCATCACCTGCATCAACGTGGAGCACAAACCGCTTGGTGAAGCTACATATATAGCCTGGTTTTACTCGAGGTGCGCGTCTGAGCGCTCCAACTGCGCACGCACAGCTAGAAATGTATACTACTTAGTCGGCACCATGAACGCACGTACTAACACAGCAGCGTCGTTAAAATAACTTGCTTAAGTTCCGCCACATTAAACCAGATCAACCTCCAGCTGTTAGATAGCTTAAAGTGGGAGTTGAAATGAAAAAAAAACAGAACATTATACTAAAAATACCATATCTCCTTGACTTACACTATTCTATCTGCCTGCAGAGAGCGGTGTTTGCACCCCGAACACTAACACGGTTTCTCCAGCCAGTACATATCAATTGGATGACGCGGCCAGTTTAGTAGAGCAGTTTTACGATGGTGGTTTTAGTATTAAATAAAAGAACCAATTTTACAATAATAGATACTGGTAGAAAATGATTGTCCAAAATATGGGTTCAGAATGCACTACTGTTCGATTTCAGTTAAGTTCTACGACGCTCCAGCTAAGTGCGAATCATAATGCGGACAGTGCTAATTTTGTAATTTCTGGAAAGAAATGTCGAGTCAATAGGATAGGTGCAGTTGTTTTGATGGGTGAAAAATGTATACAGCCGCGCACCAAAAACGATTCCAACCGAGAGGCTCAGTCCGGTGGAGAGGTGTGTGACCGAAGGACAGACAGACAGACAGACAGGTTACAATCTTACTAGGAGACTAGCGCTCTGGGCATCCGCTACGCGGATGCTTCGTTTAACTTTTGTTGGAGCGTGTGATCTCAAACGATAATTGAAAGAAGTGTGTTTGTTGAGTGTTGTAACAATACCGCGAAAAACTTCTATTTGATAGCATTTATAGTTTCGTGTTCAAGATATTTCAAAATTCACTGAATTTTGTTGCAATTAGTGGCACCCATACCGAACCTGACCTCAGAAGTGTTAACTATAGGAAAATGTTCCCGGATTACGTTGACAGATCTTCTCCAACCTTATTTAGCGATTCACTAAAATACTGCACATATAGTTTATTATTGTTTTCATGAAGTATCTGAAGAAATAGATTTACGACAATCTAAACGATCGCTGTTGAAACTGCCGATTAACGTATCAACCACTGTTGATTGAATGAAGTATATTCAATTTAAATAACCGAAATTGCATATTTGAGAATAGATTGACGACTGCAACGTAGCTGCCGCTCCATATCATACGATGTTGTTTTCACTTCTGGGCCAGGACAACTCAATTACTTGTAGCGTGGTAGTTCAGACATTGCGGCAGCGTCAGCAACAGCGCTAATAGTTCAAAAATCCATTTTGGTTGTATCAACGAAACTCGCTGAATAGTGCACAGAAGTTGACCCGCATTTTCACTGTACCGCGGCAATCTTATGTTCTATGCAATCTATATCAATCTATATCATACCGTAGTTGCTTTGATAGCTGCAATAGATGATTTCTCTCAACTACAAAACGTTAGACTAATTTACACCATGGTCTCCTGCAGCACTCTTGATTGTAAGATGGTTTAAATCACTAAATGCTACCAATCTCCATTTTGATTGCTCATAACTTGCTGCTGGCCGCCGATCTCTGTCATGGCTAGGATGTGCGGATCATGATGTTCAGAGACTGTAATATTAACCAAATCGTATCCAGTGTGTTACGCGCTGCTATTGCCAAGTAAATATCTTTTAGATTAGCAATTGTGGTAATAGTAACGTATGCTATTTTGCAGCTGCCGAATCACTGTAGTAGTGTAACCGTCATGATAGCTGCAGTCGAACTCTGTGCCACTCAACTGATATATCTGTGTGCAGAACAGGTAAGCTTCCAATTGTGTATAATATTCACCTGCATCGATGCGGAGCACAATCAACTGGGTGAAGCTACATATATAGTCAGGTTTTACTCGAGGTGCGCGTCTAGCGCTCCAACTGCACTCGCATTGCTAGGATTATATACTGCTTAGTCGACACTATAAACACTCGTGCTAACACAGCACCGTCGTTGAAAAAACCTCGCTCAAGTTTCGCCACATTAAACCAGATCAACTTGCAGCTGTTAGATAGCTTAAAGCGCGAGTTGAAACGAAAAAACGGAAAATACTATATCTTCTTGACTTACACTATTTTATCGGTCTATAGAGAGCGGTGTTTGCACCCTGAACACTAACACGGGATTGTCAACCAGTTCATATCAATTGGACGACGCGGCCAATTTAGTAGAACAGTTTTACGATGATGGTTTTAGTATTAAATAAAAGAACAAATATTATTATAATAGATGCTGGTAGAAAATAATTGTCCAAAATATGGGTTCAAACCACACTACCGTTAGAATCCTGTTAAGTTCGACGGCGCTCCAGATAAGTGCGAATCAAAATGCGGACAGTGCTATTTTTGTAATTTCTGGAAAGAAAGGTCAAGTCAATAGGATAGGTGCAGCTGTTTTGATGGGTGAGAAATCTATACAGCTGCGAACCAAAAACGATGCCAACCGAGAGGATAAGTCTAGTCGAAAGGAGCGTGACGGACTGACAGACAGACGGACGGACAGGTTACAATCTTACTAGGAGAGGAGAGTGACTAGCGCTCTGGGCGCCCGCTACGCGGACGCTTGGACTTGGTTGGTCCCAGTAGTTAGGTTAAGGTTAATAAAGACCAGTGAAGTTGAACATATTACATGGTTCAAGATTTTTTAACATGAAAACCACAAAGATAAAAAGTAAGAGATTTTATTCATGAAAATCTGAAATTATGCACTTAAAAATCGAAAATCTCCCGATAGACGATGTTCTTGGTGTGTATGTTCCCGTCTTCGTCGATGGCTTCCGGGTCCACTGCTATCTTGATCGCCTTCCGTGAAGTCACCCTCGACAACGCTACATACAGCTGTCCATGCGCGAACACAGGGGACTCGAGGTAGATCCCCACGTGGTGGATAGATTGTCCTTGGGCCTTGTTGATCGTCATCGCAAATGCCGGAACCACAGGAAACTGTTTTCGCCGAAGCTTGAACGGGAATTCCTTGTCATCATCTTCATTGTAGAAGATGATACGTGGAATGAATACGCGCTTTCCCTTGAACGGCCCTGACATAATTGTAGCTTCAATGCTTCGCTCACGCAGTGACACTACTCAAAGGCGTGTTCCGTTACACAACCCTGCGTCGCTGTTCAGGTTGCGAATCATAATGATTGGAGTTCCAACTTTCAATACAATCCGGTGTGGTGGAATGCCGGAGAAATTCAGAGAGTTCAAGAACTCTGGCTCAAACATGTTTGGATCCGCAACACCTTCGAGACTGTCAACAGAGAGGTACTCTTTCGTTTCTCCTGAAAGACGCTCCGAGACCATGTCGTTAATTCGCCTTACACTTGCGTTCGTTGGTGCCAAAATGGCTCGTTCAACGAAGTACACATCCGGCAGATTGTCGTCACCAACGCCTGGATACACTGCATCAATAAGCGCATTGACATTTCGCTTTCGCCTGTCCTCATCAGGATCATCAACACCTCGATCAGGAGGTGTTTCTGTTGGCGGTAGTAGATTGAAGTTTGGAGGTGCTTCCATATTTTCGTTCTCTTTGGTTTCTTCGTCATCCCATCGATCATCCGCTCGTGCGCCCGGTACAATGCACATGTCGCGTGGAAGGCATATGTCGTTCTCACCAATTTCGGAGTTAACTGGATATCGACCCTCCCCAATCTTAAGTAAGAAGTCGGAAAATTCGGCCAATTCAGCGGCGCTTGCTGGGTCCGGAACCGTCCGAACACGCATGTTCTCAGTCAGACGCACTTGTCGTAAATGGCTCCACAGCGGGGAAGACTTGAAGCAAGCCTCCAGCGTTTCAGCCCGAGTCGCATCCTTCAAGACAGGCAGGATCTGTCGATGGTCTCCACTGAAAACCATGACCTTGCCTCCGAATGGATCCAACTCGTTCTTCATAATTTCCCGGAACGACCGATCCACAGCTTCGAAACACGCTCGATGCATCATGGGAGCTTCATACCAGATGATTAAACTTGCCTTGCGGATTAGTTCTGCCTTTTGGCTCTGCCAAGACAGGCTACATGTCGAAAACTCAGACAGTTTAAGTGGGATCCGAAATGTAGAATGCGCCGTGTGTCCTCCTGTCAACAACGTCGCTGCGATTCCACTGGAAGCCACTGCTATCGCCACCTTTCTCTGTAGACGAACATGAGCAAGTATCTGCTCCAGCAAGAACGATTTGCCAGTTCCCCCCCGGGCCGTCCACAAAAAACAGCTTCTGTCCACCAAGTGGGTGGTTAACAGCTTCGATGACTTGGTCAAAAATGTCTTTCTGGTTCTCGTTCATCTGATCCGCAAGCGTCGCAGTTCTCTCAAGGTCGTCCGGTTCGTACGCTGCTACCTCCTGTGCGACGATATCCATAGGATCTGGTGACTGGCGCGCGACTTCGTCAGAAACATCGCTGTACGTTTCAAGGTCAGGAAGGCCATGCATACGCAGCGTTTTTCCGTTCGAAATCAGATAGTCCGCCAACCACATCAGGCACTTATACTCTGCCATGCGCCAGCTAACATCCTCGTCACGGTCAATGTTATCTTGCGCGTCTCTTTCCTGGATGGATCTGAAAAAGTCTTCTGACAAATCCTTCTTAAACCGATCCCACTGAGCAGAGGCATGGTCGGGTAGCGAGTAAACCAAAATGATTCCCAAAAGTTGGCGCAAAGCGGATGGCATCTTAAACGAAACTGCCTCAGCTAAGCACTCTTCCCACTCTTGATCATTCTCCAAGTACCCGGCAGCCAGAGCTGCGTCGTGGAAGGTATTGTAGACCACTCCATTCACTGTGCGAATATCTTCGAATGATTGGGGTGATCGCCGATGGCACAGTAGAAGTCTAAGGTAAAACCGCTCTGGGTCTTGTGGCGAGACGTGTACCAATCGGCCCAGCGAAGCAACGTATCTTCTGTACGGTACCCAATACTTCAACCGATCATCCCACCTGTACTTCACAGGCACATCCTTGTACAGCAAATCAGCGGTCCCTTCTGGGTCTTGCGTACACAAATTGAAAAACGCAGTCAACTTTGTTCGATCTCCTCGCCGGACCAAGTTCTGAAGCTGCGGAGTCGTTGCATGATCTCGATACGTGACCAGACTCATTCCTTCCAGGTGGATAGGAAGATTCACAACGGCATGTGAAGAACCTTGTGTGGGAAATCCGAATAAACGCATGCAAGCCTCTACCGGAGAAATATAGCGACCCAGCAAGTACTGAAGAATCTCGTTCGCCTGAATTTCCTCTCCTTCAATAGTGATCGTCGTCATATCCGAACCCTTGTAGACATACTTGTAGATGTACTTCACTGCCTTGTTTGTAGCGCATACTTCAACGTTGATGTGGCAGTCATATTTCTGCGATAGGAATGGGTTGTAAGGTACGACCCACTGGTTGATCTTTGCGTTATCCCACACCTTCCCTTTGTGGCTCAAAATTCCTTCAGGTCGACGACGTCTCTTGTACGTAGGATACTTATCCTCAACCATTATCGTTTCTTCTGCGAACTGTTTGGGGAATTTCTTGGTGCATTTGCCGTTCTTCATGCAGGGGCAGTTGGGGTTTTGTTGCCCACAGGGACCGTGCAACAAATTGGAAAATGACGGTTTCATAGAGTTCAGGGTGTGTCTCCTTGTCTGGCAACTCTGCTGACGTCAACCGGTCGACATCCTCCGCCGTTACGGGCTTGTCTTCCGGGCGCATAATTAGCAGGATATGGGCGTGAGGTAGACCACGTTTTTGGTACTCCACCACGTGAATACGGGCAGCTACAACACCCAGTAGACCTTCGTCGAGGTCCTTGTTGAGGGTCTTCAGCTTCTGCATGAACCCACGCGCAACAATGTCCGGTCGATCAGATGCCTTCTCTCCAGGTCTGAGATTTTCCTTGATGTCAGGCCAGTTGGGGTTACACGTCATGGTGATGAAAAAATTGGGTGCACCCGTCTCTCGGACTATAGCCATGGCATCCAGGAAACGCTGGTACATGTAACGCGGCCCTACCGTAAATGTAGGAGGTATAATGACCTTACGACCGATGTTCTCTGTTTCAGGTTCAGCTGAGTCTACCCCAGTGTCCCGTGATTGCCGTGTAGTAGCCGTAGACCCACGTCGTGCTACTTCCTCATTTGCCGCTACTCTGTGTACATCGACAGATTCGTTCCGCAGGGCATCGGTGAGACCTTGCAGTGTTTCCAATCTGTACTGAAGTTGGTTCTTTTCTATGAACCGCAGGCGTTCTTGCTCACATGTAGCCCATTGGTCCACACAATTCTGCTGCGTCAGGCGGCCTCCTCGGAGAATGAGAGAATTGCTCGCAGTCCGATCATGAAGAACATATGATTCGTACTCTCGGAGTGACATCGTCAGTGGTTTACCGTTACTGTCCACGGGGTTGCCCACATATGGAAGGTCGTATGTCCATCCTGGCTCTCCGTACGGAAACAGGAGAGGGTATTGAAGTGGATCGTAGCTCTCACTCGTTTCATAAATTCGTTTGAAGCCTCCCTGACGGGTATTCAAAATGATATCTCTATGCTCGGCCGCTGCTCGATCGATAATGATAGCCGCCACTTCAGATGCAGTGGGTACATTGTGGGTACCCGGATTTGTGTTCCGCGCCACATGCAACCGAAGTCGCAGATCCTCATCTCGAGGCAGAAACTCATTCAGACGCAGTGCAGGGTTATCGCCAGGTCTTGCTTCACCAGCAACTAATTCCCGTGCAAACCGTTCCACGGCTGCTTGGTACGCTGGTCCAGCACGATCAATCAAGAGTCTGCGGGCATTCAGAAACTGTTGCGTGTACCCGTTGTGGGCAGTCATCACCTGGTCGATTTTCTCCAGAATGGCTGGGTCCAATCCATCTGTCATCCCCATCCGGCTTGCTACGCGTGCTTCCATATCTGGATCATTAATGTATACTTGCGCAAACATCGGTCGACGGTTGAGTGGCGGTAGTAGTGCTCCCATGCGATGACAAACAGACCCCTGTACGCGGAAGTTGTACACACCACTTCGGGTTACCCTTTCGTCGACGTTGAGAGAGCGGGTACGTGAGGATCCCATTGATGTGAACGCAAAGACGTTGTTGTATGCGCGGATCGACTGCTTAAATCTCGGATTGCCAAAGAGTCTGCTAAGTTCAGCTGGAGCTTCGCGAGGGGGAGGAACATTCACCAATCCCTTACGACAACAACTTCCTTCGGTTTCGTCGGAAAATTTCCAAGCACCGCAGTGTTGACACACTCGTTCGTGTTCCAGGGTTTCGTCCGTGTACCGGGAGAAATAATGGCGGCCGCCTGGAATGATAACGGGATCGAACTCTTCGTAGTACGCAAACCCTTTTTGATACTTTCGCGACCGGCGTCGAAATCGTTCTCCCTCTCTTCGTCGATCAAGATCTTCTTCTGTTATCGCATCTCGTATGGCTTGCGTGCAGCCGCTGCTCGATCTCGTATGGTCTGTTGTACTTCCTCTGTCATACCTTCTCTGCGCACCCTATGCATTTCAGCATCGTGTTCTCTTGCGTCTTGACGTTCATCTTCAGTCATGGCTTCCCTTGTCGCTCGTCGAGCAGCGGTGTCTTCATCTCGCATTGTCTGACGCTCTTCCAATGACATACCTTCCCTGCGTTCCCGGTGGGCTTCGGCATCTTGATATCTATGTAGTTCTCGCTGTTCATTTGAAAGCTCATTCCTTTGATCGCTCTGGCAAACACGATTGGTTTCACGCAATCCTTCCACTTCGCCGGGATTCATCAGCGCACGCCGGGCTCTAGCACGTAGAGCGTCTTGTTGCCGATCTCGATCTATTTGAGATCCCGATCGATTAGCTCTGGCTCGCCGTTTCCTCTCAGCATCTGCCGCACGAACGCGAGCTAATTGAGTAGGTGTCATGTTGGCTCGGGAACGCCTGGCCGTTGGACTTCGTCGTGGCTCTGGGTGATTATTTGTTGTCGGTTCGATTCTTACAGCAAACTCATAGTTGGCAGGTCGTGAACGTTCTGTGACAGAAGTTGACGTACTTGCAGTCGTTGCATTTTGTTCTGACCCGATCGCAACAGCCTGCAACGCGCTGACAACCGCCGGAATGGAATTTGCATTCTCCTGTTCTCTCGCCTCAGACTGCTGCTTTCTAAACCGGATCAAAGCTGCACTGAGGTTCTTCATCCGTCGTCGCTTTGCTGCTGGTTCTTCGTGCCCATCTGGCGCACGATAGGCTGCTTTGATTTCTTCTTCGCTTCCATACTTGCGTTTTCTCGCCATTGTTCCTACAAACACTTAACACAAACCTACGTTAGTCTAAACTCTTACTTTCTTAGTTGTCTACATCTTCGCGCTTCTTCTTGTGTTGGAAAAATGTGCGGTAAGCGGTTCCAGATGCCGCGGCAAAACAATTTCCTTTTACCGAAGTAAAAGGTCTCAGTTCACCGCTAAACAAAAGGTAAGCCATAAGCCCTCAAGTCACTGTCCCTAATGACTCGGCAGGTCCGCGACCATGCCACGTGGCTGTCCGCACGCGCCCTGTCGCGGACACAGAAGCACGGGACTGGGGCCACCCCCAAATCCAACGTGCCGGTCCCATACACGACCACTCTCCGAGGATAAGGCAGGCGGCCCGGCCAAGCCGGCTCTTCTCGCCACATGGATCTGCCTCAGCGCCTCGGCTGGGTATGAGACTTCCCATGCTGCTTGCGGGCAAACATGGGCGCCTCAGGGTCGCGGCTCCGGAGAGCAAAGGTGCGACAGGACTAAACCTTAGTACGGCAACGGGCTCCAGCTGCAACCTCCTTATCGCCCTCGTGTCCTGGAATTGTGCCTCCGGGGGTAGAAATCCCCGCCTCGGAAATACACTTTTTGCCAGAGAGGAACGAAATTGTGACTCAACTGTAACGTTTGCTTCGAGAGGGTCGTCCTGGCAACTCTGGGCAGGGAATGGGCTCCTCTGGGGGCTGGCTAGGCCTCATCAGTATGGCCGTCTTCGGATACCCATCCCTCCGTGCAGTGGTGGATATCTCACCCAATGCGCGGCTCCGGTTTCCCTCTCTAACGCGCACAGTAAGTCTTGGTTGCCCCAGAAGGTACCAGTTCTCCCAACAGGCGGAACTCCCGAAGCCGTAAAGACTTTATTAATACGTTAATAGGCTATGTGACTACACCTACCTAAGTTCTCTGCGGCGCTCGCTTCCTCCTAGCTGCTCTAGAGCCCCCGCAGCTCGCGCTCCTAGTGTCGTCGACGGCGCCGATTTTGAAATGGCGAAATGTGAATTTGAAATCCATTTAAGTTCGAGACAATTCGATTAGGTTCGAATCCAGAACGTTCCAGATAAGTCCGAATAATTACGAGGACAGTGCTAATTTCGTAATTTCTGGAAAGAAAGTTCCAGTCAATAGGATAGTTGCAGTTGCTTTGATGGGTGAAAAATATATAGAGACGCGATCTAAAAAAGATGCTAACCGAGAGGCTCAGTCTGGTGGAGAGGAGCGTGACCGAGTGACAGACAGACAGACGGACAGACCACAATTTTAAGGTGCGGGAAAAGGAGAGTGATAGTCGTATTGCTTTTAACCTCGAGATTTTCGTGAATGGAATGTATTGGTACACTTGCGTTGACACGCTTCATCTCAGCGCATTCGGCCGAGCCACGCGCTCCATAGTCCGATTGGTTGCAGAGTCTGCACGTCTGCAAAGCAGACATGCTCCTACATTCTGTGACCACTGTGTTGTACCTAACAGTAAACAGGCTCGAGGCACGCATATTGAATAACTCAGTCAAGCATTTCATTCTCCTATATGTACTTACCGTCTTCCGAGCACTTCGAATTCCGGCAGTGCGCTGACATTACAACACATGTCCGATGCGTCACCGTATTTCTTACGTACCACGTTGTTTATCGCACCTACATTTACTCCCACGTATGTTGAATGTAGTACTACATACCCCCTATAGAAGGACCCCGCTGCATATGCGGCGGATGCCAATTTCGGTTGGTACCCGGTGTTGTGCTTTAGGTTCCAGACCACAGGAATCAAAAAGCACAGACACGTAGCAGCATCGATGGCAGCTACGTTGTCACCTTCCAACATTTGTGATTCGCTTAGTCAGAGGAGCAGTTTGCGAACGCCTCCGGTAGCAGTCACTACATTAAGGTTCAGCTTGGAGTGATCCGTCGATGCGGTCTCACAAGAAAGACAATGCCCATGAACTGCCAAGAACTCAGCGCTAAGCTGCGATAATGATCGTCGTTTCTCGATTAAGACGTCTACAGATCAGTTGCCTCAGGAGAAGAGAGAGCTGAGATAAACGAAAAATAGGATGTCAGGATTTACACTGACGTGACTCGGTTTGCTAGCAAAGAGCTGTACTGTAAAACTGAAGTAAAACAAAAGGATGGTAATTTAGCATTCTATTTAAGTTTCACTTTCATATTGAAGCCTGATCAGCAAGAAGGCGTGACATTAATGTTGGAATATGTCACCACAAAGCTCACACGCACAAATGCAACTTGTTGGTCTTGACGACAAGGTTAGGGAATAAGGCCGTAACCAAACTCTTTATCCCTCTCTCCTAGGCATGTACGTAACAATTCGTCTACGCTACCTCAACTGTCTCGTCCCATATCTGCTCCAGCAGCAGTTCGCTGCAACTTCAATAGCAGCAACTTGCAGTGTTTTCACGTCAAGGTGGCACGCTTGTAACGGGGTTACGTGAGGGGTACCCCAGATAGGGTACTAACTCTAGAAGTAGATATACTTCTGGGAGTACCGAAATTCCTTTGTCAAAGGGCTCCCCCATCCCATCCCATGATATCAAGGTTAGCCAATAGGGCTTTGAGATTTTACGACTAGGATATTTCCTTGTCATAAGGCATACGTGATAAGACAGGGGCATGTCTGGCTCTTAGAAAGAGTGGATGCCAGCCATTGCCAAAATGGCGCCGAAGCAACCACCCAAGGGGCGTGTCAACATCAAAGGTGTCCACCGAAAACCGAAGCAGTTCCTTCGCAACAGCGTCAGCAACGACAAAAAAGTACGCATCATCGAGTACTTTCGGTCCCATGGCATGTCTGCAACAGTAGCCAAGTTTTACCCCACTATCAGTAAAGAACATTGCAAGACGAAGAAGCGGCAGATTTACAAGTGGATTGAAAAAGAATCAGTAATTGGAGATGCGATTGAAAAAGGAGGTGGTTCATTGCATAAGAATCGGAGTAGTGGATTGTCAACTGTTCTAACTGTAGATGATGAAGACCAACTTGCGCATTGGGTCCGAGATATGCGTCGAGAAGGTGTTCCTGTATCACCTTTCATGCTCGAGTGCCGAGCTAAGGAGGTTGCCGAGGACGCAGGCGTTCCTACCGATAGTTTTGGAGAACACTCGTCTCCAAGCGAAAGAAGTTGACGTCTTAGTTCAGAAGCTAGAACGTTTTGCAATCACTGAGGAGGTGGAGAACGACTTCGGGGTAGAGGATGACTGATTAATACTGCACTTGCTCTCCACATGTATTTCAAATCATTGTATCTTTTATTTACCTTTGTAATGGGGGGTGCCCTTTGACAAAGGAATTTCGGTATTCGTTTTGTGAATACTCTCTGAAGGGTGGTGTGGACCACACCGCTACCACGTAGGTCGGGTGGCTGAGGACCAACCAATGGTATTTGACCTACTTTTTATATGCATATTAAGGATAAATTATAGTTAATGAGGAGTTTGTATTACAGGCCCAATGGACCTAATTAACTATAAATAAATCAGTCTTAAATCTACGCTAAACTGGCTATTAAGTCCCCTATGACCAGGGACTAGTGAACTGCCATTCACTTAGAGTTTGTATACTCTTGATAGCACGCTTCCTCAAGCAAGGTGCTCGTGTGACCCCGTCACACTTGGTAGCACTTGTAGTCAATCCACGTTAAGCGGGTAGATTGACTACCTGAATCCTCAGTGGCTCCTACAAGGTAAGCCAGGATGGATAGAGGGGGGTTCCCTCATTTGACCGTCTCTCAGTTTGAGTCGGTCCGGAAGATGGTGGGCATCTTTGGAGGAGATGCTCTCCGACGCTTGGCGGCTGCTACGCCGGCCGAGCCGGTTGAACGCATTGAGGCGTTCGACACGTACGAGCGAGGGCTTATCGCTCACGTACAGGGGCTGCAGGCCCCCGTGGTCGAGGTGAAACCAGTCCAGCCTAAGCTGTTGAGGCTTAAAGTTAACCCCTACGAGGGGAAGGAGGGAGAGAACCTCCACTTCTGGGTCCGAGAGGTCGAGCTCGCGATGGACGCGGCTCTCATCTCGACTGATCGACTTCAGGTCGCTTTTGCCCTATCCAATCTGGGAGGTCGGGCGAAGACCTGGGCGTACACGCGCGAGGCGACAACGCTAGGTTGCTTCACAATCTGGGCTCAGCTGTGTCAATCGCTCAGAGCCGCTTTCCTCCCGACGAACTATGAGTATCGCCAGCACCTGCGCTTCCTTGCCTGTAAATAAGGGAAGCGCGAGCTCAATGAGTGCATACAGGGGATGGGAGTATTCACTGCATCTCTAGCAGCGAACACCCTACCTGAACACACCAAGGTGACAGTGTTCATGGATGGCCTGAAGGTGGGCCCATCCCTTACGCAGTTGTTCCGCGTGCATGCGAACACTATGGAGGAGGCGATCCAGATCGTCCTTCAAGATGAGTACAGTCACAGACAGGCTCGTACTCCTACGTCGGTGTGGCAAGACCACAGTGCGTCGACAGGCGCAGTGCAAGGAGCTCCATCCGCTGGGGGCCGGTACCCATGGAACTGGGTACGGCCGTACAGAGCTCCATCCGTTGCTACGGATGTGGGAAGCTCGGGCACATGCAACGTGCCTAGGGAAAGGAAGTTACCGTCCAAAACTTAGGGCTCGAGAGACCAGCGGTAGAAGCCACGGCCCAAGGGCCAGAAAAACTGAGGCCGCCAGTAGGGGCGGGCGCCCTACTGGGGAAGATCTAACTCACCACGGTAGGAGTGCGGATGGCGCATGCCATGAAGGTCTAGCCCTGGAGCGCCTTGGGGCTCTTAAGACGAGGAAGCGCAGCGGTGGACTACTTGTGGTAGACACGAGTGCACGGGGTATGGAGATCCCTTCAGAATCTTAATTGATTCTGGGGTAGCGACAAACTTTGCTCGACGCCAGACGGTCGCACGGAATGGTGACGAGTTTGCCGACGCTTTGCGTGAAAGCGAAGGAAGGGGTCAGGTCACGGTACGACTGGCCGATGGTACGGTGGTTAACGTACCTGGGGCCCGTATGGACCTGGTTGTAACGTTTGAGGACTTTGACGTTCCTTGTCCTAGACATGGACAAGTACGACTTGATCCTGGGCATGCCGTGGCTCGAAAAGCACGAGCCCTAGATCGATTAGCGCGGCAAAGCCGTTGAGGCTAACCGGCCTGCAGGCTCCGACAGAGCTTTGGTGAGTAATGTTCCCACCTCTGTCCGGGACTGGGGCTCCAGAGATGGTCGCCAAGGTGCTTATGTGCCCGAAGAAGTACTGGGAGCCGCTGACTCCAATGAAGGTGTTGGGATGAGCCTCGCAACCGGCCGTGAGACCAAGGCTCATTGCCAAGCGTGTGGGATTGGCACGACGGCAAGTCCCAACGCTGAGAGTCGCCGCACCGTATGGGCTTCGACTGTGGCAGTACCGGACGGCACTGACCAGGCGGGTAACATAGTTCCGCAAACAGTTGAGGAGGACGCTGAGGACGCCTCCGGCGTGGGTAACATAGGTCCACACAAGGTCGAAGAAACCGAGAAGAAGAATGAGAGCGCAGCGTGCATCTCTAGTATGGGTAACGAAGTTCCACGCGAGGTCAAGAAGACCGGTACGCGGGCGGAGGTGTCATTGAGCGCCTCCGTGTGGATACCAAAGCACCACACTCGGAGGCTGAGACTCCATCGGCACGGCCGGTCGAAGATCGATATCATGTCTTCGACGGCGTGTCCGGTCGTCAAGTGAAGGCAGGTGCCGTCCATCTGGAGGCACTGCCAGAGGTGTCAGCACTGCTGAACCTCGAGGAATTGTCCATGAAGGACTTCCTGGCCGAGTTGAAGGCCGGAGAGATTGCGGAGATGGTGCTCCTAAAGCCGGAGACATCTCCTGAAAATTTGAACTCTTCCTCCGTAATGGACGAAGATGTCCTGGAGGGGTTCACGAAGCAGCGTGCAACGCGCTTGGGTTCTGAGATCCTCAAGAACCCGGAGGATCCAATGTATCCTCTTGTGAAAGAGTACTCGATGTGGTGTCGAAGCTCCCACCATCCCAACTCCCGCCGGATCGGGGAGTTCGGCACGAGATTGATCTCGTGTCTGACACAAAGAATTGTGTCACGAGGCAGTGGCCTCTACGTCGCGAGCAGTGCGAGGTCATAGATGCCTTCTTCGCCGAGAAGGCAAAGTCGGGCATGGTGCGGGAATCGAAGTCCCCGCACTCGACGCCAATTTTCTGCGTTCGTAAACCGAACGGGAAGTGGCGTCTGGTTCACGCTTACAACAAGCTGAACAATGCGACGGTACCGGCACAGACGCAGATCCTTCGCAAGGATGTGTTGCTGAACAACATGTCAGGTTGTACGCTGTACAGAGCCCTGGATCTGGTAGACGGATACTACCAGATCCTGATGTGAGAGAGTGATATTCCTCTCACGCAGTGAGCACCCCGAGTGGGATGCTTTGAGAGTGGCTGGTGATGCCACAGGGGCTATCGAATCCCCCAGCGACGTTCAATCGCTTGGTCACTCGATTGTTTAGACCATTGCGTATGTTCGCACAGACGTACTTTGACGATATATTCATCCATAGCCGTGCCTAAAATGGTCAGACAGCTATGGAGACACATCTCAAGCACCTCCTTCCAGTGTTTGAGGTCATGGGAGCCAACAAGTTCTAAGCCAACATCGACAAGTGCGTCTTCGCAGCTGAGGAGATAAAGGCCCTCGGCTGCTTTGTTAGCAGGGTCGGCGTACGCGCCGATTCAGGGAAGGTCAAGGTCATTGCGGCTTGGCCGACCCCGAGGTCACAGAAGGATCTCCGAAAGTGGTTGGGCTTAGCCAACTATCTTCAGAAGTACAGAGCAGGGACGCTGAAGTTGCTCGACCCTTGTCGATCTCTTAAAGAAAAATGTCAACTGGGCCTGGGAGAAACAACACCTGGGGACTTTCGACAGCATCAAGGCGAGCTTGCAGCATGCACCAGTCCTGGCATTGCCGGACGAAAACAAGTCATTTAGCGTCGTCTGTGGCGCTTCTGACTATGCAATAGGCTGTGCGCTATTGCAGAAGGACGAGGAAGGACGAGAACGAGCATCTCCTTCCAGCCCAGGCAGCTGAAAGCTGCCGAACGGAACTATCCCGTTCATGACAAGAAGCTACTCGCAATGAAGTACGCTCTTGTCAAGTTTAGTGTACACCTCTTGGGCCTAAGGCCTTTTGTGATCTTCACGGATCACGTGTCCTTGCGGACTACCACGAACTCGCCGCATCTGTCGCAACGGATGACAAGGTGGCTGTCATTATTCGCGGAATACAACTTCCGCGTTGAATACTAGCCGGGCAAGCTCAACGTGCTTGCCGATGCATTGTCGCGTCGACCCGACTATGAGCTAGCTCATGTAAGTCGGGTCATGACAGATCTATACGATCGGATACGCTTGGCGTATCAAGGGGATGAGAACTACACACCACTGGTGCAGTTCTTGTCCGATGGCAAGGACGCCAAAGTCGACAGGCTTTCGCCTCGACAGCGGGCGCAGCTCCATCGTTATGAGCTGGCCGATGGGTTACTCCATTACAGAGTAGACCCAGGAGACCCTCCTCGGGTTGTCGTTCCAAACGACGAGGATCTGAAGTATGACATACTTCTGGAGGTACATGATGCGCCGATGAGTGACCACCTTGGCCGAGAGAAGACCTACCAAACGGTCTCTCGGACATTTTGGCAGACCCGCTTGTATAAGTCGGTGGCACGCTATGTCAAGTCATGTGAAACATGTCAGAGGGTGAAGCCTTCGCCTGGCCACGCCTCGGCTCCATTACAGTGTCTTCCTGTGTCAGCAGATTGCTGGAAATCGATGCGTCTTGAGTTCATCTTTGGCCTGCCGGCCGGTGAGAAGGGAAACACTGGCGTTTTGGTGTTTGTCTGCCGTTTGAGCAAGATGATGCATCTTGCTCCGGTACAAGATCACACGGAAACAGGCTGCACAGCTGTTCCTAGATGGCGTGTTTCGCTATCATGGTCTACCAGAGACCATAGTCTCTGATCAAGACCCGCGTATCACAGGGGCGTTCTGGGACACCCTGTTCCAGCTACTGGGAACTAAGTTGACGATGCCAATTGCGGACCATCCACAGACGGATGGTCAGACGGAGCGCGTCAACCGGAAATACTCTTCGGAGCATCTGTGCTGAGGCACCTCAGTCCTGATCGGACCAGCTGCCTATGGTTGGGTATTCGCTCGGAAAAGCGGTACCGCATCAACGGGGTTTATCCCGTTCTACTTGAATGGGTTACGACACCCCCAGGTACCGCTAACCATGCGGGGAGGCACCGTGGCCTCCATTGTAAATGGGGGTAAGTATCGGAAAGCCTTTCCTCCCATGTATCAGAAATTGAACCAGAGTCTTTAAAAATACAGTTGTCGTCGTTTTTGGAGGACAGGTTGACGTTGACCAGCGGGTTAGAAATGCAATGGTCCATGCACAAGACAAGCGAAAGAGTACTCTGACAAACATGGAAGAAAATTTAAATATTTGTATACTAGGTGAATTAGTACTGTTAGATACTAATAATTTACCTATGAACTTGGTTAGCTCCGTAGAGAGTAACAAGTTGAAGCGCCGCTTCATTGGACCCTTTCCAGGCCTGGTCAGACATGACACGGCACACACCATTGACCTCCCAAAGTCAATGGCGACGCACCCGACGTTCTACGTGGGGAGTCTTAAGCGGTATCACGATCCGCCGGGTCCTCCTTCTCAGACGGAGGGAGGCCAAGGTGAGAACGCACCTCCTCGAAACGAGGCTGAGTCCTCTGGACAACCAGAGCTGCCGGTGGCGAAGCCTGTGACTGATAAACAGGCTGGTACCCACGAGAGTCATACGAAGGGTATGACGGTACCGAATGGGAAGAACTCGGGTAAGAACTATACCCATAAGCCGAGTGGTACGAGTACCCCTGCGGCTCATAAGTGGGCATCCGATCATGCATCTCATGGCTTAGAGCGTCTAAGCATCGATGGAGTTCCTTTAGGGCGGAAGCCGGAACTCGGCGGTCAACGCGCCCATGGAGCTCTCGGGTCTCATGACCCAGAGTGTCCAAATCCTGGCGAAGGACCTCAAGGGCACCCGGCTTGCTAGCCTGAGCAACAGCCTGGCCACTAGGTCCCAGCCCAAGAGTTATCTCGATTGCGTAGACGCGATCCCGAAGTCGACAAATTTCTTCGCTCAAAAGGGACTCCACGGAGCCCCGACCCGAAGTTAATTGCCCAGTAGTATGAGACTGAGAAAGGGTCTCGTACTCAAACGCGCGCGAGGGATCCTCCTGCCCTCCATGATAGGAACGGAGAGCTTGCTGCCATGTGGAGCGGGCCGTCCAAGAGCGGTGGCGCTCTGGGAAGCACCAGCCGCTTGTGAAGTGGCGAGGTTTCCCCTCGTCACAGAGAGCCGGGAGACCGGATCTGGGTTGACAGCTCAAAGGCAGTTGAGATCTGTGATCAATAACAGCCGGGACGTAAGTAGTCCGTGGCTTCTTAGCCGTCTCGCGGTGTACGGTTCCCGGATTGACGGAGCCATACCTGCGCTCATCATGAGCGCTGGACTTAAACTGGTGTCTAAGTCCCTCCATGACGCAATAGTGTTGCCGTTTAGCGATTAGTTGGGCAATCCCGATGCGAAGATCGCGCTGGTCCAAGATATACAACAGCAGAAGATCTTCTCGGAGTTATTTCAACTCCTAAACTGTAAAGTTATTTAAGGAGACCCATTTTTAGAGCAGGGCTTCAGCCTGAGATTGGGTCTTCGTGCTGTATCCGAGGGTATCCCGTCACAGGGAAGAGCCCACCACGGTCTTCCGGTTTCTTCCGAAGACTTGTGAATTCCTTAAGAGGAAGTCGGTGTGGTGCAAGCAGCACACACCTAGCGGCCTCGGTGTCGTTGACAAAGTGTGGTTCGTCTTGAACCAAGGCACGCTCATAGGCGCCACTTGAAGTGCGCCCATGGTTTAGACCACGAGGGGCCTTGAGGTGCTCCAAAAACATGGGATACACAGAACCCGCATCCGGTGGGTTGTATCCGTGAGGATACACCGGCGTGAGAGGCGCAGGAGCGCCTTGCAGTTAAGCAGCTTGATAGCGCTCCTGCTGCTCATCGAGATCGTTTGAGATCTCTTGGGCTCAGTGACAGGCCTCTCCACTTCAGCCTCATCGGACTCAGAGTCGTATAGGGATCGGAATCCCTTTGCGATGGAAGGCGCTGAAGTAGGTGAGCCAGGGGATGCGCGCTTTTTAGCAGCAGCAGCACCCTCATCAGCCCGTTTTGAAGAAGCTGCTTTCGCAGCTTGGGTTCGAGCCTTACCTTCGGCTAAGGTTAGGTTCTTGGACGGCAAGCTCGTAGCAGCTGCCTTTACTTCTGGTGAATTAGAGTCATCCACAATAGCGTCCTGTGAAGGAGCAGGAGCCTTGATAGGCTCCGTGGTGCCGTCGTCGGGCTTCGATCCCGTTATCATAGGGATATCGAAGACCGGTAACTCCGCCGTTGGACTATGGTCCCGATAGGCGAACCGGGGATTTGGCGTGTCATCAGGTGGCAAAGAGCGAGAGCGACTACGTTGTGGGTTTCTTCTAGAGCGGTAAATCAGTGGCAGGCTTGCTGGCTGCCTTGGAAGCCGCCTTGCGGACTTCTTTGTGTGGCGTGGCCTTGTGTTTCGACTTGGCCTTGGCAGTCGTCGACCTCGCTTAGAAGGCGCTGAAGCTCCGTGGGAGCTAGCCTTCCGTGGCATGCTTAAGGAGGTTGACGTGGAAACCTCGAGTGTCTAGAAAGCACCGAAAGGCTTAATGAAATCCGCAAAACCGCAACGGTGGCTCGTCGAGGGGTACCGCCAATAAAAGGAAAGAGAGCGGCGCTCTCTTCCGAACTCCTCATTGGTTGGGGGTGTTCCTAACCTAAGTGGGGGGGGATACCACGGGGTTACATGAGGGGTACCCTAGAAAGGGTACCGCCTCTAGAAGTAGATATACTTCTGTGAGTATCCGTTTTGTGGATACTCAGTCGTGGTTAATGTGGACCACACCAGTGCCATGTAGGTCGGGTGGCTGAGGAGTAACCAATAGTAGTTGACCTACTTATATGCATATTATAGAACAAATTATTGTTTATTAGTAATTTGTATTACCCGCCAAGTGACCTAATTCTATAAGTAAATCAGTCTAAGTCTACCCTAAACTGGTTATTAAGTCCCCTAAGACCAGGGACTAGTGAACCGCCATTCACTTAGAGTTTGTATACTCTTGATAGCACGCTTCCTCAAGCAAGGTGCTCGTGTGACCTCATCACAACTAATTTTACTTTTCAATGAATCCAATACCACTTTTCCAAATGCAATTAATCCTTTACAATGGAAAATAGACAATAATACATGAAAAACAGTCAAAATAACCAGGAATGGAAATGGTGGAAAAACCTTCACCAGGCTGACAGTAACATGGAAGGGAAGTATCGCCCCCTGTTGTTATTGTGTGCCTACTCAGCATGGTAAAAGCTATCTCGGGCGATGCAAAGCCATACTAACATCCAACGTAGCCTAATTTAATAGTACTAGCTTCAGCGTGACGTTAGGCTGGTGCTGGCTGAATGTTAACGTGGTGTATTAACTTTTAATCAGTCTAATGCATTTCACACGCACATAAATCTGTAATCGAAGGATTTTATTTGGATCATATTCGGGTCGTCACATAAACGATCAGCCGTACTTAGTGTGATTGACTTGACCATTTGCGGTGACCGAGCGAGAACTAGTGGCTCTCATTAACAGTTTCACAAGACAAAGGGCAAGCCTCCACGAAGCCATGTCCAAGTCTGCTGCTGCCTCCCCAGTGCCTACCTTGGTGCTGTCACCTAGCTCGCACTTCAGCGGAAGTAACCCATGCTCTCGCCGCAGCCCAAGCCGTCGTCATCGAAGCCCAAGTCGTCACAAACGTAGTTCAAGTAGTCGCATCAGGAGCCAAAGTCGAAACCTCTGCAGCCAAGACTGTAGTCACGGTCATGACCACCGTGCCAGTTCTCGCGGCCGCAGTCCGAGTCGTCGCAGCACAAGTCACCACAGCCACAGCACAAGCCATCACACCCGCAGCCGCAGTCTAGGTCGTCGCTGTGCAAGTCGCAGCAGGAGTGGTCACGGGCGACACCACCGTAGCCCACGTCGGTGTAGCCGTAGTCGTAGCCCGCGGTCACCGCGTTTGGGTGATCGCAAGCGCAACTCGAGGAACCATCGCTCTAGCAGTAATGGAAGTATCCATATGGCTCACCAACGCATCAACTCCGATGTCTCGTCTTCTTCTTCTGAGACCGGGTGCGGCTCCCAGTGGTCCACAAACGCGATTGAGAATAACCTGGGGGAAGAAACCACGGCGCAGATGCAGCATGTGCCGACCCCATTTGTTCAACCAACACGACGCACTGGTTTGCATTTTGCAGGCTATGCATTTACAAGTTACCATGCCTCAGCCTCGAAACAGTCGTACAGATGCAGTTCCTACCGGAGAACGAAGTGCAAAGCGAAGTTACATTTCGATGTTACGCGAAATGAATACACTCTTTCTGATGAACATACATGTAAGAAGAGCGTTAAGATGATTGCACCTGGATTAGACGTTACGGAGAGCATGAAAGAAACTACTGACACGATGGCTATCACGCGCATGGATCTGACAGCTGAGCGAATATGGAAACACATTCGCAGCGAATTTTACCCCGAGGAGCTGGCATTAGCACAGTTTGGCTTGACTCGAGAACAAGCTATTCAGCGGGTACACAGAACTCGACGTGGTCACTTTGGCGCTGACTTACATGGAATTGTGGAGGTTCCACCACTGTCTCTGGTGCCTGGAACCGGTCAACCATTTTTTCAGTTCTATAGATCCTACATGAATGGAATCAAACTAGAGCGACTGATTGGGTGGGCACACCCTGCCCTAATCAAGCTTTTGAAGTACAAGAAGACGACATTGTTTCTGGATGGAACATTTCGCTGCGTTCCCCATCCATTCTATCAATGCGTTGTCATGATGGTGTTTGACAATGCAACTGATCTGTAATAGGTTGGCACTGTATCTTTCGAAACGAAGCGAATTAGCAAACAGTACCGAAGTCAGGCACGAAGAGTTGGATGTTGAACCTGAGGCAAGGCTTACGTCGACAAGAGATCTGCTGCACAGTGCACGAACCATGCCGAGGGTGAGTGCAGTGAACAAGAACAGTGTTAATTTGGCAGAGTCAAGCAGAGGCGAACTCAGTCAACGAGGCAGTTTCGAATTGGCGGAGTTGAGCAGAGTCGGACACGAACACGAAGCAGTTCAAAACGGACAAGAGTTGGTGCTCTCGGACGAATACGAACACGAAGTGACGGACGGACGGGAGTTGGTGCTCTCAGACGAACACGAAGCAGTGGACGGACGAGAGTTGGTGCTCTGGGACGGAAACGGCTTTGACGAACAGAACGAAGTGGTAGACGAATACGACGCGAAGTCGTTGACAGTCTTGGTATACGTAGTTGCCAGTGGTGCGCACAGTGAGAGGCGGACGGGCAGGAGGCACGTGGCTTCCGAGTTGACTGTACGGTTGCGACGAGTAGGGTAGGCGCCCGAGGCGTACGCCCAAGTGACTAAGCTCAGCGTCGCTGGAAACTTCGATTGTGCGTAATCTATCGGTAGTACGTGTATTAAGTTAGTTAGTGATCTAGCTAAGTGACGTCGACTGCGAACTCGAACGTTGTTGATAAATAAAGTAGGTGTGCTACCAGCAGGGTACGCACCGGCGCAGTGGCGAAAGTTTTGTCACTGACGGCCAGACGGACTTTGGACGTAATCAGCACTGGACGACTACACCCGAGCACGCAGGGTTACAGAAAGAAGACGTGTTATTTGGTGGTCATACAGGGGCCTGGTACTGAAATTTTGAAGAAGTACACTGCTCCCAGCGGCGGCAACATGGCACGGACGAAGGTAGTGACAGCTCCAACCATTGTATCCACTGGAGTAGCTACCAGATCGCAGTCACAGGCACGAACCTCTGCAACGAGTGCAATTGTCAACGAACCAGCACGAACTACGCAAGACACCATAAGGTTGGATACAGGAAGCGATCAGCCGCATCGCCATCGCGAAGACGAAGAAACTAAGGACGTTGACTCTGATGATAACCCCGAGTCAGACATACAAGACGACCCTGATCAGAATATAGACGAACCAGATTGCGAAGGGTCACCAGTGAACCAACACGCAAACGCGAGGGGCGGCATCACTGGTATGACAACAACGCAGGCGGAAACGTTAGCTACGGCGATGCAGCAATTGGTTACCACAGTGGGTCAATTAAGTGCTCAACTGGGTCAGATGGAGACAGAAGACGTGGCACTGGCACCACAAATCTCAGCAAATCACACTGTAATGGCGAATCACCCACCCGCGATCGAGACAGTAGACAACCGTCAAACTCAACTCAGGCGACCAGTGGCAAGAAGTGGGTTAACGTCACGCAGAAGCATGACGGCAACGTCACAGAGACGACCAACAACGGTGTCGAGAGGTCAGGTCCCAGCTGAGGCCATGCAAACTCCCAGTGACGGCGATTATGACAGCGGTGGTACGAATGGAAGTAGCAGCTCTAGCAACGAGTCCAGTGATGCAAGTGAGGATGACCGGAGGCGTGATAGACAACGTGAGAGACGACGTGAACAACCCACTGTTCGACCACAGAAATCAACGCGACATCGACGAAAGAATATACGAGACCTTGAGCTCGCACCGTTACAGCCATCGCCAACGACGTCTGTTTCGACTTGGATATCCAAGGGGGACCTAGCGCTGGAAGGAGCTCGATTGTCCGGCCGAGGAAACTGGACAGATGAAGAATTGTACTACATCTTGGGGAATAAGTTACAAGATAATGCGGCAAGATGGTGGGTCCAGATGGACCAGGAGTTGAGAAACCGAGAACGCACTTGGACCAGACTGAAGTCGGCACTTTTGAGACGCTATGGTGAACGACCTGATAAGTCACAAGCCGAGTGGCGCGTTAATCAGCGACAGATGATGCCCGGAGAAACCTTCGCCGACTTCGCAGCTGGCCTTCGCGAAGTATGCGGAAGGAATCGAGTCAGTGAACGAGTCCTACTCGCACAGTTCTACAGATGCCTTAGTAAGACGACAAGGCAGCTCGTGAAACAGAGACCAGTACCGAAGACGCTCGAGGACGCGGTGGACAAGGCGACGGAGATTGATGATCCTTTCGACAATGTGGCTCAAGGTATGCAGAACATTGGTCAGACGTGGGTCACGGCCCCGAGTTCATACATGGTCCCGAGCGGTGGTACAACTGGACGCATGATGTTGATACCAGGCATCGGCCTGAAGGACGCCAAAGAGATGGCAACGGACGTGACTCCATCAGAGCAGGTCTGGGCTAACTTCTCCAACCCACAGGGTGCCTGGAACAAGTTCACTGGCACCTGGGATATCCCCAAGGGACGTGTCTGGAACGGCAGATACTGGGTACCGCGAGGTGACCGCAAAAGGACTGCAACAATGGGCGAACGTGTGGCTAACAAATTAACGACCGCACCCAAACCCGAAAAGAAGGCAAAGGTGAGGACCGTACGAGCAGCAAGCAGTGACGACAGTGATGAGAGTGACAACGGTCCGTTGGCAGTTATTGCTGCCCCACCTCCGCGAAAACGACTGAAAGCAGCAGTGCGCCAGACTACGGCAACTGAGCGTCCTTCTGACAAGACAGCGAAGAGGCCAGTACCTCGACAGATGAGTGAATTGACGTGCTACGCGTGTGGGGCTGCAGGTCATTTTGCGAGACAGTGTCTCAACGAGGAGGCGAAGGCGCGCAATGACGCGTACCTGGCGTCGCGTGGACAATCGACAGGGAAGACGGAAAACTAGTCGCGAGTGCCGTAGGGGGAATACAGCGCTCGGTTAACAACAAGTCTCCCCAGTTGTCGATGAATGTATCAATAATTAAGCGAACGTCTCTGCCGCCGGTGACGGTGAGCGACGTGGCAAGCCAGTGCACGGCGAGCGACGACGTAAATGAGAGTACAGTGGCGAGCACCAGAACGCTGTCACGAGACGGAAGTACGGCAGCTGTGAAATCAGCAGTTAGTACTAAATTGGACGATGAACTTAGAACTCGTGACGATGGGCGGGCATGGAGATACGTTAACACAGTGCGACCGGCAATGGCAGCGCTACGCTACGTGTATAGTAGTGAAGTACATGATGAAGATGGAGGATGCGGCAACGAAGCCAGGTCATTCTTGTCGGCGAAGCCTACCAGGCTTACAGTGAAAGGAAACGAGATTCGTTGGTCTGAGGAAGGCGGTGAGCAGACATCAGGAATATCACCAACTGAGGAAGGCGACGGGACGGTGAACAATGCAGTGACAGTGGAGGGTGTGACGACGACACTGGGATCTGAGCTTACTGATACGGTGGCAGCCGAACTCGGTAGTATCACGGAGATGCGCACAGCGATAAAACAGTCGCATCGTGAGGCGAAGCGACAACGAGTGTTACGAGCAAAAGTGAAGATGGCGAAGGCAGTGAATAGTGCAGATGAGGTCGAATGTGCGGCAGCTAGCGTTTATGAAGAACGGCGAATAAGGCGGCAACAACAAGCAGACGATGCACGCAGTGCATTGGAAGCACGAAGACAGAAAGAAGGTGATAGCGCGCGTGTTACCGAATATGCATATGTGAACTTGGTGCAGAAGAATGTGGCACCTCTAATGACGTCAACTGTGGCCCGTTCGGACGTTCGTGCGGAATCTAGTGATGGTCTCCCTACGGCGATGATGATGGTTGATGGCGAACAATGTCAAGTCAAGATTGACAGCGGTGCACGTTACTCAGTCGCCGGAACGGATTGGATAATGCGCGGTGAACGATTGAAAGTCCAATCTCCAGTACAACATGTAGAAGGAATCGGAGGCTTCTTACTGGACGTGGTTGGTGTATGGTCGTTCGACATGGTGAACGTGTACGGACAGGTAGTGACACTTTCGGCATGTATCATCGACGGGTGTACTGATGAGTTTCTGGTCGGTGTGGACTTCCTGGAGAAACACCGAGCGACGATCGATTTCGACGGTAGTGAACTGAAGTACAACGAACGAGGTTACGAAGTTATCATCCCGTTTCAGACGAGCAATGGCAGACGCGACGCGACGGTGGCGACTGTCAGGTTGGTGAGCACTACAAGTTTGCATCGACGATCAGTGCAGCCAGTGGAAGTAGCATTAGCCGCGCGCGACGGTGAAAACGGAATCTTCATCCCTGCAAGGAACCACGGCGCAGTATTGTTAGCAACGGCGGTGACCACGGCCAAGAATGGAAAAATCCTGGTACCAGCGGTCAACGCGCACAGTGGGCGTATCAGACTGCCAAGCAAAACCGTGTTAGGTAGTTGGATACCCGTAGATGACGACATGGAAGTGCTGAACATGAACAACGAGTTGCAGTATGAGCGCGTGAAGGACTGGTTAGATGAGCTTGGTGATGGAACGACGCCACTCGAGAATGAAGATGAAGTACAGGTGGGGGTAAGTGACCCAAGGACGCGCGAATTAGTATTGAAATTACTACGAACCTACCGAAACCTGACCAAGTCGTGTGGCGATTGTCCACCAGCAACAACGTTGGACGTCGAGCACCATATTGACACTGGTACCGCAGCGCCGATAATGATGAAACGCCGACGGCAGGCACAGACGGAGGAACAGACCGTGGATAAGAACGTAGACTCCATGCTAAATGCGGGTGTGATCGAGGAAAGCGACGGGGCCTGGGGCTTCCCTGTCGTGTTAGTGCGAAAGAAGGATGGTGAAGTTAGGTTTTGCGTGGACTATCGGGCGTTGAATCGCATTACAAAGAAAGATGTCTACCCTCTGCCAAGAATTGACGAAACCTTAGAAGCTCTTGGAGGTGCTTGTCTATTCACTACCTTAGACTTGCGCGCTGGATATTGGCAAATCAAAGTAGCGAAGAATGACCGCGATAAAACGGCGTTTACCACGAAACGAGGGTTGTACAGATTCAAACGGATGCCATTTGGATTAACTAATGCGCCGGCGACATTCCAGAGACTGATGAATGGAGTACTGAGGGGACTGAACTGGACGACGTGTTTGGTGTACTTGGACGACATAGTGGTTTTCACTCAGGGTAATATTGAACGACATGTGCTACAGTTAGCGGCTGTACTGGAACGATTGTCAGCTGCAGGTCTGACACTGAAGCTGAAGAAATGCATGTTTGCAGCAGAATCTATGGAGTACTTGGGACACTTTCTTAGCAAAGAGGGTGTGCGTCCGTTGAACAGGTTGGTGCTGGCAGTGACGGAGTTTCCGAGACCCAAGGATGTTGTGGAGATCAAGCGTTTCGTGCACCTTGCAGGATACTATCGTAAGTTTATTGAGGCATTCGGATCGATAGTTGAACCCATGACGAGGTTGCTGAAGAAGGACACAGTATGGCAGTGGACTGAGGAGCAAGAATTTGCTTTTTCGCGCGTTAAGATGATTCTGACTACGCGACCTCTGCTGCTGTACCCAAATTTCCGATTACCCTTCCGACTGATAACAGATGCGAGTAAGGTAGGACTCGGTGCGTGCCTCATGCAAGATCAAGGACGTGGCTGGCAACATATAGCTTACGCAAGCAAAGTTAACAATGACGCGGAAGCAAACTACTCCATCACAGAGCTCGAGTGTTTAGCAGTAGTGTGGTCAGTGAAATTGTTCAGGCCCTACCTGTATGGCCGAGCTTTTACGATCATTACGGACCATGCTGCATTGAAGTGGTTGATGACGCGTCCAAACCTAGCAGGAAGACTACATAGATGGTCATTGACGCTCCAGGAATACGAGTTTGATGTCCTGTATGCACCAGGTGCGACCAATGTGGTTGCAGACGCTCTATCGAGGGCACCTGCAGCTGTACGATCGGCGGCCGGCCGATCAGGCTGGCATGTAGCAGCAATGCCTACGGTTAAGTTGACGAATGCGATGAGTACGACTGAAGTTAATACAGTCTTGAACGACGGCTCTGGACTAATCACCACGGTTGGAACAAGTGAACCCATGACGGATAGTGTGGTGATGATGGTCAATGCTGCAACGGATGTCGAAGGCAACGACGCGGACGAGAGCCCAAGAGTAACCAGGTGGTGACTAGGGTGGATACAGCTACCAGTGGTATTACGACACATGACGCGAAGACCACAGGAGAGGCAACTGGACGTACAAGAAGATCAAGACGGAGGAATACGAAAAGTTCAGCTGGTGCACGACGCAGTGCTCGTATTCAAGAACGTGAACAGCGGCGGGTTCACTGGGCAGAAACAGCTCCAGTAGCAACTCAAGACACGAGGACAGCCGAAGCCTTCGGCAACACGATAACAAGCAGTGAACGAGAGGTAACACAGGATAGATCAAGTACGACAGGAGGATCTGAGCCTCACCCGACAGCAGACCCATTGCAAACTGGAACTGCAACGATGATAACTCCCAGAAGCACAGATGCAAATAGTGCTACGAAACGACGAATGGGACCCCAACCAGTGGCGAGAAAGTCTGTGGAGGCTACTGTTAATAAGACGAATACGACGATGTCGGCGAGTGACCAACGATTCCAGACGGGTAGGACGCACCCACCACCCAGAAACACGGTACATCATGGGCATGAAGAGGCGAGAACTGCAGAGACGAGAAGTGGTAACCAAGACGAGACGGCAATTGACGACGGCGCGAATGACGCACCACCGATGGACTTCACACTACAGATAACTGATGAAGAGATAGTGAAGGCGCAGAAGAACAGTAAGTTTGTCCAGAAATTATTGACAGCAGAGTCGTACAATGGCAAGCAAGTAGCGACAAGATATGGACTGGTGACGGTGAACACTGAGAAGGGCTGGCGAGTAGTCCTTCCTCCTACGTTGTGGTCGGCAGTGTTTAAGGAGATGCACGGCTCAGTTTGGGCAGGACATTTACGTGGGCCTCATACCTACAGACGAGTCGCACAACTTTACTGGTGGCCAGGACTTCAACGAGAAGTGAATCAATGGGTTCGAGGTTGTCCAGAATGCGGAAGTCGAAAAGCTCGACCTCGTGAAGTGATTCCACCACTACGGAGTATGCGTGGCGGAGATGTCGGTGATAGATGGGCATTGGACGTAGCGGGACCGTTCCCCATTTCAAACGGCGGTGAACGTTATGTGATTGCTGCTGTAGAGTACGTGACGCGTTATGCAGTTGCACGTTGTGTGCATGAGCATACAGCGAAAAGTGTAGCAACGTTCCTGATGGAAGACATAGTTCTCAAGTTTGGCGCATTTCGAGAGTTATTGACGGACGGTGCTCCTGAGATGACCGGTAGGACTTGGTCGTGATGTTACAGGCAAAGCAAGTGAATCCGGTGCCGTACAGACCCCAGATGATTGGACTAGTAGAGCGTTTCCATAGGTCGTGGAAAGACTGCGTGGCAACCTTCATGACAGACGAGAAAAAAAACGATTGGAACTTGTGGGTGAAATTCGCGGTTTACGCCTACAACTCGGCGAAGCATTCAACCGTGGCGCTTAGTCCGAACGAGTTGATGATGGGACGTCGACTACGACCTCCTAATGAACTACTACGACGACCGGAATTGACAGAAGCTGGAGAATTGCAAACATATCACGAGCAGTTGATAGCGGCGATGACAAGGTGTTTCCAGTGTGCTGAGGAGGCACGACAACGAGAACAATCGCGACAAGCTCGTTACTATAACCGGAAAGTACGACAGCGGCGTGAATTTCATATCGGCGATCGAGTGTGGTTGTACAACCCTCCACGTGGCCGAACAGCGACCAAATTTGTTCACCAATGGATGGGACCGATGAAAATAGTGGAACCTGCAGGTTACGAGAACTACGTACTGCAACGGGAGGATAAGACTGGTAGTCCTGAGACCGTGATTGCGCACGTGTCATTTTTAGTTAGTTACTACTATCCTGAACCACTACTGAAGCAAGTTGCAGCTGATATTGACGAGCAGTTACGTGATGAAGATCAAGTCTGGCACGAACGGAATGTCGAGGCGACAGCGGCGTCTGTACGAACAACGACAACAAGTGAAAGTCGACAAACAGCAACAACGATGGCACGACGAGCTCATGGAACAATTGCGCGTGAAAACTACCAACACGACACGAGTGGCAAACTGGTGGAATTGCGAAGGCGGAGAAAGCGGAATAGAGCTGGACAGTACGTTCTCCAGTACCAGTTACGGCCATTGGGCGACGTCGGACGATGGACGGCCGGAGACGGACGACAGTGGACAACACCAACCGGACAGGCAATATCTCGATGGATCACTGTCGGAGAGTATGAAAAGCTCTTCAACGACGGCAGGGTTGTGGAAAACCCTGGTGATGAGGAAGTCGTGTAATAGGTTGGCACTGTATCTTTCAAAACGAAGTGAATTAGCAAACAGTACCGAAGTCAGGCACGAAGAGTTGGATGTTGAACCTGAGGCAAGGCTTACGTCGACAAGAGATCTGCTGCACAGTGCACGAACCATGCCGAGGGTGAGTGCAGTGAACAAGAACAGTGTTAATTTGGCAGAGTCAAGCAGAGGCGAACTCAGTCAACGAGGCAGTTTCGAATTGGCGGAGTTGAGCAGAGTCGGACACGAACACGAAGCAGTTCAAAACGGACGAGAGTTGGTGCTCTCGGACGAACACGAACACGAACACGAAGTGACGGACGAGAGTTGGTGCTCTCGGACGAACACGAACACGAAGTGACGGACGAGGGTTGGTGCTCTCGGACGAATACGAACACGAAGTGACGGACGGACGGGAGTTGGTGCTCTCAGACGAACACGAAGCAGTGGACGGACGAGAGTTGGTGCTCTGGGACGGAAACGGCTTTGACGAACAGAACGAAGTGGTAGACGAATACGACGCGAAGTCGTTGACAGTCTTGGTATACGTAGTTGCCAGTGGTGCGCACAGTGAGAGGCGGACGGGCAGGAGGCACGTGGCTTCCGAGTTGACTGTACGGTTGCGACGAGTAGGGTAGGCGCCCGAGGCGTACGCCCAAGTGACTAAGCTCAGCGTCGCTGGAAACTTCGATTGTGCGTAATCTATCGGTAGTACGTGTATTAAGTTAGTTAGTGATCTAGCTAAGTGACGTCGACTGCAAACTCGAACGTTGTTGATAAATAAAGTAGGTGTGCTACCAGCAGGGTACGCACCGGCGCAGTGGCGAAAGTTTCGTCACTGACGGCCAGACGGACTTTGGACGTAATCAGCACTGGACGACTACACCCGAGCACGCAGGGTTACAGAAAGAAGACGTGTTATTGATCTATTTGTTCCTGTATTTTACATATTGTGCTCCGCTAAGACTCAAGACACATATTGGCATTTGATGGAGGAGGTGAATGTTGCTGCAGACGACAAGATCCAGCCGAGTATGGTGGTCTGTGACTTCGAGGCAGGTCTGCAAGAGGCTGTTCAGGTGCAATTTCCTGAAGCTGATGTGGTAGGCTGCTATTTTCACTTCAAACAAGCCTGCCGCAGAAAGCTGAAGGCGTTAGGGGTGCCTGACCTCGAAGTTAATATAGCTATGAGTAAGGGCTATCTAGATATGCTCACCGTGATTCCGCACGACAAGATTGAAGGCCTTGGTATTAATTACGTACAGGAAAAGATTAAGGAAGCATGCAAAGACAACAGCATTTCCTACTCTGACGTACTATGGGGGAGATTCTGGCAGTATCTTGGGAACACGTGGTTGAAGACGTACAAGCCTAGTGTGTGGAATGTGTTCGAGCTCGATGCTGGTATAGTAAGTCGCACAAATAACCCTATAGAGCGTTTTAACCGTGACATTAATGCGGCACTCACAGCTCCGCACCCCTCTCTACCTTCATTCGTCAGAATGATTCAAGAACTATCAATGCGGTATGTCGACCGGATCGACGACATGGTGAAGTACCGATCGAAGAAACGGAGACGACAGACTTCTGAACCTACCAACCTGCCTCTTCCGATTGTTTTTGGGGAAAACATGACCCAGTCACTTCTGATAGGTAGTTAGGATAGCTTTGTTAAGCAGCTAGATAGTAGAGTAACATAAATACGAATGCTGTGAGCGTCCAAATACCACTTGTCACAGCTTCCAATTTTGGTTGCAGGTTCTATATCGGACGTAATTTCGTATTTTATGGTAATCTCAATCCTACCACTACTATACGAGTAACGCACCGTCGGTCACGCTCATCATCTTATAGCCTTTTCCTGTAGTTCTGCATATTTGGATGTATCCCTTTTTTGCATTTACATTCCGTTTCACATCCTATCAAATCACATAATCACTACCACACAGCATCATGACAAGGCAAGGCATTACAGTTGAAAATCCCATATGTTTTCGCATAGTGCGCAGTGTTGTTACCTAACCATTGTTGAGTAAACACTGTTGATTAAACATTTTTGATGCTACGTAAAATTCCAGTAAAACGATTTGACACAAATTATTACATTCGTTATGTTGTTACCACACATATTATTACGTTGTCACCACAAAAAGTGTCGACCAGTGGTTTGTTTTATTGTAGCCACACAAATAGAGTTTTGTTTTGTTGTAACCACAAGAGTTTCGTTTTGTTGTAGCCACACAAATAGTGTTTTGTTGTAATTCGTTTTGTTGTTACCCAAAAATTCGTTTTACTTACGTTGTGTCGATTATTATTTAGCTTACTTTCGTTACTCAGTTTCCAATTTGAGATGAAGCGACCTTTCGACAACTCCGACGACGTAGGCGAGCGTCCGAACAAATGCCCATGTCTGCGTTCGATTCAATACCTCGACACGATCAACAACCTGGCGGCATTAATTCGCGAACAATCCACACAAATCGCCACTTTGCAGGAAGGATTGCGCACATCTCATGCAACTATTGAGATTCAAGAACGATTGTTGGAAGAGGACGGGATGTTCAGCAGTGATGGGGACGAACTTGAAATGTTCGGTACGGATGGTGAGGAGTCGGAAGATGATGGTGACGAAGCGTATTACGACGATGACTACACGGATGATGACTGTGAATACCGCTATATCACGGACGACAGCGATTTCGAGGATAGCGATGAAGATGAGGAGCCGTGGTTTATAGAAAATTTTGACCAATACGAAATCATCGCTTTGACTGATGATTAAATCACTGCGAATCTGTTGACTGTTCCCGGAGGAAGGAATTTCGGCATTTTCCCGCGATATCCATAAAAATTCAGGTTTTCTTTGATTGACTTTCGCTTTAGATGGAAATATAGGAATATAAAAACTTTTCCTTAATTTTTGCATATCTTATGATAAGCTATTGTTTTGTTGTTGCTATTGTTCTGTCGTCAGTGCAGCTCGCTTTTACACCGGTCGAAAAATTTAAGTGAAACCATGACGAACGCACATCATTTCAGTTGTTGAAACCTCTACATCGCGTGCTACTCACTTCTCCTGGGTGCTCTTTCATTTCTCAAATTCCTTTGGCCATGCCACGAGGGTCAAGGAAGAGAACGAGAGAGGAAATTCTAGATAAATTGCGGAGAAATGCAGCTGTAAATGCAACACCGAGTGGTCATGAAGAGCCCACAGAGAGGAAACGGCGAAGATCAAGACGAAGCGCCAACCGCTGCCGATTGAACCAACAGTTGGCAGCTCTACAGCTAAATGAAGACACCTCCGCGTCTGCCGTGGATATGGCGCCAGGCACTAATACAGCACTTGGATTGCAGGATTTGCCTGATCCAAATGGCCAGGGGGTTGCTTATGCCGTAGCTGGAAATGCCGGCACCGCAGCCTCTCCTTCGGTATTCGCTGTCGGAACCGCGCCAGCACCTGTCGCAACTAGACATAGGGTGAATATGCCAGAGTCTCAGTTAGTTCGCGTTCGAGCGAGAGATGCAGAACGACAACAGCGGCGAAGAACTAATATGTCTGGGTCACTACGGGAACGCGAGCGTAGACGCGATGCAGAATATTCTCGCGAAAGAAGACGGAACAGTGCTATACAAATGGCCCAACACGAAACACTGGAAGATGAACAGCGGCTGCTCTTGAGGGAAGCAGCCCGTCTCCGGACCAGATCGCGTCAGTATAAGAAGGGTCTTGCAAACCACGAAAACTTTGATCCCACAACGGTTCCAGGCGGACGTCACTACTTCACACGATACACTGACAATATACAGGAAACCGAGAGGACCTGTCAACACTGCGATGCGTGGAAGTTCCCGAGGGAGACACCCGGCTGCTGCTGCCGTAACGGTTTAGTAAGAGTTCCTGCTCCCCAACGCGCTCCTGCACAATTGTTACCACTATTCAGCAATCCAAGGTTTATGAATTCGATCCGAGCCTACAACAATGTGTTCGCTTTCACTTCTATGGGTGCTTCTACTTCTCGCCCCCTCGATGTCGATGAGAGTGTCTCAAGAGATGGTGTGTACAACTTTCGAGTTCAGGGTTCGGTTTGTCACCGCCTGGGATCCCTCTACCACCTTCTAACAGGCGAGCAATGTATGCGCAGGTTTATATAAATGATCCTGACATGGACGCACGCGTGGTAAGCCGCATGGGGATGACCGATGGGCTAGACCAGAATATAATCGAAACGATCGACCAGGTTATGACAACAAACAACGAGTACACTCAGGGTTTTTTGAACGCTCGCAACCTTTTGATAGCGCGGGCTGGACAAAATTATCAGGATGCTCTGACAGAGTATGAGCGGCGTTTAGAGTCGGGGGAAGCTACGCCTCAAGATAATCCGGCGTTGCATCTTTCTGAATTCCTTCGAAATGACGACGATCTCAGACTTCGTTTACATGTAACAAGAAACGCGCACCCTGGAACTCACAACACCCCGACTGCTTCGGAAGTTGCAGCTATTGTGATTGATCGGAGTGCAGCTGAGCACAGAGACATCATACTGAACACCAGAAGTGGAGGTTTTAAGCGCATCTTTGAGACAAGCGAGAGCTATGATCCGCTGCAATATCCTATCCTTTTTCCGTATGGGGAACGGGGGTGGACTTATGACCTTCCTTACGTGGGAAATCCCCTCGACAACGAGGGAAAACCAAAAACCATGTCGCTTCGAGAGTTTGAAGCTTATCTGCTCTATGATCGAACCTCGAGCGAGTCTCTCATTTTTAGAGGAGGCCGTCTGATGCAGCAGTACTGTGTAGATCAATGGGCTAAGTGTGAGCAGGAACGGTTGCGCTACATAGAATTGAACCAACTCCAATATCGGCTAGAGACTCTCCACGGTCTAGCTGATGCGTTGCGTAGCGAATCCGTCGAAGTGCACAGAGTCGTTGCTGATGAAGAGGCTAGACGAAGGCGAATTGGAGGCCGTACGGAACAAGCACGCGCTTCGCGAGGCGAATCAACAGAGCTGGATGCTGACGAGATTGGTCGTAAGATCATTATACCTCCCAAATTTACCGGAGGTCCTCGGTATATGTACCAGAGATTTTTGGACGCTATGGCAATTGTAAGAGAGACTGGAGCTCCCAGTTTGTTCATCACCATGACATGCAATCCTCACTGGCCAGAAATCAAGGATAATCTTCGCCGAGGACAAACAGCTTCTGATCGACCAGATATTGTGGCCAGGGTGTTCATGCAGAAACTGAAGGAACTTAACAAGGATCTTGACGAGGGATTATTGGGTATTCAAGCGGCCAGGGTCCATGTTGTGGAGTATCAGAAGCGTGGCCTTCCCCACGCGCATATACTTCTTATTTTGCGACCAGAAGATAAACCTACCAGTGCTGAGGATGTCGACAAGATAGTGTCGGCAGAACTTCCCGATAAAGAGAATCACCCTGAGCTCTACGCAACCGTGATTTCGAGTATGTTGCACGGTCCCTGTGGACGGCAAAATCCACGCAGTCCATGCATGAAAAATGGTAGATGCTCAAAGAAATTTCCCAAGCCACTGTCCGAAGAGACCAGCATGACAGCTGATAACTACCCAACGTACAGACGTCGCCGTCGCCCTGAAGGTTTTCTAAATCACAAAGGGAAGGTGTGGGATAATGCCACCATTAATCAGTGGATCGTGCCATACAATGCGTTTCTTTCGCAGAAATACAACTGCCACATAAACGTTGAGGTATGCGCAACGAACAAAGCAATCAAGTATATCTACAAGTACGTCTATAAAGGATCGGACATGACGACAATCACCATTGATGGCCAGGATATTGAAGCGAATGAGATTCAACAGTATCTGTTAGGACGCTATATTTCGCCTGTAGAGGCTTGCAATCGTCTTTTCATGCATCCAACGCAAGGTTCCACTCATTCGGTTGTTAACCTCCCGATTCACTTGGAGAATATGAACATGGTGGCCTACCGTGGCCTTGCATCGACGGCACACCTTCATAATTTAATTTACAGAGGGAGTCGAACTATGTTGACGGAGTTTTTTAAACTCTGCGCTTCTGATCCTGAAGGGACAGCGGATTTGCTGTACAAGGATGTTCCCACCAAGTTCAGGTGGCACAACAGCCAATGGAAGCCATACAAAAAGTATGTGGCGTCGTTGGGACGTATCGTCCATGTTTCGCCGCAGGATCCAGATAGATTCTACCTAAGGCTTCTACTCAGTAACCGACGGTCTCCAAAGTCTTTTGAGGATCTCCGCAGAGTTGGGTCTACCACGTACCTTACGTTCAGAGATGCTGCGTTTGCCCTTGGTTACTTGGAAGACGATCAAGAGTGGTTGCATTGCCTTACTGAAGCAGCGGCAGAGAAAATGCCGAATCAATTGCGACAGCTCTTCGGGATTATACTGGTGTATTCTTTACCTACTCGAGCTGATGCATTGTGGGACAAGTTCAAAGGACAGATGTCGGAGGACTTTGTGAGAAACATCGAGTCAAGTGACCTAACAAATCATGTTCTGCGCGGGGAGGGTGTCCGCCTAAGAATGGGGGAATACAAATCTTTGAAGTACTTGGCTCGATACTTGGCCTCCAACGGCAAGACGCTGGACACCTATGGTCTCCCTGTTCTTGAATCCTACAATGACGTCTCCTTCGAGGTGGACGGTCCGGAGACTTCGTCTATTGTTCAGCAAGAACTTAACGCGTACAGTCAGACGGAGCTTGAGCATGTTGCAGAACAGGTTGATGACTTGAACCACAATCAAAGAGAGGTATTTGACCAAGTGATACAAGCGGTGAATCATCCAGTGCAAGGGGAAAAACTATATTTTCTGGATGGTCCTGGCGGAACCGGAAAGTCATTTCTACTAGAACAGATCTTGCGCGTGTTCGTCTCCAGGGGAAAATAGCCATTGCAGTGGCTTCGAGTGGGATCGCGGCAACATTGTTGACAGGAGGCCATACCGCACATTCGACTTTCCGTATCCCACTCAAGCTAACGGAACATTCGACATGCAGCCTTTCGTGGCAGAGCCAAAAATCAGATCTGATTCGAAACGCCAGCTTGATAATATGGGACGAGGCACCAATGATGCATAGGGGGTGCTTTGAGGCGGTGGATAGGACGTTTCGTGATATTATGAAGAATGAGGAGCCGTTTGGTGGAAAAGTCATGGTTTTCAGTGGGGATCACCGCCAAATATTACCTGTTCTAAAGGATGCAACACGAGCAGAAACGATTGCAGCTTGCTTCAAGAGTTCGCCTTTGTGGGAGCATTTGAGGCAAGTACGTCTCACAGAAAATATGCGTGTTCGGACGGCCCCCAACCCTGCCAGCGCAGCCGAGTTAGCAGAGTTCTCCGAGTTCTTACTTCAGATTGGTGAGGGCCGTTACCCAGTGAACCAGGATATCAGTGAGAACGACATTTGTATTCCCCGCGACATGTGTGTTTTTCCTAAGCCTCGCGAAGCTGTACCGATAGTTGAAGGGCACAGAGACGATGACAATGATATGGAGACGCCTCCAAACTTTAACCTACTACCAGATATAGAACCCATCGCTGGGGACTCGGATGAAATTGAAGAAGACAGACGAGCTCGCAATATCAACGCTTTGGTCGATGCAGTGTACCCAGGTGTTGACGGGGATAACTTACCAGACAAGTACTTCGTGGAAAGAGCTATTTTGGCCCCTACCAACGCAAGTGTTCGGCGGATCAACAATATGATATCAGAACGCCTTACTGGAGATACAAAAGAGTATTTATCGATTGACAGCCTTGAGGGAGTCGCGGATCCTAACATGTTTGAACTGGAGTTCTTGAACTCATTGAACTTTTCCGGGATTCCACCCCATAAAATCGTTTTGAAACCTGGGACACCGATCATTATGATTCGCAATCTCAACAGTGATGCCGGGCTGTGTAATGGCACTCGGCTTCGTGTGGTATCGCTGCGTGAGAGGAGCATTGAAGCCACAATAATGTCTGGACCATCAAAGGGTAAGAACGTTTTTATTCCACGTATTATCTTCTACACAGAGGATGATGACAAAGAGTTCCCATTCAAGATGAAGCGTAAGCAATTTCCTGTAGTTCCAGCTTTTGCAATGACGATCAACAAGGCACAAGGGCAGTCGATCCATCACGTAGGAATTTACTTGGAATCTCCCGTATTTGCGCACGGGCAACTGTATGTAGCTCTATCCAGAGTAACATCGAGAAAGGCAATTAAGATCGCGGTTGACCCAGAAGCTATCGATGAAGATGGGAGAGTACACACCAAAAACATTGTTTACAGAGAAATTTTTGACCAGGAGGTGGTTTAATAAAAAATCATACATTTACATGTACAATACTGTACTACAGGAATTTGTTAAAAAAATTGGAACACATTATTTACTATTTTCTTAACAATAACGTATGTTTTAACACGGGTATTAAACTCCCGCCGCAGCGCAGCGGAGGCGGTCTTTGCCAACTACTGGGACAAACGACGCCCATAGCGCCCGCGGAGCGGGCGCCCAGAGCGCTAGTTTTGCAATTATAAGTAATTCCGTTAATATAATACGACAATTACTGTTTTTATATTATTTTTTCCGAGGACTGTTTGTGCATTGACACATCCCACATTCATGTTTAACTATTCACGTCGGACTTGGTGGCTATCAAAAAGAAGATTTGGTGCGCCATCTATCACCATTGAGCTCTTCATACAGGCAGAATCCTACGTTGTAGTCGTTCCTCAGCAATCGGACTCCACTAAACTCCTTACTTAAAGATCCTTCAACATCACGCAGTCATTAATTAGGGCTACCGCCTTCGTGCACACTGCATCCCCTTGTTTTGAAGGTAGATTCTCTTCCATGTACTGCCCTGTGTTCATGCCGTTTTATTTTACTTACCGCGTCTTCCAGTGATGAGACCTCCTACAGCAACGTAAGATCCTCGATTAGCAACATATCGTATCCAATGGTACTGATGGGCATCATGGAAAGCATGTCCACTGAACAGTCCAGGGCATGTTTTTCAATATTGATCTAATCAGAGCCCCGGAAACCCTGGTAGCAGTACCCACCAGCAACCCACTATCAACCACTGAATTTGATTATGGATTGTCGCAGTTGACGCCGCACTGTTTTTCGTGCAGTCAGATTATGCAGTCCACTTGATGATGGGGACTTCGGGGTGTCGGTTGTGGATGGTAGCTATCGTACAAGGTTGAACCATATGATATATGGATACTCATCGTCAGGGATGTTTGCGAAGAACGGAGTTATTCCAAACTATTTTGCAAGTGCACCTTTCTGTTGCAAAATCGCGCAGGCGAGTGAGGCAGACTTAAAGGAGTGAGATGTGCGATGCTATATTCTTCTTGAAAGTTAGTGCATAGCTGGCACAAAGGTAGGTAACCGACATCTTACCCGGGTCAATATCAAAACGTCCGCAGTAAACGGGCGACTTATTTGATCGATAACGGAGCATTTCCTGTTTGCATGAAGACGTTAACAACAGTGTCTCCAATATTTGAATTGTAGAGGCCTTCTCTATTTTACCTCTCTAGCCTATATGTTGCGTACTCACACATCACACATTCATGCGTTAGTCATTCACGCTGCACTTGGTATCTATTACAAAACGATTTGGCGCGCCACCTATCACCATTGAGCTCTTCATACAGGCAGAATCCTACGTTGTAGTCGTTCCTCAGCAATCGGACTCCACTAAACTCCTTACTTAAAGATCCTTCAACATCATTCAGTCATTAATTAGGGCTACCGCCTTCGTGCACACTGCATCCCCTTGTTTTGAAGGTAGATTCTCCTCCATGTACTGCCCTGCGTTCATGCCGATTTATTTTACTTACCGCGTCTTCCAGTGATGAGACCTCCTACAGCAACGTAGGATCAACATATCGTATCCAATGGTGCGGATGGCCACGCTTTTTAATGGGAGGAATGTCCTATCTCAACCTTAATTACTGAGATTCGAGTGACAAATAGGAATAGTACTCTCTACCAAAAAAGTGAGACTGATCTTCATGGTTTCATCCCCACTGTCCTTCTCTCCCCCCTCCTTTCAGCAACCGTCCTGGTCGAGTCGCTTCTTGTGGTACTGCACCTTGCTCGACAGTCGGCTGGTCACCTTCTTTTCCGCGGCATGGCTAGAAATAGCCATCGACCCGCAATCACTGGAGGTGCACGTTCAACTTAGTACAAAACCAAGTGTACCATGACACCTCCAGTACGATTGGTTTTGCGTCCTTTGGGCCTTCCAGCTATTCGCTTCCAAGGGTACAGATGCCATAAGGAAATGTACATGTAGAGTGACATGGTAACATATTGTACGATTGGAATAGAGCTACCCAAGGTAGCTAATCTAATCAGGGTCATTCGAAATCCTACCAGTCTAAAGCGCACGTTATGAAGCACGAATGAGTTCACATCATGTAAATGACATCAAAAACACTATAACAAACCGAGCAAACCTGTGGGATTGAACGAAGTGGAAGATAGTCTGGTAGACGCACTGCAGACACTTTCATGGCTTGATACTGACGTCGGACAGGTTTGCTGGGACGACGACATTGTTGAGCGGTTCACTGTTGAGGTATATTAATAAATGAAGACAGCTTAATTGCAACTAAATGAACTATACCGATGATTTTACCTTATGAATCTGAATGTTGAACTTACCCCATTCTTGAGGGTGATATTTAACATCTAGATTACGGTACGGTGGCTACAATTCCGTTCATGCCTGCACTTGCAACCGACACCTTGACAACCGGCGACCAATCGCATCAACATTCAACTGTATGTGTGCCGCGTCAACAACAGCAATTCATAATAAAGTACCAATGATGGGTACAGCGAAGCTTGTCGCATGGACAGTGTGCACAGTGTGATGTAGGCTGCACTAAAAAGAGCACTGAATAACTGCTAGTGTAAATCTGCCCCTTTCGAAACTTCTTTTCGAGTACAAAACGTCATAGTTCGTGAAATGAATGGCATATTTTGCTCTGGAAACACAAGTTTCAATTTTCATTTTTGTATGCAATATTGTAGTTCGTGGTGTTTTTTTATCAATTCATGGTAATCACCACGTTCGTATTACTCTAGAAGAAGATGGTTGTATTCGGTCCTGATCAGTCTACTTGGAGAGAGAAAGGTGCAGGATCGATTTTCGGATTTGATACTACACTTCTCCTTGATTGTTGTTCACTTCACGAATTGCCAACAAGTGCCAAGGTGCAATCTTCACAACTAAAACTGTCGATGAGACTGAACTTCACCGTACTCGTAGTTGCGGCTATTTTTCTATGGAGCTGCGATGCTGATTCGAACAAACTACGTATAATCGAAAACGCGGATTTGGATCAGTCTGCTGATGATGTTCTGACTAACGACAACAGAATCCTGCGAAAGAGTGATACGAACACAAACGAAGAAGAAAGGGTCATCGACTGGACCAAGCTATTCAAATCTATGAAAGTGATAGGAAGGACTAAGAAGACTGTCAAGAATGAAGCGATTGACTTCACCATACCAACCATTGAAAAAATGGCGAAAGACCGGCGCTTCAGAGAGAAAATGTTTAAACAATGGAAATTGTACGAAAGGGACGAAGTTGTGATGAAACTTGAAAATCTCGCCGTGATTGAACCCAGGGCCAAGACAATGTTGGAGAACTATAAGATAGTTCATGGCTGAAACAGTACTCGCATGCCAATGCAACGTTCATGTAGACACTGTACATGCCACGAGCATCGCAATATCTCGGAATTGTGATTAACTAATACACATAACCCTCGTCAACCTGAGTGTACGATACTCATGAACCTGGCAGATCTGAATATCACACGAACTTGACTGGATGTACAAGGTTGCTCTGTCTAGTATCTACATTCTTGTGCTAATTCAACAGGAATTTACCTTCCTATTTCGCAAACGGTGCTGGGTTTTGAGATCGTGAACATTGACCAAAGCTACGATCAGCGTTTCAACAAAATTAAGCAAAACAGGGAAACTTTTGCTAGAACGTGTAGTTCTTACTCTGGACTTCATCGTTCAAGTGAGAAGAGGCATAATTTCAAGGCAACATGACCGACACCTAGACATCACTTGTAGACAATACAATAGTTAAACTGGTGGAACAGCTTAGCGTTGTAGAACAAAGTCATAATGATCCATAACCATATAGCTGGTATAGAAAAGGCTCTTATAGCGAGACTACACATTTTTCAGATCATGTAATACACATAGATGTCCCCCATTCGGGTTCCAACACGCCCCCAGAAAAGGAATAATGTGTTTTGCTTGTGGCAATTGGCGACGGCGATCGTCGATAATTCTCACGAACGCTTCTACAGTGATAGGTTATGTAATAGAGAGTTCAAATTGCTGAGCTAATACGCTGAAATGAAGAAATAATGCAAATATCCTCGTTGTCTCATTTGAAATAGGCACTTGATCGACCGTAAACGCGGTGACATACGTGCTAGAAACTTCTTTATATCAAGAACAACAAGTAGAATTGTCGTTTGTGACACGAATACAAGAAATCCATCTTGTATATCACCGCAAACAATGTTGTACACAGGACAGGTTTCTGTGACTAACCTAAAGTGTAAGAATGATAACCCGAAGCATTTTCAATTGCACTCTCGAAAAAGTACATATCTTCATTCACTCCAGCTCTCTCTCTAGTATGCTCCGACACGTGAGTCTTGTACTCTAAAACTGTAGTGAAGCTCCCACGAGTATGATTCCTATACTATCGGATAAAACGAGGAAGTTTAAGTGCTATTAATAGCTCACACTAAATACGATGTCTCATCCAATGTTGAGGACTAGGGTAAATTCAGTTAAGTTCAACACAGTTTTGTAGGACAAAAACGTCAGGATTCCGCTTAGCTATTGGTGAGAAGTGAAGAGGAACCATGGAATACCTATGCTACTTATTTCGTGCTTTTAAATTGTTACGAGTCCAAGCTTAATATTGGATTAATCACAATATTAACTCTTACCTAGTTGGTCGATCAACGATCAGATCGCACTAATTCGTTCTTTTCAGTATTCTCTCCTAATGAAAACGGTACTGAAAAGTACGAATTAATTCTTAACTCTTTCGTTCTCAAAACGATACATAATGTCAAAACAAGGCAGATGGCAAGATTTGATGTTACTGGAATCAAGACAATTCAACGTCTTTGAAACAGAAAATTCCAGGGGATGACTGCAACGGAACTGTGCTTAGTGACTTGCTGTTATTGTGTCTCAAGCTGTACTTCTCGCTGGTGGGTTGAGTATCCTACGCTGAAATATCTTCTTGTGAATTGTGCAAGTTAGATAGTCATGCCGAACCTTGGTCTTATCGATGCTGGACTCGACCGTTATGATCACCTTCTTGTCCAACGTGTGACGGGGTCACACGAGCACTTTGCTTGAGGAAGCGTGCTATCAAGGGTATACAAACTCTAAGTGAACGGTAGTTCACGAGTCCTTGTCTTAGGGGACTTACTGCTCCACAGCGTTCCCTGAAGTGTATCCTATAGTTCACAACAGAAAATATGATTGGATCTGGTCGTTTGAATGTTCACATGTTATTGTAATCCCTGTGGAGCTGTCCATACATTTCTTCTACCTGCCCTCCTAGAGTATTGCACTTCGATTTGTATCTACATGACTTGAGCATAGTTGTCTATCTTGAGTCGATCTGCATTATCATCCCTGGCTACTGAATCCACAAGTGGTGGTGCCCTCCAAGGTAAGTCGCCCCATGGGGATTCTTCGTGCGAATCACTCGAAATCGTCAGAATACTGGTTATTTCTTCGTCCTTAACATCCAACCTGTGAGGAAAAATGCATCTCCATATCGATTCCGCATCAATGACACACTCTGCATTCAGTGGGGCGACACAATCAGTTCCGTTGTATGTCGGAAGATTTGAATTGCAGTCTGCAATAGCGGTAGCACCCTTAAGTGGACACGCGGTACCAATAGGCAGATCACCAATTCCACCACAGCTGGGACCTTGAGCTTCATCAATAGCATACGTCGCATCGAGATGTACGGTGACATTCTGCTCAGCACTGACAAATTCGCCTAAGATCATGGAAACTACAGCTCGTCGCTTGAATGTCAACATGTTTCAAGTACGTGGTCGATTTGAAAGTGATCTAGTTGCAACCTGCTTTGCTTCCAATGAATTTCAAAGAAATGAACGCCTCTTCATCCAAGGAAAGCCGCATGAAGAACATCGACCTTTGTCGACAGGCGGGATGAGTAGGCGCATGGCGTTCCAGATGACAACTGGTCATGATTTATCAACTCCGTCATTCAAACACGAGGACGATGGTCAGCTAAGATTAAGCACAAGTTCCCTAAGAATAGCGTACTAATCGTTTGTAGGATCATGCGTGCATTATTCTGATCGAAGCTATTGTTTAATGTAGTGATGGATATTGCAGTAAGCAATGGAGTTTCTGATGAAAGTAAGTCTTCGACGGGTGAAAATGTTGCTGGGGTGGCACCTTTGACACATTCTATCCTGTCCAAGGCTGTGTTGGGCGCTATCAGTCAAACGGATGCCAAATTAGCGTTCGACATGATGCTGGTAAATGAACATGTCACGGTTCAAGATGCTGCCAATTGCTCACTGAAAGAAGAAGTGGCATTTTTAAAGCAGACGTTGGCTAAACAGACCCATGAACAGAGCGAGATGTTCCACTACTTCCATGACAAGACGGACGAACATGTGGCACGAATAGCTGAACTAGAGAAGGCGGTGATAGATGCACAAGATGAGCGGGAGAATTTGGTGGTGTCATCCCAAGAAGCTCTAGAAAGTGAACAACGAGAGCGTGCTTTAGAACAAATTAAAGCTCAAGAAGAAGTAGTGGCACTGAAAGAAGAACTTCGACAAGTACGTGCTTTTGCTGTTGCAAAGCGCGAGTTGGAGGCACACACTCGAGCTCTAGAGACTAAATTGGATGCCCAACGTGCTGCTTTTCAAACGCAAATACAAGATCTGGAACGTCACAATTTACTTGAACAAGCTCGGGCGAAGCAAGAACTACTAGGGAGGATGCAAGCGGCTAAAACGGAATTGATGCTTCGAACAAATGACCAAGTGGCATCAAATACGCATCGAACGTTGCTTGAGAACGCGCATTTTACGCACGAGTTAGCATTTCAAAGTCGCGAGACTGAGAAACTGTTGGAACGACTGGATGAAGCTCAACAGGAAGTGTCGAGATTGCGAGCTCAGAACAAGGTACTAGAGGAGAATGAGCAAATGATGGCCAAAAAGAACCGCTATTACCAGAAAATCATTGCCAAACTGCAGCAGCCCAAACCTGCAGATGGCAATAAAGCTGTACAGCTGCAAGGGAGTAGCCAGATTTCGTGGGGACAGAACAACGGTGGTGAGGATAAACAGAGAGTATGTTATTCACTCCCAGAGGAAACTAATACTGATTCAGTAGTCCATTTGGACGAGGAAAAGGAAAAACACCTCGAAGTTGTAGGTCAACTCCAGCGAGCACTCGAGTGGCTTCGTGTTTTTCAGCGTGAGCGACAATTTCTGTTGGCACAGCAAGATGAAGTTATCCAGTTTTTGTATCGATCACTGGACGAAGCAGCAGAGGCACAGCATCGCAAAAGTGGTGGGCGTTCTGAAAATTCATTAAACAAGTTTGGGTCTGAAAATACAGACCCGACAGATAACTTTGTGTCGGCTGAGGCAAAGCGTGTTGAAGAATTGGTCCAATTAGCGCCAAGCACAACAACAATGGACGCGTTCGGACGCCGAGTTCTTGTGTCTCGGCCAGCATTAGACGAACTATCATCGGAAGACTGTCACGACGTTCTGCTCTTTTTGTTGGAGAAACTTCATCTGTATCAAGTACGAATCGCAGCAGTTTACCCAAACGGATATGTCAGTTCTAGTTTTGGTGGGACGAGCCCCGTCAAGCAGATTTTAGAGCGCCAACTTGGTGTCGAACTTCCTCCGATTGCTAGTGCTGGCAGCTCCAATCTGAGTCCATCATCAATCAAGCAAAAGCGTCGAATATTTGCACACGTGGCTGCAGCAGTGGAAGCTGGAAACACAGAGTGGTTAGGATCGCCGAAGTCGAAAGTATCAGTGCATCCTCAGTCTTCACAAGCTCCGCTGAGTCCACAACTGCTAGCAATGGCTACGAACCAGTTTAACTTCGTCAATCATCCTCCAACACAACGTACTCCAACAAAAAAACGGTATCAGCAACTCCACAACAGTTCGTTCGGTAAGAACACTGTGACTTCACCTCCTCGAAAAAATCAAGTATACATTAAGCCGCTGATCCCATCGAGCACAAATGAAGCACTGGCACCATGGCCAAATACAGCGTCAACAGCTTCGATTTCACAAGTATTCCCAGTCAGCGATTCTGACAACGAAAAGTAGCAATTCCAACTAGCTGATACAGTGCTTTGCAACAACGAATAATGGTATGATTGTCAACGACAACAGATTGGGACTAGTCGTGAACGCACAGACTGGTATAGTTTTCTACGTACGAGCTAAATCACCTTATCAAGAATGGGAAAAAATGTCTAATCACTGCAGTTATCTAGGTTGTACTAAGTACTACTTTGCCTATCAATTCTAAAAGTTGTTGTGTAGAAATCAAAGTTACAATCTTCAGCAACCCACTTTTAGCATCCTTAGCGAAAAATCCTGAAAGATGCAATTGCATGAAGCACCACAGTTTCTTCATACTAGTATTTCTATCCTTTTGCAAATGTTTCACTACCAATTACTGTTATAAAATTTTGTTAGGTACTTGGAAATCATCGCGATCACTGATAAGTAAATGCCGTTATTTTGTCGATGGCATAATTGATGTACTTGAAATCGTTTCTACATCTCACAAACCTTTTATCCCATTGGTGTGTATCTCTTTACGGCAGCACTGTAAGCGTTTGTTTCCGTGCAACACCTCAAGTGACTGATAATGACGATGGACTTCCCCCCATTGGCATTATAATTAATGAAAAAAATTGTAAGGATAAAAAAGTAGATGGCTTGACAACCGAGAAGTAGTAGCGAGAAAGTGGTTACCAATGGTGGTTTACCGTTGCCTTACGCTTAGTGTGTTATTAGCTACCTGCTAGAAGTTTCTCTCTTCCTTTTGGCTTGGTTGACAGTGTGGATGACAGCTTTACAGTGTCTAATGCTTGTTCTGCTATCATAGCAAAAGTTGTAATCGAAGTTCTTGGGGTTTGTGCTTGGTCGTCTTGCACAGGACGTGTAGCTACCATAATTTTTCCTCATAGATGTCTGTAGAACCTTCTTCCATACACAACGATTTCGAAATGACCGAAGTAACATGTACCGGATACACCCAAATTTGACAATTATGGTGTAATGAAGCAACCCGGTTGAGATGAGGCGTCAACGTTCTGGTGGTGGTCCATCTGTGATGGACCATCGCCGCTTGGTTTAACACCTGTGATACGCGTCCACATCTTGATAGTTGATTTCTACATTTACCTGATTATCACTTTTCAAACTACACATGCAGCCATCTTTTCAACATTTACGAATATATGCTGTCTGGTTTCATCATTATTCCAGTCAGGTGCGTTCCAGTGAGGTTCCCTCCTGCAAGCTTTGCACGAGGAAAGCCTTGCCGTTGAGCTGAAACCCGTGACTCGAGCAAGGATCGAATGGCCTTGCAATGCACTCGAGCCTGGTGCTCCCAGTTGCGCAAAACGGATCACAAGCGTAAGTAAGGCTTTGCCGTGCAGCGGCGGAAGCAGCTGCTCAGACATTAGTGCGTCGACGCATAGCGCCGCGATGTTCGTGAGCTTTGCATGGTCAAGTCGATCTGCAATGACCGTAACGCCTGGAGCATGTTCCCTGGGTCCTCCAGTAACGCTTTATCTTACTGGATATACCAGTTCAGCCAGTATTTCTGCTACAAGGGATCATTTGGCAGACTTCCCCATAATCAGCTGAGCAAGTCGAAGTTGGTGGTGAAAGTCAGTCACATCATCAAGAATTTCACCATGATAGTGAAGCCATATGCTTTGTGGACACCTAAAACCCGAACCATGGCGTTTCTATGGCTTGATTCTTTTAGTCATAGCCGGGGTGTGTTCGTCAATTGGGTCACTCCGAATTACTATTAGTACCTCAAAACGAAGATTGGGTACGTTAGTCCGCTTTTTGCCTCCATGAAAGTGCTTGCAGGGAGCTCTCGGACTCTGTGTAGTTTTACAAATCCCCTGCTATTGGAATTAGTTGTTGCAGTCCCTCGTTGTTGTTCAGCGCCAAACAATTTTTAACAGCGCGATGCTTTGTCGCCACCAGCGTTTCCCAAGTCGATCAAATAGGAGTGGTTAAGCAGCACTGACGTTTTAACCAAACGTAATTAATTCATTATATCTAGGATTGCTTCCATTAGTAGTAATTATACTTTAAACTTCGAACTGCCAGCCTCATTACAATATCAAACAACATGGGCTTCAGTAAGTGCGCGTTTTCACTTTCACGAAAGCATACTACGTGACTACTCTTCATCAGCCGTTAATCTGACATTCTATTAGCCAAGACACTTGATGCCAAGTGGATGTAGCCCGAAGCAGCGCAAGCGCCGCCACCCTGCCTCAACTCCACTCTGTAATACGATCCACTGGAAATGAGCATGTTCGTGTGCAAAAGGTTCCCAAAAAGGGTGCTGCAGACACATAGCCGATACAGTTAAATGCGCCTCGGTTCTGCAAATTCCTGCATCGCCTGACCTTTTTGCTTCATCTCTCTCTAGCATGATTCCTGTTTATTTATGTAGCCACTTTGCAACCAATCCAAGCCACCAGTCTCTTCATTTAACATCAAACCTTCAATACTTAGTACATTTGCAACACATCCGATTTTGCAGTAGGTGTAGCTTCCAGAGCGACAGGGCGCAGGGCTGGAGAGCTGTGTTGCCAAATAAGGGGGAATGTGAGTCGGCTTGCTGTAGGTCTCTTCATTTCCCGACTTGCTGTCTTCTGCGCACTGCTCCGCTCTTGTACTTCAACACCAGCAAACACGAGTGCTGCTACCTATATGCGCATGCAAATGACGCCTTCGTCTGGCGCGGAGCCCGTCGTATATGCACCTAAAGCGGCGTTCCCACCTGCCACGTACCGCCGCATTGACGAAGAGGATGCGTCCCCAGTCGCGCATCTTCCCCATCCTCCTGTCTCGTCAAACGCAGCAACGTACCATCAACCGTGGCCAACAGCCGTAGCAACGGACGCTACGCCTGAATTGGCGACTCCACAAGACCTCACGTCCACGGTTACAGGTAGAAGCCCCAAGCAGCCCAAGCGTGACGTGTTTGTGTGTCCAGAAGTGCACTGTGGCAAGCAGTTCCCACGCTCGTTCGCACTGAGGCGCCACATGCGCATCCATACAGGCACAAAGCCGTATGCATGTGACTACCAAGGCTGCTCACAGCGATTCAATACGTCGGGCAACTTAAGCCGCCATAAACGCATCCATAGTGGAGAACGTCCGTATCCTTGCTGCTTCGAGACGTGCGGCAAACGCTTTAACACCAGTACGAAGCTTAAACGCCACATGCGTATTCACTTTCCGGATGGACAGAACCTCTTTCGGTGTACGGAGCAGGCCTGCTCCTGGGCCTGCGACAACTACAAGGAGTACGTGCAACATCAAAAGCTTCACAGTAGTGTGGCTGAGGGCTTTCATAATGCCTCGGATGAAAACGTTAATGCTGCTAATGGTGGAGATCGGAAAAATCTGAAATCGACACGTGTCATGCCGTCGCCCATGGGCGTCATGCAATCGGACGCAGAGCCTCGACATGCTGAGTTTCCTCAACAATTACAGCCGTCTGGCATGAACGATGAATTCTATCAGCAGGAACGCAATCGCATGTACACAGGGTCTTCAATGATGATGAAGGAACCCCAACACCAACGAGAAGAGAACGACTACCGTAGATTGTCTAACTCCACTCTAGCCACCAAGTCGTTCATGGATGAACGTTCGCAACCTGCTCCACGTCTTCCATTTCCGACACGAGCCTTTCCGTCGGAGTCTGTGGGAATGCCAAGCAGTGGTCTTCTAGGATCGTCGTTCCAACCACTCACGCATTTGCCGCCTACGTCCTCACACAGGTACTACGACTCGACTCCAGCGAGCTCAGTTGAGATGGCTACGTCCAACAGCCCAAACTACGCCTCAGCGGGATCTTATGCGTCTGCTCCAATGCAATACTCATCGTACGTGCGTGGAAGCGAGACGAACGTGCTCGTGAGCTCGTACCAACCTACGTCGACAACAACAACGTTCATGTCCACGTCGCAGCAGTACACACAATCGATGCGTCAAGGAGACATGGACCATCAATATGAGAGCTCATCGCCACACGGCATGCAGCAGCAGCAATCCCCCCACCACCAGGGCCAGGCACATCCCGGGTATGCAGGTAACCCCGTACCACCTGAGTTCACGGGCGAGGAGCTCAGCGCGGTGTTGGAACTGATGAAAGACTCCTAAGTGGATCCTTTGTGATGGAAGAGGAGGTGGTGTATGTTATAACCTCGGAGACTCGAGTGGAGTAGTTTTGAGTGCAAAGTATTTTAGGTGCTGAAGAGATCGTGGCGCTTGCAGTTTAACGTTGTAAATAGGATATTTGCTGTGGCATTGACTAAATTGCAGCTTACATCATGGACTTTAGTCACGAGTAGAGTACTTGAACAGATGCAGAAGTGTCAGAACCACTTCAACGCAGGCAGACAGACGGTTGGATTGAATTGACACACAAGGATGGGCTATCAACAACTGTCAACGGAGCCCGTGGTGGCAACGGACCATTATGTGAAATGGAGAAGCGGAGACGGCAATCTGAAGGATGCGTCTTCGTCTGCATTTCCGTTATCGGAGGCACCCATCTTGTTGCCTTTTACACTTGGGCTGACTATGGTGGTGACTTGACCAGTAACTAGACAATGCTTGTTGAAGCGGCACACCAACTGCAACTTCATCGGTTGCTCGTTTGGGGACCGATCAAAGCCGGGCCACTGATTTTTGAAGCGATGGTCAGATAGTGGGACAATGGCAAAAATAGGGCGATCTCTAATCTGGTGGTGCGCCACGTCGCCTCGTGACGCGCATCGTTAGCGAATCGCGACGCTTGACAGTAAATGCATTGGATTGGCTATAATTTCTATTGTCCAATTAAAATGATGAGAATTACAACGTGGCGATACCAAATATTTGGTAAAATAGGTTAATTAGATGTGTAGCCATTCATTTTTGGTAACGATGTTAAGCCGTTTGGGTAATGTAGCCATGTTTTTTCTTCAACAAACACCTTAGTGTCCACGATACGAGAGCTCAGCTCTACATTCATGACATGTATTCCACTAGAGGCGATACTCAGAAATTGAACCTCCGAACACACAGTAGCTCAACTCATACTAAGTTAACGGTTCAACAGCACCCAGCAACACTCGTATCAAAACCATTTACACGTTGCTACAATTGGTGGCGCATTAAAATACTAACATCCATCACGCTTGTTCTTTCAATAATCCTTCTCCAGTGGTTTTTGGTCATTAGTGGGATTAGTGTTATTAACTTGCCTTTCCGATGACCGAATTGATTTCCAGAACATCTTCAGCATCTGAGTAGTGCTCGACATAGTGCGAGAAATAGACGGCGGTGTCGCTTATTTTCCCGGTATCTTGGCGATGCTATACTACTCCATTTCGATACACCATCAAGTCTCCGCCTTCGTGTACACTCGATAGCTGCACAACAAGCGTCGCAAATATACCGTCTTTCTTCTCAGTATATTGGTGTTAGATGAAGTCCCGTCTTCCTTCATACATGAGTAACTCGTAGTTGTGGTTGAGAAAGAAATAGCCGAGTTACTTGACCAGCAGTTGATTCATCAAGATCTGCACTTCGTACAGTATACATGGTGGAGGAGCGAAACTTATACAAGAAGGCTTTTGATGTGTAAGACTCCTAAAATACTGTTCGTTATTGCTAAGAGGGCAGCTTGGCTACCCTGTACTCATGTTTATTCCTCCACGGCACCTATCATTATACAATCCAGGATTTCACACTCGATTGCAAAACTCCCCGTTTCCCTGGCACCCAAATCAAAACGGGAAACGAAGCCGAACGAAGCCAGCCCTTCCTGTCGATCTTCGTGATGAAGCTACATGCACTGTGTCGCACATGGTTCACCACCAGCTTTTCATCTTTTACTTGTTCTACATGTGTCATGGTAGAGTCCGAGTCTTCCCACCACACTACCCCACGGAATTCTGAAGTTTGTAGAGTACATACATGTACAGGTTGTTCCAGGTAACCGACTGGTATGGTTGGCGTGACTGAACTAAATTCTCGTTCGAGTACACTAGCATTCACATGTTATCTAATTAATTTCGTTGTTTTCAGTCTTTGTCGTTTATTACGAGTATAGAGGAAAGACACATCAGGCAGCAAAGGAGAGTAATGGACGTAGGAGCGTAATAGGCTGTTCGGAGGGTGCACATGTATTATCTGGGCACGCAACTATCGAGTGCAGATTCGCGAAGGTTATCAATTTACAGGAAGCAAAACTAATCCAGTTTCGCTTTTTGACTTTGATTCATGGCAGCGTTGATGTGCCGCGAAATGCTACGTCATCGTGATCTACCTGGTACTGCCAGGCTGGTAGAATAAATGAAGTCTATTTTTGCAGATGCGGGCTCAATCATTTCGTCATGATCCGAGTAGAGAGAGCACATTACCTACTGAAGCAGTCTATCCAAACATTTACGCAACAGAGAGTCGTGGCTGTACCATGACCATATGGCATGTATGCTCGCGCATCGTTTTCCCCATGTTCACGCTGCACCGATTGCAACAATCATGATCGTCTTAAGGACGCAGCATTTCAGTGTGAACCCCATTTCGCTTTCCCAGGTCGGACACGCCCAGCACTCAATGTCTCCCAAATCAAACAGCTTTTCATGTCTTGCGTCTGGATAGTATGCGGATAGTGTTTACTGGCGCACTGCATCCTACGTGCACGTGGCAGGTCCTGGCGGGTATCTTACACGTAGCAGCGTGACCACATCGCCGGCAGACTTTAGATGCGATAGTCGTCGCACCGAGAGGGCACAATGGATCGAGTCAATCCGATGTTGCTGTCTATACCCAGATGAGCGTTAGCTTCGTGTGACGCTAGGCGTTCCCACCCCGAGGTCGTGAAGTCTCTCAGGGTCTCTTGTCGAGTATGCGAGTAAGCGAGTGGTGCTTGGATCAAACTGTTAGACAAAAGTCGTAGACAATCCCGAGCGCCGCAACCAGAGGAGCTACGTAAACGCACATGTAAGTCGCCAGTGGATTAAGGCGTGCGACTCCGTTGACCGCGAAGCAGACGTCATGATCGCTAGCCATCTGCGCTGAGTCAGGTCCAACCGGATTGCACAGTCCCACTAAACTTGCCTTGATCTCCTCGTGATATGAGCAGTGGTTGGCCTCGAGACATGCCCTGCGAGGCACCTGGCTACCAGATTCTTTTAGGTGCTGAGCTCGCCATCTTCCCTGCTGCGTGTACGCCAATCCAAATGACTCAGCTCGGAATCGAGACTCGGGTGGAGCATCGCACCCGCTGCCATCTCGGCACAACCGGCCGATCGTTGCTAGCCAGGACACAATGACGAGAGACCGGGACCTTCACTGCTTTCCTGCAGCTTGTGGCTGCAGCCGTAATCGCTTCACAGTCAACGAGCGGGTCCACACCATCACCTCAGTCGCTCTTGTCTCTTGGTTGCGTCTTTCACTTTCATTTTTGCCACATCGGTGATATTGGCTCCGTTCGAGTCCTTGTTGCATTCCACAACACACACAATAGCATTTCATCACTCAAGGACCATGTCAACACCTACAACGCAGTCTCAGGTACAAGATCCCACGGACGGCACAACCGTTAAAGAGGTGGCTCCGTTTCTCAAGAGCTTACGTGTCATGCTGGACACCGAGAGCCCACGCATCTTGCGCTGGACCCCCGACGGGAAGGCCTTTGAGATTCATGACATGACCGCAATGACTGGATACGTGCTACCCAAGTACTTTAAACACCGCAAGTATGCGAGCTTCCAGCGACAGCTCAATTACTTTCACTTCCGCAAGTGGACCAAATCCCGAGCTGTTGTCTGTACATTCTCCAACCAGTTTTTCCAGCGAGACCAACCGGCATTGACATGGCGTATTACACGCAAACGTGCACTGTCACCAACGAAACATGCATCACCCCGCAGTGACAAGACCGTGAAACAAGAGACTCAGACGTCAAATCTTGACCTCGTCAAACAGTTCAACCCGGTAGTGACAGTATCACCACAGCCAGACACACTGGACGAAGACGTATCGCTAGCTTGGATCGACGTGCTGTATCCGGAGCTGGACCTGGATCTGATCGAGGACAGCGACCCGATTGGCACGGATTGCTTTATCACGTCCAATCTGTTGTCGCTGTGATTTACTACAAGACTTTTATTTAACGGTAGCGAGGGTCCCAGCCTGACACCATTCATCTTAGATTATCGACTCACCGATGCGGCAACTCCGTCGCACAGGTATCATACGTAGGCGTCCTACGTCATTTAACCATAAAGTACATGTACAACCAACAACTTGTGCCTTTTGTTGAGTCCTTCAACTTTGTTGTTACTGCCATGGCGGTACTAACGCCAACATTTGGTCGCACCGACTGAGGTGGCGGTCTCCGATATCAAACATGGCTCGACACATCGCAACCTCGGTCCTAAATCCAGCAATATCGGGATGGATAGGCTTTGCGAATCGCGATACGGTTACTGTAAGTCTGCATATCTGCCAAACATTGTTTGGTCCATTTGCAAAAGTTTTGCCTCGTCTCGTTTGTTAGACAAGGAGTGGGACGGTGGACCATACTCAAATCAAGTTAACACACGCATTCACTGCACACTCGAGACCAGCTCTTAAGGCCTTCAGAACTCGCAGCTGAGGCCTTCAACGACTCCAAAGGCTCATTATGTGCATTACTACGTAGTATGCAGCAGCCCCACAGCTCCGAGTCTGAGTCGGACACATCGAACCTGATTACTAGCGCAAAACAGACGACGCAAATATTAGTGACAAGTCAGTCTGTCGAGGGATCACCTGACTATATCACGCCTGAGTCAGCCTGATACGCTGAGTCGCCATGTGCCACACTTCATCGGCCATCGACAAGTTGCTGATACTTTGAGCGCCTGTTATCCAGGCTAGGTTGGAGAGAGGGAGAATACTGTCCACTTCAAGCACTTTGGCCTCGTGCTCTTGTCCTAGCATGTGCTGGGTTGCAAGGGAATCTTTACGACTGGATTGTCGTCAGGATGGCTCAAGGTACCATTCCTCCTTCTGTGATATGTTTTCGTGCATGGACCTTACGTCTCGGTGAGGCAAAATTTGCAATGATACATGTCCATGTTCTTGACGATAGAGATTTTGCTTACACCTTCACACCTACTACACTCGTTTTGAATAAAATAATTCCTCTCAAAATCTATCGTCTTGCGTCACAATGCGTGGTCGAACGCATGGTCACAGAACGACGGGTTGTCAAGCAGCTCGAGTGACGAGTACAAGACATCGACCCAGTCCAATGAATGCTCGTCCAACAGAGGGCTTGGTTCATGGAACGTAATGTCTGATACCTCCCCATACACATTGCGAAGGTCCAGCTCGTTCGCCAACGTGTAGGCGTCCGTAGGGGACGGGAATGACGCAGGACTGCGAGCTTCAACTGGGAGCTTGATCACAATGGGTTTAGAAGGCGTCCGACGTGTGGGGTACTTCATTTTGATGGGTTTCTTGGTGGTTCTCTCCACCTTCTTTGCGTCCTGGAAATGTAGCGACTTTTTGCGCGTGATCCGCCACGTTAAAGCTGGTTGATCGCGCTGAAAAACGAGTTGGAGAAGGTGCAGACGACGGCCTTGGACTTGGTCCACTTGCGGAAGTTAAAGTAGTTGAGTTGCCGCTGGAAACTCGTGTACTTGCCATGTTTAAAGTACTTGGGCAATACGAGGCGCATCATGGCGTCCATGTCATGGATTTCAAAGGCCTTGCCGTCTGATGTCCAGCGTAGAATGGCGGGGTCTTCGGTATCGAGGATCTGGCGGAGACTCTTGAGGAATGGCGCCACCTCTTTCGGTTTAGCACTCGAGACGCTCATGTGGTGCTAATTCTGAGGCACGAAGAGGAGATTTGCTTTACGTTTGCGTTTGCCACTTTGCACTTTACGTGATCGATTGGCCGCAAATTGCACACTGTGTGTGGCAAAATGTTGCCGTCTTGAGCGACAGGGACTTGGATGTTGCGTTTCTGCACTGACGAGACCGCACAGAGACGAGGAGCAGGACAAGTTGAAGTGAAAAACGAGCTTGACCTGGTGGAAAACTTCAGTCCTCCCTCGGCACTGCAACCGAGCCTTGAGCTGTCCCGCGTGCTGATCACTGGCGTCAGGGTGGCGTGAATGTGCTCGTTGACCTCCCGATCGACGGGATGTGCCTTACTTCTCGACCGCGTGTAAACGTGAGGCGTTTACGCTACTTTTGACACTACTGGAGGAATTTTTGGTGACCACGAGTGCAAGTTGCCTTCAACCAAGGGCGATTGTGATGTGTGAAGGTTATGCCACTCTGGCGTCACTGTCGCTTGGGAAGGTATCGCTGGCAGTGTGCGCAAATTGTTACCAACGTGGCTGCTGCCAGTTATTCAAGAATGGAAACTGGTGTTATTACTGTTCTCCTACTGCAGCATGGCAACTCACGTCCATTTGCACACCAAGGAAGCAAGTCGCTACTTGCGTGATACCTTAGCGTTGCACTGCGAGAGAGCCACACAAACTGTGGTCCACTAAAGTCCAGCGGGCAAGTGAAGATACCACTATCTGAAACGATTGGCCATGATCCAAGCAACCAAGCATAAGATCGCATCGGTTGCATCACCATGCTCAGTCTCCGTCTCACTGCTCGCATTCGTCGACAATCAGTAGCTCCAGTGCGTTTCAAAGTGCAGCGAAAAGAGATACCTATCCGTGCTTTTTTGCCATACTCTATAGTCACGGTCCTGGAAGTCGAGGTCGCACATACTGCCTCTCTCTTCATGCCAGCTGCTGTTGTCGTCGGACGGGTCACAAGACGGATGTACGGCGTCGGAAGGGGCGAGCATCTAGCCTCTTCTTGTGGAGATGGCTGCTCGGTAGGCATGGGACTGCTTCCAAACAAGCTGCCAGTCCATCTTAACTCGTAGACTGTGACTCACAGCCCCCTCTGTGCAAATCAAAGACGACCGCTCCACTCGACGTGGCACAACCGAGCCGCTCGATAGCTCAGCGAGCTGCCACGCGTTGAGTCAACAATGCTGTTGATGGCGCACATCGATTAAAGCAGCAGTATGATCTGAACCGTCCTGACCTTCGTTGATCGTAACTTGGAGCGAGTCCTGTGAAGGAAGAGAAACCAAACGTTGTTCGCATCTTGAAGTGAGTTAGTGAATGTAATTTGCCGCCAACGCACATACAGTGCAATGTACAAGTACATGTAGATGACGAACGAGCAGACATGGCGAAATGCAGTGATCTCAGGATCTGGTCGTTTTGCCCCAACGGTAACCGTGCATTAATGCTCGTGCGCTCGTCACGCTGGATACTGATCTGTCCTGTTGAAGTGTTCGTTGAAGTCAGGCCCTTATCCAATAATGTAGTAGCCAAGCTGAGCAAGCAATCCTTGCTCTATGAGTCGGATATCACATGGAGGGTGACAAGCCTACGTCGGTGAAAGGAATACAACGCATGCGTTTGTTTTAGCCTAGAAAGAGTCTTTACGTCTCCATTTGATTGTGAAAACGTTGTCACAAGAAACAGTACAATGTAGTACAAGAAAATATGTAAAGGAGGACAAATGGATGATGTTATACTAAGTCTTAACTGCAAGTTTCCATAGCATGAGTTACCGTTAATTTAAGATGTTTGGGGTAACACTACAATTCTGGAAGAAGTTGTACTAGCATTCGACACTAGATAATTTTCCTTGTACTACAAAAAACTAATTTACTTTTTCTTATATAAAAATCTGGACGCATCTCATTGGGTGGCTCGAAATACGTGTCAGTGGTGTGTCCCACACCACTGACCAAGAGTATTCGCAAATCGAATACCCTCGACGTATATCTACTCCTAGAGGCGGCACTCAATCTGGGGTATCCCTCATGTAGCCCCGTTACATCCTCCACCACTTAGATTGGAATATCTTCCTACCAACGAGGAGTGAGAAAGAGAGTGCTTCTCTCTTTCTGCTCTGGTCGATATCCATAGATTAGCCACAGTTGTGGCTTTGCGGCTTTCATTCAGCCTTTTGCACACCGTGGGAGCTTGCCCTTTCGGGGCATGTTTTACGGTGATTCGCACCTTCCCAGTCAAAGACTGCTAAGGCCAAGTCGAAAGACAAGTCCACTCCCCGCCCAGAAGCCGGCAAAACGGCTTCCAAGGAATCTAGCAATCAGCAAGCCTTCCGCTGCTTCTGCGATCCAGGGAGAGAGTCCGCAACACAGTCGCTCTCGTTCTTTGTCACCTGACGACTGGTCAAACCCCCAGTTCGTGTGGCGAAGTGGGTCGACAGAAATTGCTCCCTTTGCGCACTTGTGCTCCGGGTTACCGACTAACGGAGGGGGTACTCCGATCGTCCGCTAACGCTGAGCTTGGTCTCACCTTGTGTACCCGTCGGTGGGGCAGGATGCACTCTTCCGGTGACGTGAAGATGCCTGGTGGAGACGTTGAAGAACCGTACGGACGGTACTCAGGATTGTTGGGTAGACGCGCGGGAGCTTCTTCACACCTCTGTGGGGTAGAAGTCGTGGTTAAGCCTCGAATTTGTCTTTGTCCACAACGGGGTGTCTTTGGTGTGCTTTACTTTCCGAGCTTGCGCCTCCTATGGCGGGATCTTGTTGGGGGGTATGGTCAAGCTACCAGGGGTGACCTTCGCCTACTTCTTGTGGGGTCTTGGTGATATCTCGGTCACCAGGAGGGCCAATGTACGTTCCTAGCCTGGAATAGATGTCACGTGGCGTTAGAGGAAGAGTGAGGCCAATGTTTAGAGTCTACAGATGCTTATGACGCCTTGGACTTCTTCTTGATTGACTGGGTGGTTCATTGTCGTCGGGTAGGCCAATATACGTTTTGGCCCGAAAGGTCGAGTATCACGTGTCTTTACAAGAAGAAGATTCCCTTGGATCTTACAAAGAAAATTCCGAAGTCTACCTATCTCATATCCTACTCGCATAGCTACTAGTTCAAAACTGTACCTAAAAGTACCAAAGTCGTGGTATCTCATGTCGTAATCATCGTATCGTTGTATCCACATCAGCCGTGATCCCCCATGTACCTGAGAGTCGATGTCCTGCTCGTCATGATCGCACGTTCCCGATGATCTCATTTCTGGGTGATCGCGTCTGTGTCTGCATGTCACGAAATTGGTAATCAACGGAGTAGATCGCATCTCGGGTGACCGCATCTCGGTAGGTACCCATTAAGGTTGGCCGAAGGTAAGACGTACCCATGTCAGAATGATTGCGGACTTAGCCAACAGCAACCCTAATCCTGGCTACAAATTAGTCACCATCAGTCGCGTTATTTAGCCGCTTCATGACATTTGCCTTTCGGGAGCACAGTTCTGAAGCTGACTCCCCGGAATTCAATATTGCCATGATCACTGGGTCTGAGTTTAACGAGGACACCGCAGGATATGGGATGGATTCCCCTCCTTCGAAAAGCGATCCTGCAACTTTGGAGGATCCTGCGATGAAACATCCTCTGCGCCTTCTACTCCGGTATATCCTCGCGGATACTACCCACCAGATGCGGGGTCTGGGTCTCCCATGTTTCTGGATCACCTCAGAGCCCCTCGTGGCGCCTATGAGCGTGCCTTAGTTCAGGATGAACCACCCTTTGTCGACGATATTGAGGCCGCTAGGTATATGTTACTTGTACTACACCGAATTTCACTGAAATAATTCACTAGTCTCCGGAAGAAACCGGAGGGCTGTGGTGGGCTCTTCCCTGTGTGGGGTACCCTTGGGTACGTCCCGAGAACACAATGACCCGCTCTCAGGCAGAGAACTTGTACTAGAGATGAGTCTCGTTAAAGAACTTCACAGCTCAGGAGTTGAAGGAACTCCGAGAAGATCGTCTGCTGTCTTGGACCAGCGCGATCTTCGCATCGAATTTCGAATTTGCTCACTTAGTCGCTGAGCGGCAACTCCACTCCATAATAGAGGGACGTAGACAACAGTCTAAGTCCAGCGCTCAGGACAAGCGCGGGTACGGCTCCGTTAACGCAGAGGCCGTACATCGTAAGGCGGCTAAAAAGCCGCGGTTTACTTACGCCCTGGCTGTTGTTGATCCCAGATCTCAACAGCCTTTGGGCGGTCGACCCGGAGCGGTCTTCCGGCTCCCACGAGTTCTGTGGTGAGGGATAACCTCGCCGCTGGCGCTTTCCAGAGCGCCGCCGCTCACGGACGATCCGCTCCACATGGAAGTGGAGTTACACTTTGAGATCAAGGAGGGCGGGAGGAGCCCTCACACGCTTTTGCGTATGAGGGTCCTTCTCAGCCGTATCCTTCTGGACCCTCAACTTCGGGTCGGGACTCTGTGGGGTCCCTGTTAAGCGACGAGGTCCGTCAACTTCGAGATCGTGTCTACGCGATCAAGATAGCCCTTGGCCTTGGACCTAGTAGTCAAGCTGCCGTTCAGTCTGGCAAACCGGGGGCCCTTGAGGTCCTTCGTCAGGGTGCGGACACGCTGGGTCGTGAGACGCGAGAGCTCCACGGGTGTGCTGACTGCCGAGTTCCGGCTTCCGCCCTCAAGGAACTCCGTCGAGGCTTAGATGCTCTAAGCCATGAGGCACATGGTCGGATGCCCTCTTATAAACCGCAAGGGTACTCGTACCACTCGGCATACGGGTGTGGCTCTTACGCGAGCTCGTCCCATTCGGTACCGTCATACCCTTCGTATGACTCACGTGGTATTAATCTGTTTTACATTCACAGGCTCCAATACCGGCAGCTCCGATTGTCCAGAGGAACCAGCCTCGTTTCGAGGAGGTGATGTCTGGCCAGGCCTGCAAAGGGTCCAATTAAGCGTACTTAACTACAAATTCACCCTTTTTAAACACACTTAAGTTTCCTCTTCATATCGGAGTACTTCTTTTGTTTGTCTTTGGCTAACGCCATTGCGTTTCTAAACCGGCTGATCGTCTTCGGTCTGCCGTCTAGAACTGATGACAACTGTCTTTTCAAAGACTCTCGCTCGATCTCCGAAACCTGGGGGAAAAGGCTTTCCGAGCCTCACCCCCACTTACAATGGAGTCGTCGGTGCCTCTCCACAAGGTTAGCGGCATCTGGACGTGTCATAGCCCACTCAGATAAAACAGGGCAAACCCCGTTGATGTTTGTACCACATTGTTGAGCGCAAATTCAACATAGGCAGCTGATCCAACCAAGATCGAGGCGCCTCAGCACAGATGCTCCGAAGAGTATCTTCGAGCACGCGGTTGACGCGCTCCGTCTGACCATCCGTCTTCGGATGGTCCGCAGTTGACATCGTCAACTCAGTTCCCAACAATTGGAACAGGGTGTCCCAGAACGCACCCGTGAAACGCGGGTCTCTGTCCGAGACTATGGTCTCTGGTAGACCATGCCAGCGAAACACGCTATCTAGGAACAGCTGTGCAGCTTGTTTCCCGGTGACCTTGTCCCGTACTGGAGCAAGATGCACCATCTTGCTCAAACGGCAGACAAAACACCAATATGCGGGTGTTGCCCTTGTCATCGGCCGGCAGGCCGAAATGAAGTCGAGGCTCATCGACATCCAGCAATCCGCTGGTACAGGTAGGCTCTGCAGTGGAGCCGAGGTGTGGCCCGAAGGTTTCACCCTCTGACATGTTTCACATGTCGTGACATATTGTGCCACCCACTTATACATGCGGGGCCTCCAAAATGTCTGAGAGACCGTTTGGTAGGTCTTCTCTCGGCCAAGGTGGCCACTCATCGGCGCATCATGCGCCTCTAGAAGTATGTCATACTTCAGATCCTCGTCGTTTGGAACGGCAACCCGAGGAGGATCGCCAGGGTATACTCTGTAGTAGAGTAACCCATCGGCCAGCTCATAGAGATGGAGTTGCACCCGCTGTCGTGGCGACAGCCTATCGACTTTGGGGTCCTTGTCGCCGGACAGGAGCCGCACCAGTGCTGTGAAGGTTCTGTCTTCCTAATACGCTAGGCGTATCCGATCGTACATATCTGTCGTGATCCGACTGGCATGAACTAGCTTATAGTCGGATCGACGCGACAATGCATCGGCAAGCACGTTGAGCTTGTCCGGCTTATGTTCAACGCGGAAGTTGTATTCCGCGAAGCCTGACAGCCATCTCGCCATCCGCTGCGACAGATGCGGCGAGTTGGTGGCAGTCCGCAAGGACGCGTGATCGGTGTAGATCACAAAGGGCCTTGAGCCCAAGAAATGAACGCTAAACTTAACAAGAGCGTCCTTCATTGCAAGTAGCTCCTTGTTATGAACGGGATAGTTCCGTTCGGCAGCCTTCAGCTACCTGGACTGGAAGGAGATGACTCGTTCGCGTCCTTCATCGTCCTTCTGCAACAGCGGACAGCCTATTGCATAGTCAGAAGCGCCACAGACGACGCTAAATGACTTGTTTTCGTCCAGCAGAGCCAGGACTGGTGCATGCCGCAAGATCGCCTTGATGCTGTCGAAAGTCCCCTGGTGTTGTTTCTCCCAGGCCCAGTTGACATTTTTCTTTAAGAGATCGACAAGGGTCGAGCTAGTTCAGCGTACCCTGCGCTGTACTTATGAAGACAGTTGGCTAAGCCCTACCACTTCCGGAGATCCTTCTGTGACCTCGGGGTCGGCCAGGCCGCAATGACATTGACCTTCCCTGAATCGGCGCGTACGCCGACCCTGCTGACAAAGCAGCCGAGGACCTTTATCTCCTCAGCTGCGAAGACGAACTTGTCGATGTTAGCATAGAGCTTATTAGCTCTCATGACCTCAAACACTCGACGGAGCTACTTCAGATGCACCTCCATAGCCGCCTGACCACCTTCGACACGGCTATGGACGAATATATCGTCAAAGTACGTCTGTGCAAACGTACGCAATGATCTGAACAATTGAGTGACCAAGCGATTGAACGTCGCTGGGGTATTCGAAGACAATCGTGGCATCACTAGCCACTCCCAGAGCATCCCGCTCGGGGTGCCCACTGCGGTGAGAGGAATGTCGCTCTCCCGAATCAGGATCTGGTAATATCTGTCAACCGGATCCAGCGTGTTGTAAAATGTACAGCTCGACATATTGTTCAACAACACACCCTTGCGAGGGATCGGCGTCTGTGCCGGTGCCGTTGTATTGTTCAGCTTCTTGTAAGCATGAACCAGACACCACCTCCCGTTCGGCTTACGAACACAGAACGTTGGCGTCGAGTGCGAGGACTTCGATTTCCTGCACCACACCCGACTTCGCCTTCTCGACGAGGAAGGCATCGATGACCTCGCACGGCTCGCGAGATAGAGGCCACTGCCTTGTGACACAGTACTTTGTGCCAGGCACGAGGTCAATCTCGTGCCGAACTCCCCGATCCGGCGGGAGTTGGGATGGTGAGTGTTTCGATACCACATCCGAGTACTCTTTAACTAGAGGATTGGATCCTCCGGGTTCTTGAAAGTCTCAAAACCCAAGCGCGTTGCACGCTGCTTCGTGAACCCCTCCAGGACATCCTCATCCATTACGGAGGAGGAGTTCAAATCTTCAGCAGAGGTCTCCGGCTTCAGAAGCACCATCTCCACAATCGCTCCGGCCTTCAACTCGGCCAGGAAGTCCTTCATGGACAATCCCAGCAGTGCTGGCACCTCAAGCCGTACCTCCTGATAGACGGCATCTGCCTTCACTTGACGACCGGATACGCTGTCGATGACATTATAGTGCTTTTCGACCGGCCGTGCCGGTGGAGTCTCAGACTCCGTGTGTCGTACTTGGTTACCCACACCAAAGGCGCTCACCGGTACCTCCACCCTGGTGTTGGCCTTCTTGGCATTACGTAGAGCTATGTTACCCACACCAGAGACGTTTCCAGACCTCTCTTCAGCAACTTCCGCTGCTTGCGAATCTATGTTGCCCACCTGTGGATCTATGTTACCCACTTGTGGACTTATGTTACCCGCACTGGATACGCCTTCAGCGCTCTTTTCGGCAGCCTCTACCGCTTGTGGACCTATGTTACTCGCTTGGACAGTGGCTTCCGCCACTACCACAGTCGAAGCCCATTCTTTAGACGTTGGGATCTATCGTCGTGGGAGCCCCACAGAATCGCCAATGAACCCTTGCTCTCAGGACCAGTTGCGCAGCTCTCCGCAACATCTTCGTTGGAGGCTGCGACTCCCAACACTTCTTCGGACGCGTAAGCATCTGGGTGATGCAGTCTCGAACGGAGGTGGGGACATGACTCGCCAATGCTCTGTCGGAGACCGCGGTTCGTCTAGTTCTAATGGATTTACCACACCAATCGATTCAGGGCTCGTGCTTTTCGAGCCACGGTATACCCAGAATCAAGTAGTACATGTCCAAGTCAAACCAAGGAACGACTCCGTGCTGTCAAAGTCCTCAAACTTTACACCCAGGTCCATACGAACATCGGGCACGTTAGCCACCGTTCCTTCGGCCATCCTCATCGAGTTACCTAGGCCCTGCCTTCGCTTTCACGCAAAGCGTCGGTACAATTATTGGTATCACGTGCGACGCTCTGGCGTCGAGCAAAGTTCGCCGACGCCCCAGAATCGATTAGGATTCTGAAGGGATCTACGTATCCCCGTACACTCGCGAGTACCACGAGCTGTTCGCCGCTGCTCTTCCTTGTTTCGAGAGCACTCAGGCTCTCAGGGGTTAAACCTCCATGACGTGCGCCATTCACATTCCTACTATGAAGACTTAGATCTTCCCCAGTAGGGCGCCCCGCCCCTACTGGTGACCTCTGCTCCCAAACTCTTGGATCGCGACTTTTCCCACTGACCCTTTGAGCTCTTACGATTGGAAGGGAACTTCCTTTGACCTCCCGCAGGACAGGCACGTTGCATGTACCTGAGCTTCCCACATCCGTAGCAGCGGATGGAGCTCTGTGTGATCGTACCCATCCTGGAGTTCCCTGTACCACTCCCGTTGACCCGTTGTGGCCTCGCCACATCGACGTAGGAGTAAGAGCCTATCTGAGGCTTGGAGAGCGACCTGGATCGCTTCTTCCTTTGCGTTCACGTGTACGCAGAACAACTGTGTGCGGGATGGGCCCGCCTTTGGGCCATCCATGAACACCGTCATTTCGATGTGTTGAGATAAGAGGTTCCCCACCAGAGATGCGGCAAGTATCCGCACCTCTTGGATACACACATGCAGTTCACGTTTCCCTTGTTTACAGGCAAGGACGCGCAAATGCTAGCAATACTCGTAGTTCGCCGGAAGGAATGCGGAACTAAGTCTTTCACACAACTGAGCCCAGGTTGTGAAACAACCCGGTGAACACCGCTTCGTAAGTGTACGACTAGATCTTCACCCGGCCTCCCAGGCTGGATAGGGCGAAAGGAACACGAAGTCGCTCGGTCGAGATGAGAGCCGCATCCATAGAGAGCTCTACTTCTCTGACCCAGAAGTGGAGGTTCTCCTTCTACGGATTCACCTTACGACGTAGTGGCTTTGATTGTGCTGGCTTTAATTCAGCTATGGCTTTCGTCGATCTTGTATGGACAGTATTTAGCCTCTCCAAGGACGATTCCCTGGCAAGTGATGCCAGCATGACTGGCAACAACATCATGATATTAAGCGGATCTATACAATACACCAGTGCAGATTTCATGTAGAGACCTCCACGCAAGCAGCAACAGCGTTGCCAGAGAGGGTGAAGTTTACTGCGCTTGGCTCGTTCATGTTGACGCTCATCGGTTATGCGTCTGTGTCCTTCCACGGTAATCGGCGAGATTTAATCATTGTTGTGTTAACCCTACTCTTTGCGTAATCTCGAAAATAGTCTTTAGTCCAACATTAGAAGCAGGTATCTGACATACAGTGGATCCCCCATTCTTCGCGCCAGCAGACCTTTACTAAACTGCTAGACTTTATCCTTGCAAATTCAATAATGATCGTGAAGGAATATGCGCATAGATGCCCATCTCCTTTTAAAAGATTTTCCACTCTCCTAAGAGGGATGACACGTCGGCCAATCCTACTTCAAACAATCCTGATTCAAACGTAGGTGCGAAATTGGTTGGATACAAAATCACTCATTATTCGATATGCAAATCTTTGTCATGACGCATCGCCCCTCCTCTTATTCGACGTTAACACGGGCTCAAAAATATCAACATTGCCCAGAGGAGCGTGCTCAGCTATAGTAGAAACATCAACATCTAACAACGTGGGCAAGTAATGAGTTCAAAAGGCGTACTACAGTGGCTGTCTCTACAGTTCGCAGTATTAACAAGAACACGCTCAAATTAAAAAAACGATACCCAAGGTGATATTTTCTGAATTAAGAAAAATAATATCATTTCACTCAGTTTTGGGGCACAAAGATCGTTGTATTGGCACCGCCTCCTGCCCGGGCGTGGTGAGGAGGCTGCCCTTGATGTTGGTGGTAATTAGGACGATCCATGTGCGATGAACTGACCATTCGAGTGGCCATTGTTGTCATCGTTTCATCGTTGATCCGAGTGTATCTTTCGAACGCGGTCGATCTCCACCGGCCAAAAAGCTTGATACTCAGACTGTCGACGCCTGCGGCGAATAGCGCCGTGGCGCCGCCAATCCGTAATGAGTGTGTGGAGAACCGACTGAGATCTGGGTCAGCGTTGCTTGCTGCTCGCTTAATGCACTTGGCTACGTGTTGAGCTTGTAGATAGACGTCTTTGCCCACCTTGCAAAGTAACTCATCTTGATCATTGCTAACGTTCCGGTGGTGTTGCACGAGGTACCAGATTGCTCGTACAGGACGGCACCACGTGAGCGATGAGGCTGTTAATGCGCGCGACGTGCCAACTCCAGCTTGGTCGTTCTTGCCACCGCGGAAATTAATCTGAACTCGAGTAATCTGGCTTTTGATCTCACATCGTTGACCCGTACTGTCGTAGAACCGAATGTCCGAACAACGAATTGCGAATTGGTATTCTTGCGATCCCTTCCGCAGATACTCGCTGCACCTGAGTGAAAGAAGAAGCCCATGATTGTAGCCCCCCATAAGACACGGTCGTGGGCTTGACTGAAGTTGAGCTGCTGATGGATGAGGCGTAGGATGACCAGTGTGACGGGCTGCTTGGGTTGTGGGGATCGTTGAAGCCGAAAGATGCCTCTGATTGCCATCGCATGGTGCAGGAGGAGGGAGATGTTGACACCAAACTCCCATCGATGATACCACGCAACCGCGCTGATCTTGGACTGGATGGTCTGTAGGGTATTTCCTCGGGATGAAGTGGACCCATGTCCGTATCGAAGCAATAGACGACAAAGAGTACGAGCTGTCTGGACGCGATGGCGGGTTCATTCGGGAGCCATGGGTTGTACTCCAGGTCCGTACACCGGCGGCACCATTGTTGCCATGAGGCTCGGTAGCATTGGAGGGACGACGGGGCCAGTGAGCTGGACTGCGGGTGACGGAGAATTCCTTGTAAATCCGCCTCCAGCGCTCTGGCACCTGCACCTGTCGCCACGACGAAGACAATACAGACCACAAGCGTGAGAACGGTGGCGACCAAGCTCTAGAACCTGCATCGACCATGCGATCACAGCTCCCTGGGAGATGCTTGCCGACCGTCGAACATTGAAAATCGCCTCAGCAAGACCAATGGCGCGGTTGACTTCTTGAGCAAACTCGTTCAACGAGTGAAGTCGGTTTATCCACGAGACTGCCGACATGTTGTCACTCCAGCATACTATGTGAGGAAATGAGAAATCTGTTGTCACTGTGGCCCCCAACACCATGCTGCCAGTGCCATGCACAGATGTTCGCGCACGTTGATCGTGAAACCTGAGTACTCGGACGTTTGAATGAGAAGTATCTCTTCGGCGTCAAATTGGAGCTGAATAAACTCGTCTTTGGCAGGGTGAAATACCACCAGACCGGTATCGGAAGCGTACATGTAGAGATTGATGTCTGGAGTCGGAAGCCTCCCGAAGAATAGTAATGGTAGTGTTTCTAAGTGACCGAAAAACAGAATGTGATTGAGGCAGCAGAGATCTTGGCGGGAAGCTGCATCGAGTCGTACAGCTTGAAATGGTTGCAGTCTAAAGCACATTGAATGCAGCTTCTGAAAGAAAGGCTTCGCCGAGCGTAGGCACAGCGTCAGGTGACGAAGGCTACCGAGCGGTTTCTGCAACTGCAACTCGTTGGACTTCTCCTCCTGTCCTAGGATAGCCGAAACACAGTTGAGGCACTGGCGAACCTTGTCACTCGGCATGGATACTGTTTTGTCGTCAGTGTTCCATATGAGACCGAGGGCCTGGAGTTCGGTCGACCAGGTAGAAAACTTGTCGTCATTGATACTCTCTGGTCCAAGGACGGCAATCATGCTTAGACGGAGCGTTGATTCAGCCAGCTCGAGGCGGTTATCACGGTCGGGTTCAACGAGTATGTGGTCATCGACCCACACATACCCGAAAAATAGTTCGTCATCAGAACTATCGGACATGGTTGCTGGCGATTTGGAGCTCACCAGCCATGATATTGTTCGGCCAAAGCTACTGTAGAAGGCAGGAGATCCGGACCAACCGAATGGCGCTGCTAGGTCGATGACTTGCACTCCTACCTCCGGAATCGTAGCACCCATCCATCGCACATGGTCCGCATGGACCATCAGATGCCGGAAAGCAGACTTGACGTCGCCCTTCAGGATCTTGATGGCTACATCGGGTGATTTCTGGCAAGCTTTTCGATGCGTCGGGCGATAGCCACAACGCAAATGTACGCAATTCAGGTGCGCAGTCGACGTCAAAGAAAACGTTGATGGAGTTTGAATCTGGTGGTGGAGTTTGAATCAGGGTACGAGAGATCAGGAATTGGGCGGATCTCAACACTAGGGTCAATACCCTTCTTTTCCACAGCGCCAAAGGGACTTCACTGGATGTGTGGTGTAGCGGGATCAGCAAAATCTGCGAGGTTGCTGGATCCGACTTCCCACCAATGCCCGGGCACCGACTAACGAAGGGGGTCCTCCGATGATCCGTGATCTGCTGAACTTGCTTACCTTGTGTACCCGTCGGTTGGGCTGGATCTTCCTCTCTTGGTGACTGCTAAGTCGCTCGATTGGTGTTGATTGAACGTCTTGGCGTGACGTTGGGGTCGTAGAGTGGCGTGGAAGTCTTCACACCACTCGCCAGTAGTAGATCCGGAGTCCAAGCGATTAGATCAAGCTTGGATCCGGCGGCCTAGATCTGGATCCGGCCTTGTAGTAGTTCCTTTGTAGTAGATTTCCCTTTACGCGGGGTCCTTTGATTGCTTGGCGCTTCCTATAGCGCGATCTTGATCGTTGAGAAACCGAAGATCTACCGGCTAAGCAATTAATACCGGGATCTTGGATCTGCACTTAGGGTAAGATACTAGGAGGTTGGATCTAGCCAATGTATTATCTAGATATTATCAACCACCCTAGATATACACACCTAACTCGCTATTAATACCGTAGGGCCAATATAGTTCCCGATTCCAGGCGCGTAGCGAAGCATTTGTGTCGTACAATGCAAATTCGGTTCTGATTTAATGTTAAGATCTATCCCATCCTGTATCCTATCCTTAACGACACATCGACTGATTACGCTATCTTGATTCTTGTCCCTTCCTAGTCCTCACCATCCTGGCAGTCGACATCTTTGCAGATCACTTTGGATCTGAACCATAAACATTAGATCACTAGTCGCAATGTTGTGATCTGGACTTCTTCTTTCTCCAATATCATAATCATTCCCCATAATATCCAGACCACACGACTCCTGAGTCAGATCATGCCTTAATAGGGCCAGATGATGCTGATCCAATTCCAGATCGACTAGATCGACTAGATCTTCTTGATCTAGGGTTTCCATGGCTGATCCAGCGATAGTACTTCGTAATAAGCATAACCATCACATCTCCAAGCTTACTCCATGCTGTTAATCCTTCAATCATCGTCCAGCTTTACCGTGATATATCTCGATCCCGGATCACTCGGATCCGCCTATGGGTCTAGGTCCGTTAGTCCTGATCCAGGTTCCCCGAATGGAAACTGATATGTTCACCGTTATGGACTTCACGGATATAACTTATGGCTTAAATCCAGGCATCTCGATCTAGATCACCAGTTTCCATAGCGTAAATAGGCATACTGCCACACCCATCTCGCAATCACGCCAGTCCCACATCATCCATATCCTTATGTGATCATCCCAACTCTTCGGATTTAGGTATATGTATAGATCGTATGCCAATACATCCATCACGTCCCACCCAAGGTGTCACTAATCTCCATCAATCGTATCCATTAGCTGGATCCATAACCAGATCCACCCATATCAGCTCGTCATCTATTCCAATCATTCCACGTCAGGTCCGATCACGTCCACATCGGATCTTTCCTGGATATTCTCATGCCCAATATTTCCAATCCACTTCACCACAGATGCTGGTCCACTGACTAAGCAGTGAGTTGTCCACCACGAGGTAAGCACCGTTAGATTGGCCGTGACGTATACTTTTTAACAGTGCTGGCAGAAATTGTCGGGCTGAATTGTGGTTCTTGGGCGGTCGATGTGGTTGTGGGTCGGTCGATTTCCACGATGGACAGATGCCGTACCGCGCGATGTTCACAAGCACGTCGACAAAAGGGTAACCTTGCAGTAGCTGCGCGAGTCTATCTGGATCAAGCACCTTGTTGGGTCTGGAGTCGATTTCTACTTCACCTCGTCGCTGCCGAACAATGTCTTCCAACGACAGGCCCAATCTTGTGGCGTACCGAGACACGACCTTCTGTTCGGCAATGCTTGCCTCTTGAAGGGGACGCTCCATCTCTGCGGAGGACACCCCCAGCCGTCCATGCCACGCACGTGCATCAGACGCTTTGTGTCCGATAAGCAAAGCCAACAGCGTTGATCGGACGTGAGCCGCCACAGTCAGTGAAATACCTACCCGGGGAAGTGACGATGGGACCACCGGTTGGCTGACAACAGGGAGTCGGCCAATTGCAACTTTTTGGGAGCCTCCTGTATATTGACGGGGCTCATGCAGCCGGAGACATGAGCTGCTGGAGCGCCTTCAGAGGTGTGAGAAGCGTTCACTTAGCCCCCCCATCCGCTGAATGATGTGGCCTTTCACCCTAGCGACGAGAGTATCGGGTGCTACGCGCGCGCGATTGACATATGCACAATGGGTCGAATTGCCTGATGGACGGCCCATCGTCGAAAGATATCGCAAACAGACTGGAGCACCATTGTGTGTCGGAATGAGGTCAAAAATGGCCGGAGGGATACGATTTTGTCGTTGTCTATTGCGATCTGGACGAGCTGATGTTGTAGTTGATGGGCTTGTCGTAGAAGAATTGTGCACGGACCTTCGAGACAGCGCGTGCATGACGTTTTGTAATTTACTGTCATCGAAAGAAAGTCGAGAAATAGTCTGAAGACTTGAAGCTTGCGTGTTGCCGTTGCTGGAGTAAACGAAGCAGCTGAATTGCTCGAGCACCGGGTTTACCCAGTACACCAGGTGTGGCAGGTCTGCTGCGAGCCATGTATGCCAGCCGTCCAGTTGTTGCAGGATATCGAGCAGTGCCTCAAGAACTTCGCGTACCGGTTGCACAAAATACTCTTGGCCATAACGACATAACATCCGAGCGGCGTCGACCAAGACACCCATCGACGAAGCAGGTACTGACTTAGGGACAGCTACTCCAGCCGAAAAATTCTGCATGTTGACGCCGACGAAATTCAGCCACGACATGCGCTGGTGAACTCCAAATGGGGCGAAATGAAGAATCGAGACATCGAGCATGCCAAACTGGAAATCGTACAGTCTCACGATGGTGCCGGGGTGGGGCTGGAATCACACAGCCACAGCATGGATAACCGTGTCAACAAAGACAATAGGAAGCTTACCTCGATGTTCCGGAGCCATTATACTGTCGTGGACAGCAACTTGTACCGCACTAGTAGAGAATGAGTATTTCGACGTCCTGCAGGTGGGATCGACGTCATGGCCAGTCGGTGAAACTTGGACAGCTGGTTGTCTGGTCACCATCTGAACAAATCGAGCCAGATGCTCCGGTTGATGGAGAAGCAGCTCCATAATCCGAGCGTCGAGTGGAGAAGCGCGCGCGTCGGAGGCCGCACCGGATGTAGCTGGCGGTACAGAACTGGCCGCACCGGCACGGGATACATGATCGGCAGCTGGCAGACGTGATGTCGTTGACGCTCCAAAAGTGAACTCCCCGGCCGAGCTCGTGGGCGGGGCAAAGCGAGCGTTCCACGGGTCTTACACGTCTGTACGGCCTGTAGGACTGGATGTTTCCACTTGCGCAAATAGGGACACGATGCTATCGGGCTGGTCGGTCTGAATTGGTGCACTGACGCCAGCATTAGCGCCATGCGCTGGAGGAGGTGCCCTTGAATCCTTGTGTTCGAGGCCGTTGTGGTGCGGCGCGTACAGCGGGTCGTCACAGAACGAATGGCCAATCGAAGCACGAAGAGCCTGAGGGGCTGGTTGGTTACCGTCCTCAACGAACGCGTAGTCAATAGCGTGTTGGAGACGGAACACACAGGGTTGGCCCGTCTGCGGATTAACCCACTTGCAAATGGCGCGTCCGGTGGGCATGTCGGCTAAGGGTATCAAACCGTCTAGGATGGCAGGAATAGCGTTAGAGGCTGGTGATCCAGCACTTCCATCCAAAATGCGCGCAAGAATTGTCGTTTGCATGTCCATCAGCTCCGCACGCGATATCGAAGCGTGAAGGCGGATACGCTGAAGGAGAAGTGCTACGACAGGAGCGACTGGGGTCAACCGGGATAGCTCCACGAGAACGACTCGATCGTCGAGTTGGAACCTGGCACGACGGCCGTCAATCCCGATACCCTGGCCGTGCCAGAACCGATTGGCCGACTCTGCCCATACCGCCTGGCGAAGGAGACGGCGCTGGCGCGTCCAGGGCGCCTCCGATTTGGTCACTACCATGCCTCGAGCTGCCTCGATGTCAACGTCGTACGAAATGGGTTCATCTAGACCACCGAGCTAACAGTGGCGGTTGTGCTGGACAGCGATACGACCTTGGCGTAGAATTGATTCTCCGCAACGCCGCCAACTTGTTCTGGTAGGACGAAGACGTAGCCGTCGACTTGAAGAGTAGCGCGACAGACCATCGAGGGAAACGTATATAAATTCTGGTTGTTCTAAAGTAGTCGAGGCAATGTAAATTGCAGAATGAGCTGACAGACTTGGTATTTTGTCGCCACGGGATTGCTGACTCTTGTGGCCAACCATCCTTGAGAACGAAACGAATGGAGAGCGTTGTTGCTAGTGGAGAGAGTCGGTCACCGCGGTTGAAGCCATATGCTTAGTGAACCCTTCCCCAACTTCGTAAAAAGTTACTTTCACCGTCCGTAATCCAGCAAAAGTTTACAGTACTTATGCTTTTATATGTGAAGCACCTCTGCACATCTAATGACCTTGCCTTTTATATAAGGTCGACCCCCGCGAAAACAGGGGACCCACTGTACTTCTTTTTATTGAATTTATCGTTAGTAAAGTCGGTAATCTGCTTTTTTTAGTTCCCATTATAGAAAAACGTTTCCCAGATAAGTAATTGTTACTCTTTAACGATTAGTATAAATTATCATATTCAACCAACACAATGTTTTCGCGTTGACAATTAGGGCATCTACCAGCCACAAAATGTAGCACTGTCTTTCCTACTACATGACACTTAGATTGACTCTCTTTAAATCATTCATACTTTTTTTCTTCGTCCATTTCTCTTCCAGCTACCTATAGAACTGAAGTACTTTCATCGTTAGTAAAGTCAACAATTTGTACATGCATGACTCTCTGTTATTAAAATGTATTGTTCGATTTTCCTGCTTAAATGCATCCCATACCGAAACGACGCATCTGACTGGATGCAAGCCAAATCGAAATCCAAAAGGTAAGTGTTCCTTAAATGTTCAGCCTTGCCATTTGTCGCACATGTGGCCTTATCATAAGAAATTACGAGCAGTACGCCAAACCGATAGCTGCGTTGTCATGGAATCGATACAAAGTTGAACTCATATGGGATCGGATTGGAAACGTGGAACGCGCTATCAAATTTAAGCGATACCAATATTACACTAAGTACTGTAGCCCGCGATATCTTTTAAATGATAGTATCTAAATTATTAAAATGAAACCAGTTGTTATCGCTGTGCAGATTAAAAACACAAAACATGGTATGAAATTCATGGGGAACTATATTATACGAGTTTCGTTACGTTGGTGTCCAACACCTGATGGTACATGTAAAACTTCTATCCATACAAATTGCACTTGCGTTAGAGATTGTGGAATGCAAGTTTTTACGAGAAGATAATGCTCAACGAGTTGCTTTCGTCCGCCGTAAAAGCGAACCTCTACTAATCAAAACAACGAGACTGATGCCATCACCAATTAGTCAGTTCCAAATTGGAAGCATCAAGCCGACGAGCATTGAAGGAGTTCAATAGTCAAGAGGAAAAGAAGAATGCAGATCATCAAGGTGTTAATTATTGCCATCGTTGCTATGATGGGCATGACGATGGTCAGTGCCAATGTTCGTAAGAGCATCAGTGAGAGTGGCCCGGCAACGCACAACAACCCTACCTCCGGCAGCACCAAGGGAGCCAACTTCAGAGGCTAATTCACAAGAAGTTTAGCCAACAGACTTTGTGCTGCGAAAGGCCTGACAAAAGAAGAAAGTCGATTATCGTTATGTGAAGTTCCCTATACTGACCAGAACTAGACAAAAGTGTGGAATACAAACTTTTGTGAGAGGCAGCGCTGGTAGTGTTTAAAAAACGGGTTTAATATGTGGAGAGACTTTCATTTTGGAGCTCATATAAATGTTCATTCACTGGAGAGCAATAACTAGTATTGGCTTCTCACTAACTCAAATAAAGGCGTTAATGTTGAGACTGTCGTGTTTGTGTTGCACTCTCTGTAGCCAACACAGCAAGTAATTAGTGATTTTTGGCTCACACGGAGCCCTTTGAGGAATCTGGGCACATAGTGGTATTTCCACAATCTAAGGGGGTCAAACGAACTATTACATTAATTAGGCTTATACAATGGCCATCTGCTCAATCCGATAAGGGACGAGGAGAGGCGGGCCTTCTTGATGTGCTTGCTTGTTGGTTGTTCTTCTAGATGCGAAGTGAGGTTGAACGAGTGATCTGCAGCAAGCAAGCTAGACTTTACTGATACCGGTATAAACTGGTACACCGGTACGATAGACTTTCATGTGGAAAACACAATTCCTCTCTTACATAATTCAATACTTTAATCGAGTAATTATTTAAGAGATCCCCAGGCAGATCCCGATAGATGGTGAATAACATTCGTCCCACATACTAAAATCCAATTCTAAAAATTGAAGCTTTAACCTCGAACCAACGTTTGATTGACTTGAAAATTGGCAACAAGAACTTTAGAGCTTTCCAACGATTTGGTGCAGTGCGATAGGGTAAAAACATCCGATTCAACTGGATTTAGGAAAAAATTCCTGACCAACCGATCGACCACCCACAAAATATGGCATCTACTTACAGTCACAACTTGTTAATTTTGGATTACTTTCCATCTTTTCATGTATCGACGAAGAGTTGAACGGTGACATATTTACTTCTGAACACGCCTCACAAAATGTCGCGCACTTTGGCGAAGTGAAACTCAACTTTGTTTATTGCTCGAGTAGTGCGTTGGAAAATTTAGAATGGGCAAACTAAACTAAGGCTCTTCGTCGGTCAAGAGCTAACACAAGGTACCTTGAAGTTGCCGTCGAAGTTGCTCTGCAACGCGTCCAACTTATTGTAGTGCACATCTGATGGATAGTCTGTTGCTGAGGAATTGGTGTAGGTGTTTGCATTACACAAAATACCACGTCATCACGTATCCGCCTCGGTAGAACAACGGACTTTACTCCCACCTGTACCGCAACCATCTGCTGGTCATCGGCGCCGACATAAAGGAAATGCGGCGTCGTAACCGAGAGAAATACCTAGGTACTTAACCAGCGGATCGGGTAGCAAATAGAGTTGGAACAGTACTCAGGTCATACCAGCCACTACAGTTCACTGAGTTGAGCTACGTTGATTCAGATGGTATTTTTAGTATACCCATCTTTAAGGTGATTGGCATTATCTGGACGATCGCCTATCTGTTCATCGAAATACGTCGAATATAACAAATTTCGTTCGATAGGACGCTGTTTTTGTGGTCGTTCTTCCTTCCTGACGTTGAATCCTAATGACCGAAATAGTGAGGCATTTCAACAAAGTTTAAGGGTTACATCGATATTGAGTTATGAAGTCTAGTCTCCCGGGCTGACCGCACTGACAAGGATGCAATCACTAGAAAATGATGATCATTATTTGACGCAGTCATTCAACTCGCCTTGCAAGACAATAATTCGTGGTTTGTCGCTGGCAAGGAGGTTGTTACAACACATTGGATCACAGTGCCACCACAAATCAGCAAATGCAATATTGATAAAATACCAGTAATTTGTATTGATACGCAAGGGGGGATATTTTTGTAGGCGATACTCTATGTGTACGTGTATGTCACGTTCCATGGAGATCATAGCTCATACGAGAGTTATATAATGCTCTGGGTGTCTGAGTTGAGAGGGGAGCTAGCCAGTTCTAGTTGACGTCGAATTATCCGTCAGTAGCGGCAACTTATTTTAGTGAATTTTATTTTTCCGGATACCTACGAAGCAAATCCGGATAATTTTGCAACAGAAGTTTATGGTTGCGACGCTCAAGAAGTGTTTAAAGCTGCACAAGCTCTTCGTAGCCGAGGTTCGATGATGCACGTTTTGATAATCGTAGCACGAACTATCACATGTTGCCATTTCCTCTTGCCGTGCCATGTCATCACTCACTGTTGTATCATCAAATGAATGGTGCAGGTAGCTCGCAGCACTCGCCTCGAGACGGAAGGGTCCCAAGTGTTGTCATCCCTTGCCAACGTCAGTCAGCGAGTGCCAGTGTTGCTGCAAATAAATAATGCAACAAGTGACAATGATGACGTCGACGGCAACATGGATGTGATGGGTGTCTTAAATTACTCATGCAACACTCACACGTTGTTGCTTCAGAAACATTTTTTGGCTCTGGAAAAGAGTCGAGGGTTTCTGACTGACATTTTGCGAGACTATCAAGAGTTGCTTCGTCGTCTCCGGTCGTTTACGAGCGAGTGTGTGACACTTGTGGATGACGCATTCATTGAAGGTGAAAATGATAGTGTTGACGAAATGGCAGGAGTGATTTTTCCCTTGCAGTTGCAAGAATGGATGGAAACAGTGTTGGCAATGTATGAACACGAAGTATTGCGGAAAACAAGACTTGTAGCAGATTTGGAATACAGTGACAGTGGGAAATTGAGCGCTGTATCCAAGCAATGGAGTGGCAAAGGAGCAATGGGCAACATCGACAATGACTACGGTAGGTATTTTGTCTTTTGGCTGAATTGGCGGCATTCTAACCATTGACACCTGAAGTGCAAACTGGATTGCGATTACCAGAAGCCAAGTCAGTGTCCGCTTCACAATCCGATTCTGACACGTTGAAGGGCAAGAACAAGAAGAAAAAGAAGAATAAAGTCAAGAAATGAAGTTTTTTTGCTATCTGCCTCCTAACTTCTAATTTGCAAGCGAAACCTTGGTTCGCAACGCACGTGAAACATTGCAGCAATGAATCGCACTGTACAATCTCTCATACAAATGGAATGCCGCTGATAGTTCGTGACTTGTACGCAGGATACTCGTCCGGGAAGAATCCAAGCAGCAGTTGCTCCTCATACCTAGAATCAGCACAGCAACAACACTTAGAAGCCATTTTTAAGCTGAAAAATGTGGCAACGTACGGGATGCGGTCGTGGAAAAAGCTCCATGCCACGAGCGAGTAACCCACAGCGCACAAAGGATTGGCTAAAAGGATCTGACTTCCCACGATCCACCAGAACCAGCCAAGGTAGCTCGGGTGACGAATATAGCGGTACACTCCATGCGTAACCAATTGATGTTCCTTCCTTTTGAAATATTCAATCCGATGGGAAAAGTTGCTGGCAGCAGTACTCATTGCCGCCACTCGGAAGAATTGACCGATAATGACCAGTGCAATTCCCACGGGTCGCACCATTGGATGCAACTTCCAACCTGGAATAAAAAACAGCTCCACAAAGAATTCAACACAACTCAGGAGCACTGCCAAATGGTACTCTCGACTGTGGTTCAGCAAGAAAGCTGCAACAGCAACAAATGAAAAGGTTAATCACTTTTGCCGTTGGTTAGGTGTTGCCGGAAATCCATGGAAACCTTACATTCATAGCTGACATTTGCCGGACGATAAGCAGCTGTTAAGAGAAACTCCATCAAGTGGAAAAAACCCAGTGCCAACGCATACAAACTCCACTGTTCCAGGCACCTCCACCGCAATATTGACGTAGTGTTGCGAGACGAATCATTCAGCGCCACAAACTCCGTGTAGAGCAACAGAGACACATGGACAGTAATAAACACACCCAGTCCGAACGCTGCCAGCGCCACTTTGCCCAGCCCACGGTCGGAGCGAAAGGCCTCGGAGCGGAACATCACAATGCCACGCCAATAATGAGCCGTTGAAAAATCAATTGGGAATATTACGTCGCGATTCCTGTTTAAAACGATGTTTGTAATCAATATCCTTATAGAAAGGGATTTCTGGATTGGCTGAAAAAACAGCCAATCATAGTGATGAGATGGAACTACTTCAACTTGAAGACAAATGTGTTCATCTTTTTATTTTTTGGTATCCGACATTGGTATTAGTGCTGCAGTGCACTGTTGATTGAATAAAGAGGAGCTGACGTAGCACGACATGACATGGCAAGAAAAGGAAACTACAAATGGATGAAGTGTCTGCGAATGGAGGTTTGTCGTGCTCGAAGATGCAGTTTGAGGTCGCCTAAAAGACGACAGCAGATGTGACGCCGCTCTTGGTGAGAGTCGATCCCTTGCCACTCTTGAGCCAGCACGTGCCAGAATTGTGGTTTGACCACGAGAATGCGTGACAGCCGGTGAACGCGCGGCATTTATCGCAGCAGTCGCCAGGTTTCGCTCCTGGAACGTTGCCAATGTCATTGTTCACATAGTCCGTGTTGGCTTGGAGGTCACAGACTGGTGGTGGATTGTCCAGTAGCTGGCTTGACACCACACCGGCCTTATATTCTGTTTTACCTTTGGCGCTCTTAAGCCAGCAAGTGCCACCGTTGTGGTTGCTCCATGAGAACGAACGACACCCGCTCCAGTTGTTGCAGATACCACAGCAGTGACCTGCCGTCTTCCCTGGAGTGTTGCCAATGTCGTTATCCACGAAATCCATGTCAGGCTGAAGTGTGCAATCGCCAACATTGTTGGTAACCTCGGCAGATTTGACACCTGCCTTAGGGACTTCCGTGCCCTTCTTGCTCTTGAGCCAGCAGGTACCACCGTTGTGGTTTGACCAAGTGAATGCGTTGCATCCAGGCCATGACGAGCAGATCGAGCAGCACCCACCAGCGTTGTTGCTCTGCACGTTGGCAATGTCATAGTTTTGGTAATCAGTGCCATCCTTTAGCGTGCAGCCAGGTGGGTCTTCCACCAGGACTGCCGACGTGGCAGCACCGTTAGGGGCAGTGTTGCCCTTAGCGCTCTTTAGCCAGCAAGTTCCGCCTTGGTAGCTGGTCCACGTGAATGCCCCGCATCCAGATGTCTGTGAACACAGCGTGCAACAGTCCGACACCTTAACGCCGGAGACGGACTTAATGTCGTTGCCGAGATAGTCAACACCAGCAGTGGTGGGGCACGAGGCGAGGCGGCGGTGCGCGTTCATGAACGGATTCTCGATTGGGGAGCGCAAACCGAATGCATCAGCTTGGAGCGAGCACAATGCAGAGAGGAGCGCAATCAAATGAAAGCGTGCCATGCTCGATTGAAACTGGTAGTCGCTGGACTGGGTGGTAGCGTGAAGCTTGAGTGGTAGTTGTTCCGCACTAGACGGTAAGTTTTGAAGTGAGGTCGCGACGACCGTGGCAAGCGACCCAAGTATCGTCAAGGACTCGAATCACATGCGAGTCTCCTCGAGCTGGTTGCGCAAGAACCTGCCACTATCCAGGCACCTCCTCAACCAGCACGTACCTATTTGACCAAGTGCTGGTGTTCAGTGTTTATGGATAGTGCCGGTGGGCACGCGGACTGCATCCAATTCATGAAATATTCTTATCATAAGAAACCTACAGCTCCAGGTGTGCCTTCGAGGCTTCCGTGCTGTCGCTTGAATCTGCGGTGTCATCTTCAGTTCGCGGGAAGGTATTCACGAACCGAAACGAGAACTCATTGTTGGCCATGCTCCTTTATGACATGTCTTCCCGACGCACGAGCGTTAAGAAACTTGCACGATGAGTCATCCACAATGCGAAGGTGGAGTGCCCGGAGCCAGTGGCCTTGATTTTTTCTGTCCGAATTGGATTATCTTGTTGAAGTTAGCCCCGAATAATCATCGGTGGTAAAAATGTATATAGGCAACCGAAGGGTTGACCATCGCTTCGGGATTCAACAACGCCCAGTACGTTCGGTGCCAAGACACTACAGCTACCTGATAAATATGATTCTCATCCCATCGCGCCACTAGGCTGAGCCCGAGTCTCGTTCTGTCCAACTCGTCTCGTGGCCGTCCAAAGCGAAGTACTTACATCTCGTAACTCAAACATGTTTCTGTGTTACCCTGGAATTATTGTAAAACAGCACAAGTTCTAATACTGTAAAACCAACCGCCCAGTATACTTTAAAATGACAATATGACTCCTATCGGGATGTTTGATATCTAAGAAACTCAGATCTAATAGCTGTAGCGTTCCAGAAATCGTCTGGAGATCGTGGAATTGCGTGATGAAGCAAGATTTGTTAGGCAAGACATCTCAATTGAAAGCACAAATGATAAAGCTATCGATTGCCACCTCACTTGTCCATCCGAACTAGTGCTATGAGAAATTCCGGAGGAAATGCAGGGATTGGAATTAGTGTTCTTTGTCAATGCTCATCCAGTAATTTAGGTCGGTTGGGATCGGTTTATTCTCCATCAGATTGACGTAGTCAATGGGGCTCGGTCTTGGGTGTTCCTCCTCGTGTTACTGTTGTGTAGGACGTATTTGTAATCTATTTACTTTTAAATTGGATGCCCACTACTCAAGTGACGCTAGTTAACATTCTTCCGGTAGGCTAATATCATACTAAGAACCTATATTCCGCAATACAAACCATTTCGCGGTAATTCACATACATTGATCGATTTCCGCGTCGGCTTAGTCGGGTGGATTCAATCAATCGTCAATCAATCGAACCCAGAAACTTCGTGAAGAACGCACAATAAGGTAGGAAATTCTCTATCCTTTTCATTCAAGAATTTGCTGAGTTGGGAAAAGATGGTGGAACTGTTGTGTAAAATCGTTGGTAAGAAGGAAATGCCATTCTCGGTGGAAGCGAACGATGACGACACGGTGAGTGAATTAAAGAAGATTATCAAGAAGCAGAAGCTGAATACCTTAAAGAATTAGACGCAGACACGCTGCAGCTCTACCTGGCAAAGACGGTGAACGGGGCGTGGCTGGACTGCGCTGGAGCGGCAATTGTGACGCTCGATGAAGATGGATGTCTACAACACTTCGAGGAGATGAATCCCACGCAATATCTCAAGAACGATAAACACTTCGGAACGGATTTTCAACCGGATGAGGTCCAAGTTCATGTTGGTAGTGGTGCCGATGCTACACAAGCCTCAAGATAGTCAACTTGTAATGGATATATCTATCCTCACCTCGACATACTCAACCTTGAATCCACCCCCATTGGTCGCATTTTGGAAAGCATTACAAGCGGCTTCCACCGAGATCAAAGCTGATGTTTTTTTTTGCTTTACCAGAATTCCTTCTTGGCGATCCGACGCTGGGCTCTCGTGTCTACATACGTCATTGCTACTCACAGCTATTGAAACATTGTTGATATATAATCCATGACGAAGCGAAGAACACACCGCATGTCGTGATTTTCGGTAACCCAGGAATCGGTAAAACGTTTTTTGCCTATGTCATATTGCTGTACCTTGCTCGTGCTGGAGCGACGGTTGTTTACTAGAATAAGGGGTCCAGAACGCGTATATTGTTCTCTCACGATACTGTGGTTCAAGGATCACAGCAAAACTTCGTTAGAATTCTCAATCAGACTACAACATACTACACAATTGTGGATGCCGCCAAGCCTGTGTATTATCCAGCGAAGACGATATTATTGACATTACCACGGCGTCCAATTTTGTGGGAGTTCAACAAATTAATTGTCGGTCTAGGTATATGCCAGTCTGGTCCAAGCAAGAGATTCTGAAATGTCGTGAGCTGATGTATTTGGAAATCCCAGTGGCCATCGTGGAGGATTGCTTTCGTCGATGGGGTGGTATTGCGCGCTATGTCTTGAGGTATGGACAACATGATTACCAACAGGTGTGGCTTGAAGGAGCAATTGACGGTGTTGACCTCGACTGGCAAACGAGAGAGTGTGGAATGGAAGATGCAACTGATGCCGAAGAGTTGTATCGATTGCTTCATTTTCGTGTTAGCAAAAGTTTTGAAAAGAAGTACTTCGTTTTCGCATCGGAATACGTGCAACAAGAGGTCTACAAGCGTCTGTACAAGAGAGATAAACAGAAAGTTATGAAATTTCTCTACATCTTATGGAATTGGCGCTCTTGCAGTGCTTCGTGGCCACCTATTTGAAGGCCATGTGCATTTAGTGCTGCCACGAGGTGGAACGTTTCTAATCTGACGCCTAGTCGACAATAGTGAGGCACACGACGATGATGAATATCTTAGGGAAAGATACTGGGACGACGGCGAAAGCGAGGGTGATGTCGATACTATGGATGTAGATGATGTTGTGATGGAAGACAGTACAGCTGCGACGAGAGATCTCGGCGACGGTGTTATGTCAATCCAGCTGCCAGAACGACCACTTGTAGTTTTCAACAACGACAATGAGATTCTCGTTGCTGATACAACAATCTACCTGCGACCAGCGTCAAAAAATTACAACTCGGTGGATGCGATAATCAACCTGATGTCTTGTTTCAGGTGACTGATGCACACAAGCATCCCTGCAATCAGGCAGGATTCCACAACGTTTTAAAACTTCTTGGAAATCCTGCAGCACCGCGATTATACTACATGCTTCCACTAGACAAATTTACAATTTCCAATATCAAATGTACCGTAACTCAAAAGGCAAGAATATGACGCTGCCTAACTACGTGAACGTGCCCAAGATACAACAATTTGCGATGGAAGTCAACTCGGTGGCTGGAAATTAAGGAAATATAATGGGAACTTAATTAATCTGCTGACTTCTGTGTAACGGGGTTACATGAAGGGGTACCCTAAAGAAAGGGTACCGCCTTTAGAAGTTGATATACTTCTGTGAGTATTTGTTTTAATACTCTGATGGAGTGGTGTGGACCACACTGTGGTGTGGGCCACACTACTGCCACGTAGGTTGAGGCCAACAATTAACCTACCTTTTATATGCATAATTAGGATAAAGTATAGTTAATTAGGAGTTTGTATTACAGGCCAAATGAACCTAATTAACTATAAATAAATCAGTTTAAAATCTACTCTAAACTGGCTATTAAGTCCCCTCAGACCAAGGACTAGTAAACTGCCGTTCACTTAGAGTTTGTATACTCTTAATAGCACGCTTCCTCTAAGCAAGGTGCTCGTGTGACCCCGTCACACTTGGTAGCACTTGTAGTCAATCCACACCTACGCGGGTAGATTGACTACCTGAATCCTCTGTGGCTCCTACAAGGTAAGCCAGGATGGATAGAGGGGAGTTCCCTCATTTGACCGACTCTCAGTTTGAGTCGGTCCGGAAGATGGTGGGCATCTTTGGAGGAGATGCCCTCCGAAGCTTGGCGGCTGCTACACCGACCGAGCAGGTCGAACGCATTGAGGCGTTCGACACGTACGAGAGAGGGCTAATCGCCCACGTACAGGGGCTGCAGACCCCGTGGCTGAGATGAAGCCAGCCCAACCTAAGCCGTTGAGGCTTAAGGCTAATCCTTATGAGGGAAAGGAGGAGGAGAACCTCCACTTCTGGGTCCGAGAGGTCGAGCTCGCGATGAACGCGGCTCTAATCTCGACCGAGCGACTTCGGGTCGCTTTCGCCCTGTCCAACCTAGGAGGTCGGGCGAAGACCTGGGCGTACACGCGCGAAGCGACAACGCCGGGTTGTTTCACAACCTGGGCTCAGCTGTGTCAACAGCTTAGAGCCGCCTTCCTTCCGGCGAACTACGAGTATCGCCAGCGCTCGCGCTTCCTTGCCTGTAAACAAGGGAAGCGTGAGCTGCACGAATACATCCAAGAGATGCAAGTGCTCGCTGCATCTCTGGTGGGGAACCCCCTACCTGAACACATCAAGGTAACAGTGTTCATGGATGGCCTGAAGGTGGGCCCGTCCCGCACACAGTTGTTCCGCGTGCATGCGAACACTATGGAGGAGGCGATCCAGATCGCCCTCCAAGAGGAGTACAGCCACCGACAGGCTCGTACTCCTACGTCGGTGTGGCAAGGCCACAATGCGTCATCAGGCGCAGTGCAAGGAGCTTCAGCAGCTGGAGTTAGCACAGGGCCGGTACCCATGGAACTGGGTACGGCCGTACAGAGCTCCATCCGTTGTTACGGATGTGGGAAGCTCGGGCACATGCAACGTGCCTGCCCTGCGAGAGGGCAAAGGAAGTTCCCTTCCAAACCTAGGGGCTCGAGGGGCCCGTGGCAGAAGCCGCGACCCAAGAGCCAGGGGAACTGGGGTCACCAGTAGGGGCGGGTCGCCCTACTGGGGAAGATCTAAGTCCCCATGGTAGGAGTGCGGACGGCGCACGCCATGGAGGCTTAGCCCCTGAGAGCCTGGGTGCTCTCGAGACGAGAAAGAGCAGCGGCAGACTGCTCGTGGTACACGCGAGTGTCGGGGATATGGAGATCCCTTTAGAGTCCTGATTGACTCTGGGGCGTCGACGAACTTTGCTCGACGCCAGACGGTCGCGCGGAATGGCGACAAGTATGCCGACGCTTTGCGTGAAAGCAAAGGCAGGGGCCAGGTCTCGGTGAGACTGGCCGATGGTACGGTGGTTAACGTACCTGGGGTCCGTATGGACCTGGCTGTAAAGTTTGAAGACTTTGACAGCACGGAGTCGTTCCTTGTCCTAGACATGGACAAGTACGACTTGATCCTGGGCATACCGTGGCTCGAAGAGCACGAGCCCTGGATCGATTGGCGCGGCAAAGCCATTGGGGCTAGCCGGCCTGCAGTCTCCGACAGAGCTTTGGTGAGTAATGTTCCCACCTCTGTTCGGGACTGGGGCGCCAAGGCGCTTATGCGCCCGACGAAGTACTGGGAGTCACTGACTCCAGTGAAGATGTTGCGATGAGCCTCGCAACCGGTCGTGAGACCAAGGCTCATTGCCAAGCGTGTGGGATTGCCACGACGGCAAGTCCCAACGCTAAGAGTCGTCGCGCCGTATGGGCTTCGACTGTGGCAGTGCCGGACGGCACTGACCAGGCGGGTAACATAGGTCCGCAAGCAGCAGAGACTGCTGAGGAGAGCGCTAAAGGCGTCTCCTGTGTGGGTAACATAGGTCCACAGGCGGGTAACGTAGTTCCGCAAGCGGGTAACATTGGTCCGCAAGCAGCTGAGGCTGCTGGGGAGGCCACCGAGAGCGCCTCCGGTGCGGGTAACATAGTTCCACACAAGGTCGAAGAGACCGAGAAGAAGATCGAGAGCGCAGCGTGCGTCTCTAGCGTGGGTAACAGAGTTCCACGCGGGGTCAAGAAGACCAGTACGAGTGTGGAGGTGCCGTTGAGCACCTCCCGTGTGGATAACCAAGTACCACACTCGGAGTCTGAGACTCCACCGGCACGGCCGGTCGAAGAACAATGCCATGTCTTCGACGGCGTGTCCGGTCGTCAAGTTAGGGCAGGTACCGTCCATCTGGAGGCACTGCCAGAGGTGTCAGCACTGCTGAACCTCGAGGAATTGTCCATGAAGGACTTCCTGGCCGAAATGAAGGCCGGAGAGATTGCGGAGATGGTGCTCCTGAAGCCGGAGACCTCTCCTGAAGATTTGAACTCTTCCTCGGTAATGGACGAGGATGTCCTGGAGGGGTTCACGAAGCAGCGCGCAACGCGCTTGGGTTCTGAGATTCTCAAGAACCCGGAGGATCCAGTGTATCCTCTTGTGAAGGAATACTCGGATGTGGTGTCGAAGCACCCACCATCCCAACTCCCGCCGGATCGGGGAGTTCGGCACGAGATTGATCTCGTGCCAGGCACAAAGTATTGTGTCACGAGGCAGTGGCCTCTACCTCGCGAGCAGTGCGAGGTCATAGATGCCTTCTTCGCCGAGAAGGCGAAGTCGGGCATGGTGTGGGAGTCGAAGTCCCCGCACTCGACGCCGACCTTCTGCGTTCGGAAACCGAACGGGAAGTGGCGTCTGGTTCACGCTTACAACAAGCTGAACAATGCGACGGTACCGGCACAGACGCCGATCCCTCGCAAGGATGTGTTGCTGAACAACATGTCGGGCTGTACGCTGTACAGTGCCCTGGATCTGGTAGACGGATACTATCAGATCCTGATGCGGGAGAGTGACATTCCTCTCACCGCAGTGAGCACCCCGAGCAGGATGCTCAGGGAGTGGCTAGTGATGCCACATGGGCTATCGAATACCCCAGCGACGTTCAATCGCTTGGTCACACAACTGTTTAGACCATTGCGTACGTTCGCACAGACGTACTTCGACGATATCTTCGTCCATAGCCGTGCCGAAGGCGGCCAGACGGCTATGGAGGTGCATTTGAAGCACCTCCGTCGAGTGTTTGAGGTCATGAGAGCTAACAAGCTCTATGCCAACATCGACAAGTGCGTCTTTGCAGCTGAGGAGATAAAAGTCATCGGCTGCTTTGTCAGCAGGGTCGGCGTACGCGCCGATCCAGGGAAGGTCAAGGCCATAGCGGCTTGGCCGACCCCGAGGTCGCAGAAGGACCTCCGGAAGTGGTTGGGCTTAGCCAACTATCTTCATAAGTACAGCGCAGGGTACGCTGAACTAGCTCGACCCTTGTCGGATCTCTTAAAGAAAGATGCCGACTGGGTCTGGGAGCAACAGCACTAGGATGCTTTCGGCAGCATTAAGGCGAGCTTGCAGCAAGCGCCAGTCCTGGCCTTGCCTGACGAAAACAAGTCATTTAGCGTCGTCTGTGACGCTTCTGACTATGCAATAGGCTGTGCGCTGTTGCAGAAGGACGATGAAGGACACGAACGTGTCATCTCCTTCCAGCCCAGGCAGCTGAAGGCTGCCGAACGGAACTATCCCATTCATGACAAGGAGCTACTTGCAATGAAGTACGCTCTTGTCAAGTTTAGAGTTCATCTCTTGGGCACGAGGCCCTTTGTGATCTATACTGATCACGCGTCCTTGCGGACTGCCACCAACTCGCCGCATCTGTCGCAGCGGATGGCGAGGTGGCTGTCACTCTTCGCGGAATACAACTTCCGCGTTGAATACAAGCCGAACAAGCTCGACGTGCTTGCCGATGCATTGTCGCGTCGACCTGACTATGAGCTAGCTCATGTCAGTCGGGTCACGACGGATCTATACGATCGGATACGCATGGCGTATCAAGGGGATGAGAACTACACACCACTGGTGCAGTTCTTGTCCGATGACAAGGACGCCAAAGTTGACAGGCTTTCGCCTCGACAGCGGGCGCAGCTCCATCGTTATGAGCTGGCCGATGGGTTTCTCCATTACAGCGTAAACCCTGGAGATCCTCCTCGGGTAGCCGTTCCAAACGACGAGGATCTGAAGTATGACACAAATCTGGAGGTACATGATGCGCCGATGAGTGACCACCTTGGCCGAGAGAAGACCTACCAAACGGTCTCTCAGACATTTTGGCGGACCCGCATGTATAAGTGGGTGGCCCACTATGTCAAGACACGTGAAACATGTCAGAGGGTGAAACCTTCGGGCCACGCCTCGGCTCCACTGCAGATCCTACCAGTACCAGCGGATTGCTGGAAGTCGATGAGTCTCGACTTCGTCTTCGGCCTGCCGGCCGATGACAAGGGCAACACCGGCATATTGGTGTTTGTCTGCTGTTTGAGCAAGATGGTGCATCTTGCTCCGGTACGTGACACGGTCACCGGGAAACAAGCTGCACAGCTGTTCCTAGATAGCGTGTTTCGCTATCATGGTCTACCAGAGACCATAGTCTCGGACAGAGACCCGCGTTTCACGGGTACGTTCTGGGACACCCTGTTCCAATTGTTGGGAACTAAGTTGACGATGTCAACTGCGGACCATCCGCAGACGGATGGTCAGACGGAGCGCGTCAACCGCGTGCTCGAAGATACTCTGCCCAGTATCTGTGCGGAAGCACCTCGATCCTGGTCGGACCAGCTTCCTATGGTTGCGTTTGCACTCAACAATGCGGTACACGCATCAACGGGGTTACCCCGTTCTACTTGAATGGGTTACGACACCCCCAGGTGCCGCTAACCTTGCGGGGAGGCTCCGTGGCCTCCATCGTAAGTGGGGGAGAGGCTCGGAAAGCCTTTTCCTCCCAGGTCTCGGAAATCGAGCCAGAGTCTTTGAAAAGACAGTTGTCGTCGTTTATAGACAACAGGCTGACGTTAATCAGCCGGGTTAGAGACGCAATGGCGTTAGCCCAAGACAAGCAAAAGGAGTACTCAGACAAAAGAAGTCGGGGAAACTTAAACGTGTTTAACGTTGGGGACCTAGTTCTCCTAGACACTAAAAACCTACCGCAAAAGGTGGTTAGCTCTGTAGAGAGCAACAAGTTGAAGCACCGCTTCATCGGACCCTTTGCGGTCCTGGCCAGACATGGCACGGCGTATACCATTGACCTCCCAAAGTCAATGGCGACGTACCTGACGTTCTACGTGGGGCGTCTTAAGCGGTATCACGATCCGCTGGGTCTTCCTTCTCGGACGGAAGAAGACCAAGGTGAGAACTCACCTCCTCGAAACGAGGCTGAGCTCTCTGGACAACCGGAGCTGCAGGTGTCGAAGCCGGCGAGTAAAACGGAGGCTGGTACCCACGCGAGTCATACGAAGGGTATGACGGTACCGAATGGGAAGAGCTTGGGTAAGAGCTATACCCATAAGTCGAGGGGTACGAATACCCCTGCGGCTCATAAGAGGGCGTCCGACCATGCCCCTCATGGCTTAGAGTCTCTAAGCCTCGACGGAGCTCCTTCAAGGCAGCAGCCGGAGCTCGGCGGTCAACGCGCCCATGGAGCTCATGAGTCTCACGACCAAGAGCGTCCAAGTCCTGACGAAGGACCTCAAGGGCCCCGGCTTGCCAGCCTGAGAGGCAGCCTGACCACCAGGTCCAAGCCCAAGGGCTATCTCGATCGCATAAACGCGATCTCGAAGCTGACGGACCTCGTCGCTTAATAGGGACCCCACATAGTACCGACCCGAAGTTGAGGGTCCAGAAGGATAAGGCTGAGAAGGAGCCTCGTACTCAAACGCGTGCGAGAGCTCCTCCTGCCCTCCTTGATCGGAACGGCGAGCTCCACTACCATGTGGAGCGGGTCGTCCAAGAGCGGCGGCGCTCTGGGAAGCGCCAGCTGCTAGTGAAGTGGCGGGGTTACCCCTCGTCACAGAACTTGTGGGAGCCGGAAGACCGGCTCCGGGTTGACTGCCCGAAGGCTGTTGAGATTTGGGATCAACAGCCGGGGCGTAAGTAGTCCGCGGCTTCTTAGCCGCCTTACGGTGTACGGTCCCTGGGTTGACGGAACCGTACCCGCGCTCATCCTGGGCGCTGGACTTAGACTGCTGTCTAAGTCCCTCCATGACGGAGTGGAGTTGCCGCTCAGCGACTAAATTCGAAACTCGATACGAAGATCACGCTGGTCCAAAACATAGGACAGCAGGCGATCTTCCCGGAGTTCTTTCAACTCCTGAACTGTGAAGTTCTTTAGAGAAACCCATCTCCAGAACAGGTCTTCTGCCTGGGTCTGGGTTGCGGTGTTCTCAGGCTGTACCCAAGGGTACCCCCACACGGGGAAGAACCCACCACGGTCTTCCGGTTTCTTCCGGAGACTCGTAAATTCCTTGAGAGGAATTCGGTGTGGCGCAAGCAGCACACACCTAGCGGCCTCGATGGCGTTGACAAAGAGCGGTTCGTCCTGACCCAAGGCACGCTCATAGACGCCACGTGAAGTGCGCCCATGGTTTAGACCACGAGGGGCCTTGAGGTGCTCCAAGAACATTGGAGACCCAGACCCCGCATCCGGTGGGTAGTATCCGCAAGGATACACCGGCGTGGGAGGCACAGGAGTGCCTTGCAGCTGAGCAGTTTGATAACGCTCTTGCTGCTCATCGAGATCATTGGAGATCTCTCGGGGCTCGGAGACAGCCCCCCTTTTCCTCCTCATCTGGGGAGTCGAACAGGGACTTGAATCCCTTAGCGATTGAAGGCTCTGACGTAGGAGAGCCAGGGGCTGCGCGCTTCTTAGCAGCAGCAGCACCCTCATCAGCCCGTTTTGGAGAAGCTGCTTTCGCAGCTTGGGCTCGAGCCTTACCTTGGGCTAAGGTAAGGCTCTTGGCAGGCGAGCTCGTCGAAGCTGCCTTTGCCTCTGATGACTCAGCATCATCAACAGGAGCGTCCTGTGAAGGAGCATCCTGAGAAGAAGATGGATCCTTAGCGGATCCAGGAGAGTCCCCGTCGGGCTCTGATCCCGTGATCATAGGGATGTTGGAATCCGGGGATACCGACCCAGGACTGTGGTCCCGATAGGCGAACCGAGGGTTCGGCCTATCGTCGGGTGACAGGGAGCGCGAGCGACTGCGCCGCGGACTCCCTCCTTGCTTGGTAGCAGCGGCGGTGCGCTTGCTGGCTGCCTCGGAAGCCGCCTTGCGGACTTCCTTGCGCGGAGCGGCCTTGTCTTTCGACTTGGCCTTAGCAGTCTTTGACCTCGCGGTCTTAGACTTGGAAGGCGCCGAAGCGCCGCGGGTGCTTGCCTTCTTAGGCATCTTGAAGGAGGTTGACGTGGAAACCTCCGGGTGTCTTGTACGCGCGAAAAGGCTGAATGAAAGCCTTAAAGCCACAACGGTGGCTCGTCGATGGGTATCGACAAGGACAGGAAAGAGAGCGGAGCTCTCTTCCTAGCTCCTCATTGGTTGGGGGTGTTTCTAACCTAAGTGGGGGAGGATGTAACGGGGTTACATGAAGGGGTACCCTAAAGAAAGGGTACCGCCTTTAGAAGTTGATATACTTCTGTGAGTATTTGTTTTAATACTCTGATGGAGTAGTGTGGCCCACACTGTGGTGTGGGCCACACTACTGCCACGTAGGTTGAGGTGGCTGAGGGCCAACAATTAACCTACCTTTTATATGCATAATTAGGATAAAGTATAGTTAATTAGGAGTTTGTATTACAGGCCAAATGAACCTAATTAACTATAAATAAATCAGTCTAAAATCTACTCTAAACTGGCTATTAAGTCCCCTCAGACCAGGGACTAGTGAACTGCCGTTCACTTAGAGTTTGTATACTCTTAATAGCACGCTTCCTCTAAGCAAGGTGCTCGTGTGACCCCGTCACATTCTGGGTGGGAAGGCACACTTTCATTATTCACCAGCGTCGGCTCTAGGAGGTGTGGTGGTTTCATGGCTTTCTATTTGAGCTTATTCACTGATCTATTGAAGCCTTACGTAAAGTGAGACGTGCCAGTATGTTTGCCGTCTGTGGGTGTTGCTGGCTTGCACGTTTTCAATAATGTTTTCTGCTTCAGTACTGAGGTTTGTAGGTGCTCTTGTGTTTCTTGTGGTAGTGGGTCTCACAACGTGAACTCACACGAGGGAGCTGGCGCTTCCTAGTAACCTGAGGTAGATTGTAATCTGACTAAGCTTGCTCTATCCTACTTAGCTGAGGCTATCTAACTGTCGCGAAACCCGGGGTGTTTCCGAAGAAGGAAATTTATTAATGAGCAAAACGCAAAGTAAAGCAACTCGATCGCCTCAACGGGAGCGCGCTCCTACGTGAACCTGAAGTGAGAGCGTGTCATCGACCACTAACGACGGGAGCCGCGTGCCAGACCTCACTCGATATACAAACTGCGTGCCCCAGTCCAGTCACTTGCCATGCCTAAATCTTGGCATGCGTCCTGTCATCCGAAGTGGAGCTGATTGGGCACCAGCGCCAACTCGTGTTGTAACGCTGTCCAAGCTTGAACTTTGACCGTCATCACGGCGACAGTGCCCTCCAAACCTTGGATGCGGCAGCAGCATCCTGCTACTTGTCAAGCTGAGCGTTAAGTTCGTCATCTTGAGCAGCGCCGACATACTCGTGCACGTTTTCCGGGACGTCGTGCATAAACGCGGTAAGCGGTTCCCACGAATTTTCGACAACCTGGAGTCCGACCCACGAGACAAAAAGTTCCTACCGATCCAGGTCATGGCTGTAGCGATGATCGATAAACTGCTCGACTCCTAGAAACATGCCTTGGTTCGAGACCAGTTCCAAGGGCTCTGTAGTCGTGTTCAGCACTGCGTCGGCGTAAAATTTCAGACGAGAAGCGTGCACATCATACTTCCGTCCGGTGACCAGGTGTTCAACTTTGAAGGAGTGGGCGAGAGCAGCAACCACTTTGAATGGGCCGACCCAGTGGTCCAATAGCTTGTTGTTTGGCTAGCGTTTGTCAATCCTCGACCACAGCACAAAGTCGCCAACATCGAAGTTAACGGGTGTGCCCTTATGCGCCGCCATATCTCGGAGTCGCTGGCGCTCCTTCGCGTCTGCCACGTCCCAATGAATATCGTGCAGTGAGGAGCAAAGCCGATCCACAAAACCACCAATATCGCGAAGGTCGATAACGCGACCAGCTCGTTCACTGCCAGCATGTACCGCAATAGCGTTCAATGCTGAACAGCTGGTAGTCCTGTGAACACCTCCACGGTGGCATGACCAGTAAGAGATGCGACCGGGGTGTGATTCAGGTTGGCTTGGATAGCAGGCAACAGGTAAGGTCATTCGTGTTGGTCCAGGCCATATTCCATCAGCAAAGCCCGGCGTACTTGCAGGACATCCTTGTTTAGCCTTTCGACTGTTCCATTCAGCCAAGGTGAGTACACAGGTGCGAAATGGAGCTCCATCTTCAATCTCGCTGTAAGATGCTTCACCATTTCGTTCCGAAAATGGGTCCCTTGGTCAGACAGGAGAATCTGTGGTAAACCATACCGCGCATACCAGAGAGTCAACTATTCTGTGGCAACGTAGGCTGTTGGTGAGGCACACGGAAACAGCTCGCAGAAGTGAGACAAACCATCCTTTACCACCAAGAAGTACTTAGAATCACCGTAACTTTCGTCAAGGGACAGGAAATCCCAATGCACCACCTCGTTCTTCTGCGTAGGTGTCAGCAGCGGACCATATGGTCGCGGAATTTGACGGGGGCCCTTGAAATGGTTACAAAGTAGACACTGCCGGACGAACTTGTCCACTTTATCGTCCAAATTCATAGCGTAAAATCGTTCCTTCAGCACCAAAGTCATGGCATCCTGGTCACGATGGCCTTGCGAGCCGCAATGGGCGACGACCGTAATTCGGGCGAGCAGATCGTTGGCACTAGTGGGGATCCAGAGGCGGTTGTCCACTGTCACCACACCATACTCCTCTGAAGCGCGCTGCAGCCGCGGGCGCTCACGGGAGGCAGCAATTTGGGCAGTGCGGATATCAGCGCGCCTATAAAAAATGTCGTCTGTTAGGGGACGGAGCGGAGATAGGTCCTCCACAGGGACAATGTGGCGCCTGCGCGTCTGAACAGCTGCCGCAGCCACGACCTCGCGAGCGTGCCACCTGAAACCGATATCAGCCCAGATGTTCTTGTCACCAGGAATGTGATCGATAGTGAAATGAAGACCGCATAGACGCATCGCCCAACGTTGTAAGCGATCCCGAGCGTGTTTTTTGAGCTCCACATTGGGAGCAAAAATGTAAGCCAGGTTTCATGATCGCAGTAGAGACGAAATCCACGAGAGCGCGCGGGGGATATTCGAGGTCGTGGCAGGCTTTAACGATTGGATAAGCTTCCTTCTCTACAACTGTCCAGTTTAACTTGGAGTGCTTAAACATACTGCCCTTGCACACGATCATCTAATGGTTCTGCTCGTCGACAGGTAGGGACACATCCCAGTGCCGGACCTGTGCGACAATGATCGAGTAGCCTGTAGCAGAAGCATCCGTGAAGAGCAGCAACTGGGCATCGGGATCGGGAAACCCCATCAGCGCGGAGGCCTTTACTAGCGACACAACACCTTGATACGCGGCTTCTTCATCAGCCGTCCAATCAGTAGGCACATTCAACGCATTGCGACTGCACCGACGAATTCGTTTGCGTTCAGCATTCTGTTTGGCTTGTAGTGGGCCAATAATTCTCGAGTAGTCAGGAAGTGAGTCGTGTAGCCAATTCGTTGCGCACACAAAATACTGCAGATCGGCGACTGTCACGGGAAGTGGAAGGTCTTCCAGAGCACTGACGCGGGACGGGTTGTCGCGAATACCCTCACTGAAAATGAGACGTCCACACCACAATATCTCGAGCTCAAACAGGGACGACTTCACAATGTTGAGCTTGAAATTAGCCTCGGTCACAGTCTCGAAAAACGATCGGAGCGTTTGCAGGAGCTCAGCAATCGTGGCCCCGAATAAAATCACATCGTCTACCCGCACTAGAGCCGAGTGCGGGATCAACAGCGCCATTGTGGCCTGTACTTGACTCTGAAAGTGTAGCGGAGTCCATTGCTCCTTGCGGAACCCGAGTTGGTGTGAATACGCCATCTGGAGTCACGAACGAAAAAATCTCTCGGCTGTCCTTATGAAGGGGCAATTGCCAGAAACCTTGGATAAAATCGAATCGCGCGAAAACCTTCTTGCCTTGGAAGGCGTCAGCTTGGGCAGCGATTGAAGGCATAGTTCCGGCGATGGGGATGAACATGCTGTTGACAGGTCAGTAGTTTATCGTCAACCGGAACTTATCTTGGGTGCCAGTCTTACTAATTGGGAATACAGCACATGCCCACCGTGCCGAATTGCTCTGCTCAATGGGGCCTTCGTCCATCAATGCCTTGACATAGTCACGGATAAAACCTGCTTGCAGAGGCGCGTACTTACGCGGCACGCTGCGGTATGGCACTGCATCAGGACGCAGCTTGACTCGAAGGGGCTCGACCTTCGCTGATGGGTCTGCTCCTACCGCCTCACGCCAAACATCTGGAAATTCTTCTAGCAGCACGCGAACAGCGCCAATATGCTCTTTCGGGGGTGCATTCCCTACAGCACGTTCTAGCAATCGTTCGAAAGAGTTGATCGGTCTTGGGTCAAAAGGGTGTTCATCACCCACTGGGACCCATCGTCTTCACCGTCAAGCAATGCAGGACCGGCCAACTGAGCCAGCTGCTGCTCGACATCAATGCCGAGTTCCTCCAGCACGTCACGTCCAAGCAGTGGTTCGTCGCCTCCGCCACTCAGAATAAGACACGGCACTGCCCGCAGCCACTAGGCCGGCCAACATCGTCAACGCCAGGTCCAATAGGAGTTCATGATCGCATACGAGCCACCGTCCGTACGCCATTTCCGCATCCACTGACGTACTTAATAGGATAGGTGAAACGGTTGGTTGCACCGCACGGAGCGAGGTCTCGATGCCTTCCGGGATGATGCTCCTGTCAGCGCCAGTGTCGGGAACATAAGGAACAGTGAGGAGACCGTTGATACAGACAGATCTAGCACTTGTCCTGTGTCGCGCAGGCTTGGATCTCAGCGCACAAGCGCGTTGCTCCTTAGTAGCCTTGAAATACTCTCGGGCCTCCGTTTGCTGCGCATCCGTAGGACAGTCCTTGAGCCAATGCGCGCCCTTGCAGAATAGACAACCGTCGTGCGGCGGGGTTTGAGCCGAGCGCGGAGCATGTACGGCTACTGGTGCTGGCGCTGCTATTGTTGAGGCTTGTGCTGTAGTAGCTTTGGCGCCTCCTTGTAGCTGCTGCTTCCGTACTGGTTTGGATGACTTGGAGTCAGTCTTTGGATAATATTCTTGTGATATACGGTGAAACCGTTATTGCAACTTCGCGTGTTCCAGTATCAGATCAAAGAGTGCGACATCATCATTTTTACACTCACGTTTCTCTAACTCGATGGGTTTGGTGATTTGAGCTTTCAGGACTGGAGGCTGCAAGTTGCCAACCAAACGACGGCAGCGAGCATTCACTCTTCTCTTGTAGTCACCATCGGACTTACTCCCAGTACCGATAAGTCCTTGCAGTCCGTTGTCCTCCATGAAAGCGTTAAAGTCCTCGTAGTAACGGAAGGCCCTTGCGTCACAATCGTCCATAGAAAGGCCCATATTAAGTTTTTGCCGAAACAGTGATGTGACATCTGGCACGAACTCGTTCTTGAGCGTGTGGCAGCGCACCTTGACAACATTCATGACGCCCACATCTGTTACCGATGCGAGCGGCTTTTTCAGCACGTACACGGCCAGGTTCTTCAGCGTCCCTCGCTTCAGACAACCCTTCACGGTGGCCACTACGTTCTCGAACGTCTCGCCAGTGGTCGTGCAACGGTGCTGAATCTTTTCCACGTAACGTTCCCACTCGCGGTATCACTCAATGAGAGCAGAGTGCTCCCAGCTTGACAATTCTGGAGCACGGGTGACCTCAAAGATCGGCTGGGGGATCGACATGTCCACGTCGCCGTCGGAATCCATCGTGTATCGCGGTCCTGACATGGTTGGCGATGAAGTTGCAGTTTCCGAACTTAATGCGAACCGCACTTAAGACGGATGCGATCTCCCACTTCGCACTTAGTCGACGAAGGTCAGTAGTGTCTGCGATACAACCTACGTTAGTCTCCGGTCGACGCGCGCACCGAAAAGACGAATTACCGAACATCGGCGTCCGGGATTAACAAACTCGCGTTTCGAGGAGCGCAAAACTAGTTTTGTCGTGAAACCCGTGGTGTTTCCGAAGAAGGAAAAATATTAACGAGAAAAACGCAAAGTAAAGCAACTCGATCGCCTCATCGGGAGCGCGCTCCTACGTGAACCTGAAGTGAGAGCGTGTCATCGACCACTAACGACGGGAGCCGCGTGCCAGACCTCACTCGATATACAAACTGCGTGCCCCAGTCCACTCACTTGCCATGCCTAAATCTTGGCATGCGTCCTGTCATCCGAAGTGGAGCTGATTGGGCACCAGCGCCAACTCGTGTTGTAACGCTGTCCAAGCTTGAACTTTGACCGTCATCACGGAGATACTAACTGTACCAAGAGGTTACTCGTCTTCCGGATACCTATACCAGCTTGGCCACACATTCTGTGCGGCCCAATGCAGTAGGTCTTATTACCAGCCAATACGCCGCCCCGTAGACACTCCACGCTTGACAAATGTTTGTAAGCATGTTGCGCGAATATAACACGAATGTAATACTTTTTTATCGTCAATCTCAAACATCACCCAGCCAAATTCAAGTAGAAATTTTTGCAAGTCGTGCAGTTTGTGTGATGTGCTTTGACAGACCTTCGATTCTAGATACCAGCTGAGCTCCTAGCCGTAATGCTGTCATTAGTGTCGAAGCTTTGCTTCACCTTTCATCTCAACCCACGTTTCAGCGGTAAACTATTGCCTTCCGTCGTAACAATGCTCGACGCCCTCGTCCTCTACTTTCACCATCTTAAGCTTAGTGCTAATCTCTCCGACATCGAACTCTTCGACCTTTGTTCTCCTGTCTGATGTCGTCGCTATCTAAACCACCCCTTTCCTGGTCAATATTTTCGATGTTGTTTCTCCAGTTTGAATTGTGGATGGAAATATTCCACCCGAAATCGTTGGCTAACCAGCCCAATGTGACGGGGTAACACGAGCACCTGCGTTGAGGAAGCGTGCTATCAAGTGCGTACAAACTCTTAATGAATGGCAGTTCACCACTTCCTGATCAAAAGGGACTTAGTAGCTAGTTTCGCTTAAGTATCAGCCTGTTATTTATTGGTTAATTGGGTGATTTGACTTTTTCCTATATTAAGTCCGGTAGTATCACATTGGCTGGCTCTCAGCCACTCGACCTACGCGTCAGTAGTGTGTCCCACACCACTGAATATGGGGTCCTGAAGTGAATACTCTTGAAACATATTTACTTCTAGAGGTGGTATCGATTCTGGGGTACCCATCATGTAACCCTGTTACATTCACTTTAACTAGCAGACTGATAAATTCTATTTTGAAGCCCAGTTTTAGAAAGAATCAGGGGCAAATAAAATGAAAGTGATAACACATTATAATGGCAATACACCACATCGCCCCTGTCCTTGTATGCAGGATTACACATAACTATAAAAGTAGTTGCTAAAATTAATAATTATCAATTGGACGTGGAATAACATTTTGACATTTGTTAAGCAGACAAGAATTGGTTTGGTAATGTGCTCGCTCCTGGTTTCAGACATCCACGATGTAATATCGACGTGTTTCGGCGCCATCATCTCCAATGCGGAGTCTTTTTTCTATTCTCATAAATCTCGGTACAGTAAGGATGGAAGAGTGCGATATCATCATCCATACTATGCTCAGCTGCGATAAAGTTGACATCAAGGCGCCTGTGGGTTTAACCAGCAGCAATACGTGCGTAGTACATTGTCACTTTTTCACAGCCAGTGATACTCACAATATATGGATGTCACGTCGAGTAGCATAACCTATAATGTTCTTGTCGAAGGTAGTGTTTCCGTATAGATCATATGGAACAAATAAATTGCCGTAATTGGCTAAAATAAAAATTCGCTTAGTATTGACAGGGTAATGTTCAAGCACGAGTATATCCTGTTCAAACAGCACAGATTGGCAGATCCTACCGCCTTTGCGATTATGCGGCAAGAACGATTATGGGGGTGAATTGTGGGGTTATCTCGATTACGCGGCTGTTTATGGAGGTATGGTGTTGACGCTGCACAAGTCCATCGAGCACCGGGAGCTACTGGTGCCGTGCATGTACCAGAATTAGTTGTTTAGGTCCGTGTTTCTTATTCTACTCATTGTTAAATTTCCTTCTTCGCACACATGTCCAGATATCGCGACACTTAGGAGAAAACTTCGGCAGGAAAAGGTGATCAGTACGGGATTCGTTATTCAACATCACCTCTGATTTTTGACGCCACCACCTTGATAAAAATGGACAATTGAGTAGCCGAAAAATATTTTTGTCCGCAGCACACCCATAGTTATTATAAAAGTACGTGTACCCATTGAAAATGACATATATATCCCGTGTATCCGTGCTACGAGCGTTTAATCAACGCTATATTTATATACACGACGTTTTACTCGTGGGAATATCACTGTTTTTTTTGCTGAAGGGTGTCATGAAACTGAGTTGCAGGTTGTTATTCCTTCTACGAGTGGAAGCGCATACAAGAAAACTTTGAAATCGGTCGTGTGGTGGTTGCAGTCGTCGCAGCGATTGATGAGACTGGACGCATTCCAGATGCTACCGAAATTGTTTGACTAGCTTTCTGTCGTTCTCAAGTTTAAAGGGTTGGTATCCACCTAGATCCCTGCACACCACCTCTTTTCCTTCGAGTTCTTGTTTGTGTTATAGTGACCGCGCTGCTATAAGCTCGCGGATTGTAAGTGGCTCCAAAATTGTTAGCGGTGGAGGAGCGTGAACAGTATTTCTATCGACCTACCTATGAGGATGGAAGTCAGAGGCTTTAGTGGCAAGTTCGGTTAGTGGCATAAAAAGGTTATGCAAGCACAGTATTCCTGTAGCCCTCGTGAACTGGCCGGTACAGGGTCGTGAAGTGATTAGCTCTAGTTGCTCCACACAATTTAAGTTTGTTCTTGAGTATAATTGTTTCGACACCGTGACGTATTAGCTTCCGCAAAGATGCCAGCGACGTTATCTTTGTGGCTTCAATTTGAGCAAAATATGTGCGGTTCATGTACATCAAATGCTGCGTTCGAGCAAATGTGGTTAACATGTCTCCCCATTGACGAACGGAAATAACATTTAAGGCGGAGTGGCTACCCTCTACGCGTGAGGTGGCTTGACGGCGAACATGGGCCACATCGTCCGTACCGTCATGGACAAGTGCTTTTCCAAATACCCAGTCTGTTTAAATCTAGGTAAACAGCTTCGATCGAGATAGGTTATGCTATAGATGACGTGCAGTCTCGAGCCCCTTTCCAGAACGCGATCGGATTATGTTATAAAATGTATCACAAATTTGGCGATGCGATGGTGAGTCCTTCCATTTTGGACAGAGGATTTTTGGCTTCTCTAGATCGAGGATCTTTGGAAAGAATCACCTTGCACGCGCTTTTACATCTTCAACAACATACCAAGCACTTAGCGAAACTGGAACATTAGGAAATATTTCCTTGGGCGCGTTGAGCAACGCTAGCTCTCTATCGACAAGCAGGACTTGTGGTAGTATGTTGTGGCCCAAACTGAGATCTGTCAATGTCGGCAGTGCTAATCGGTAATATTCTTGCTCCTCTCCATTCAGATAAGCATGACCTACGGGAATAATCATGTTCATTACCGGTACAGCCTCGATATTCAAAAGTGGCATGTTAAACTTATCGTTTGTAGGTACAGTCGAGTAGGGAATATATGGGTTTTGCTCGCGAATTCCAATCGGTTCTTCAGCAGCAAACACTAAATGTGGGACCCGATTGTGCGTAGTACGAAAAGATAGGACGAACTCGTTTCTACAAAATACATCCATCAAAATCACACCCGAGTTTTCCTTTCTAGCTTCGCGTCAAAAGCTTTGTGTCGCTAATTATATACATTTTGATGATGTAAACATGTTTTCGGATCCGCATATATAATTCGCGTAATGGCTGATAAAAACGGACACCTGTCTGTGTATCGCTGATAATCACTTCATGTAGATCCTACATCACATGACTTTGACAATGTTTCCGATGTGCAGATGCGTTTTGGGATAATGTGTGGTTATGCAGCCTCTCAACAAGTCGATCCTCAACGGTCCATTTGGGGTGGCATTTGGCGTTTCAAAGTAGATTCACTCACAAAGGGCAGTTGCATCAGCAGATATTCGTATTTGGTCGTCTTCCGATATTACTTCGTCTATATGATTTACGTATTCTGTGACAGTCGCAAGAGCATATCACGCGTCGTATCTGAGAAGGAATAGCTTTGTCGTGCCGATATTTTGTTAACGACTGCATATCCATGATCTCGAGTAAACTGATCTATAGCTGCAAGAGCGTCTTTTTGTTAAGGTCGTAGATTTGAGCCCAGATAATTTTCCATGTGTAATCAACGACGTTCGGGTCGGTCATCGCCTAGTGCCTTTTGCGTTGATAGCCACGGAGTGCCACCACAACTCGAGATGAAAACATGCTGTGTGCCTGCTTAGATGCTACGGCATAACCATATTAATAGAAGCAGTACGTATTATTTATATTGAACTATGTATCGACGGTCACGGGTAGACAAACACGACCCATGATACGACCAATCATATCCATGAATAGTCTAATCAATATGAGATTTTGCATTTTTACTATGTAAAAATCTAAACTATACGCTTTCAGTATCACTAACACAAATGTACATCGAATGTGTTTTTCCGAAGTTGGTTTTGCACTTCTTGGAGTATGCTACTTTGTCGTTGTTCGCCTTGTGGTTTTGGCGATCACTTCTTTTCAGGGTTATTATCACCGCAGCGGCCATGATATAACTGCGCGCGTTTTTTAGTCACGTCGTCCAAAGAAAACTTGCGCCGGAAGAAACTCAACGCAACACCTTCCCCTTTATAATCATGCACCACGCTATCCGGAAGAAAATTTCCTTGGAGGTGGATGTTTTGCTCCCCCACAGACGGATCGGTACGTGATAGGTCTTCTCGGTCAAGCAACAAGTAGGTCTCCTGGGCACAAATCTATCAGTAGTTGATCTGCTCGTATCGCTGAACCAATTCAAGCTCAAAGCACTGTACAATAAAGACGGGGTATCATATAATATGTGCCGGCCAGCTGTGATGGTATACAGGATGGGAGCAGTGGCATGCGCATAGTACGTGATAGCGACAAAGGTGACATGTTAATCGCCCTGTGGGAAAACTAATTCACTCTATCATTTGTGGTTTTGCTCACTCAGCGCTAGGAAGATAGAGTTCTTCCTTGCGAGTAAGGTTTGCTTCCAACACTCATACCAGGTGTAAGTGGCACTACTAGCGACGTCAGGAGAAAACGGTATAAACACACATTGAGATCCGATCAATACAGCAACGCATCACACAATACACATAGCCGGTACGGGGTCCGATGTTCTTTCTACTGCACTGCAACTGCACGCTGGCGAAGCCAGCGAACCCTGCTGCCAGCCCCAAAACGAGGCCTTCTGGAGGTCTTCTGAAGGTTGTTTGAGTGACCACAGCGTGAACCGCAGCCTCCTCATACCAGAATCCTCCCTCTTTCTCGCCAAGGACTTGTCCGTGGTGCGTCCAGAAGCAACAGCAGGATTATGGCCTGGATGAGCTGTCCTCAGAGGAGCTGCACGCAGACGGCAAGATCGCGTATTTTTCTCGGGTGTTTGTCACTGGCGATCCTCGCGTCTATCGCGAGTCCGTCGTCCTGTGTGTGGATCCGACTAACCCCGAGGTCCACCCCATCCAAGTCGACACGGGGGAGATTCAACCGCTCGTGATGAAGCTGAAGAGGCTTGTTGATCGTACGGGCCACTGCTGCACGGCGGAGGAGGCAAAGTGGCGAACCTTGCGCTCATTCTAGCTGATTAAAGGCACCTGCAACGCTCCAATGCGCTCCAGCGTCTTCAACCGCGCCGGGCAGCGCGTAATTGGTGGTGCACTTGCTAGTGCAGTGCATTTCAATGCCCGAGTGCGCGAGGATCCAGCGGATGGACCAGCTCCAGGCTCGTCGCTGGAGGTTAAGGAGTCCGACGAGGACGTTCACATGTCTAACACTAGTGGGGTGTTGCCGCCGACGGTGGAGAGAAGGGAGGACGATGTGGCGACGCCAGACGTAGCTGCTGCGCCTGAGGATTCGGCTGCAGCAAGACACGTTGAAGTGATTGATGTAGACGCCAGCCAAGACGAGGCGGCATGCAGTCTTGCGAGTATTTCTGTTTCTATTTTGCTTCCGGACGATGGCAGAGCGGCTAGCGCTGTAGCCAAGGGAGCTGGCGAGTGTGAGGAAATTCAGGCCAATCCCCCCCACCACAGACTTGGAATTAATAGAGGTGGATGAATGTCTAAAGTCTATCCCTATGCGCTGGTAGCGTGCCTAAATTCGACACCAGCGCAAGAAGCGGGCTGGATCATGGCAAGTGGCACGATCGCGTAAGCGCCGTGACCAGACGTAGTGTGGAATTACGCGGAGCGGAACGCAAATATACCAGGCGAACTCACTGAGGGCGACAAAAACCATATCAATGCTGCGACTGCCTGGGATTAAGGCACGTCTGCGTGCGTTGCATGTACGCCGTCCGGAGTTTGTAACGCCCTGCCCATCCGCCGATCCCGTTGAGGCAGAAGTACCATGGCCGGCACACGTGAAGTCCGTCGAGGAGTGCGAAGATCCCGAGGACATTGCGATCCGTGCAAGTGTGTTGCGACTGCTTTATGAATACATGCAAAAACGCAACACTTGCTATCTTCTGCACTCCCGATTGATGTGCTCTCAAAGCCAAATGCAGCAACGCGGCCAGCACGCTTCATACCCTGAAACGCTTCGACACCGGCCGTGTTGGCCTTGGTGTCTTCACAACCACATTTTTGGAAGTGGGTGTTATTGTGGGAGAGTATGTATGGCGCTTGTGCGAGTACGCAGTACTTGTGAAAGGGCAGCCGCTAGACGCAATGAAGTAGAATAGCGGGTACATTATGCTCCTCAACGAGCCATCTGTGACCGGCAAGTTTGTCTACATCGAGGCGCTAAAGTGCGGGACTATGACGCGCTTCATAAGTCATGAATGCGACCCAAACGTGGCGTTCATCGAAATGCAGAACCGAACGACAGTGAAGGTGCTGGTAGTCATGATCAAGACCGTGAAGGCCGAACCGCAACAGACCGTCAACTACGGCAAACAGATCTGGTTCAGGTGCGCCTGCGACGATTGCTGGGAGAATCCGAGTGGTGAGGAAGAGTAACGACCTATGGGTTCCAAATGGAGCAGCTCCCGAGGATCCTCGGCATGCTTGAGCTTGCGGAAGAAATTATGGACCGTGCGGTTGACCTACAGCTACCTGTGCGCGCCTTCATTTTGCTACATGGAGTAGCCGAGTTAATGTTTAGCGCCCAACACAAACAAATCAAATATTACGCTGACGCGAGGTCAGTTTGATGGAGAAAGCCTGGCATGGATAGTTGGCGGTGGAACCTAAACAACAGTGTAACATGCATGAGCCGCCTGGAACGAATTGTCTCGTAGTTCTAGGCCCTCAGAAAGTAAGCGCCGGGCCCACAATTAGCGGTCTACCACCAGTATTCCTTGCTCTGTGCTTCTTCCGGCACACCAAAACCTCGCTCCCTTGACTGTCAACGTGGTCACACGACTTGATCGCGAACAGTACATGGATACAAATCCCAAATGAGTCGAAGTAGCTGCATTTACACCACCGGCGGTTTACATCTACAAGCCAGCCGCCCCATGGCTGCCTTCCACCTCCATGCGGGCGTAGTTAGCGCCCATCTGGGCTGAAGCGGCGATTACAATCTCTGTGCGCTTGTTAGGAGCAACAATGATCCGTTTGGCTGGGTGCGAGTACACTTGAATCTGCCCAGCACACAGGTTTTCAAACCGAACGCCTTCAAAGGTCCCTAAAAGCTTTTCTCGCACCAGTTCAGATACGCGCCGCGTGAGGGTCTTTGCCGGAACGACTTTGATGCGGAACGGACGTGGGTTGGAGGACTGGTCCTCGCAGTAGTTTCGTAGTTCTTTTAGTAGAGCCCCATTTTTAGGTGACGCCTGAGCGTGTAGTAGTAGTGCGTTGAAAGTCTCCGCGGGATTGTTGGTCGATGCAAACCCACTCGGGTTTAAGTACAGTTGCCACGCGGTAAAACGACCTGTCAGCCACTGTGACAACATGTACTGCGCGAATGTATGTAGACCAGGGTCATCTAGCCATTTGGCTACAACGCGATCCCGAAGCCGGAGATACGAGCTCTCACTGATCGGGAAGTGTAAGTCGTACATGTCGTGCACGATAGAAGCCGTGACACCCGAGGGAAATCCTCGAATCGCTTCATAGACGTTTTTCATAACGTGGAAAAAACACATCAGTGTTTTGAACCCATAGCACCCACCAAACACAGCGCTCAGGGCACCTTATCTGCATCTCCCAGTACGAATTGGGCCTGAAGCTCTCTACCCGTGATCCAAAAAACAATCTCTTGAGCGACATCAACGCAGGCTGGACAACGACCTGCGTCTCCTGAGATACGATGAATAGAGCTACCACGTAAAACCCACGCGATCGATCTGACACTCCAGCTACCAGTACCGGGGACTCACGAAAGTTCATCTTGTATGTGGCATCCACATGTAAGATGAAGCGCTCGGGAGGAAGCATCAGTCTCATCACGAGCGTTATTGAGGTCAGTCATATCATGAACGGACGTTCTTCGGAGCCGTTACCCACGACTGGCTTGCTCTCGCTGTCCAAATCCCATCCAAACGTGAAGGGTTGCGTCGTAGCCTCGCCACCAGTGAACGCGTGCGCATGGATCCATTCCTTCACGCCGTCGACACGGTCGTTGTTCTCTAGTTTTGTGCGCGCGTGATGGTTCACAAAGTTTTGGATTGTGCTAAGTGCTGGTAGGTCTTCGAGATTCGTATCGAATTTACGTGCCATGGCATGGCGAATCCGGATGGGGCGGAGATGATGCTCGGACAAGTCACGGCAAAAAGCATTTTGCGTCGCAGACAGTTTCTTTTTCTTAGGGGAGGAATACCCGTTGAGTGCTCCCCAACCATGTATATAGATACTGCGTCGTGTTTAAGACAGGAGACTGTCTTTCCGCGCCACCAACAAGCATTCTCACTCTCAGTCTCGCAAGCTTGCGAGCAGCACTCCAACAGCCTGTGGCGTATGTGGTGCGGCTCGACATCTGAGCACACTGTGCAGGCCATCTTGTTGCTCTTGGTTATCTCGAACGCCTTCATCCCATCGAGCACCACGTCAGCGCTGTTGCCGTCGATGCCGAGCGCTGTATCCTGCCAAGGAATCAGCTTCGGCATGGATGCTCGCGCCCTTGCTGTAGGGAGTGAACTTTGAATTGCAGTCATGCATCCGAACTTTGCGACATTATGTTTTTACGAGCGCTGGTTGACTCCGACTAAACTACCCCCGTCTTGACCTTATCCTTTACAAAAACCTAACAGATTCCAAAGACCCTGCAATCGTTTTGTGTTGACACCGTATCGTGTGGTATTTACCCACGTTTCATGTGCTAACGCAGAGCTGTTGTGCATTGGTAACACTGTTGGCGGGGATTCACGCGTTCTCCGACGCCAGTACCCGTTTATGCCTCATGATAGCTGTGGTCGTTACGCTTGATACAAAGTTACGGCGCAGTTCCAGCGCTTTGTGCCCTAGTTGAAGCTTGATGGTTCTCCAGGTATTGTGGGCCGATCACGCCGGATGCACCTAAGGGGCGAAGCCAATCAAGCGCTCGTGAACTAACTGAAACGCATGAGTATTAGCATTCAAATAGTCAGATATGTTGAGGAGATTGGTGCTGTGTCTTAGGTCGAGTATACAACTATTTTGCTTTCCAATAGCCCCCTGACATCACCATGATAATTTCATCGTCTGTACGAAAGCCACCGATAACGTTGTACCCTCCGTTCCAAAAGCTTGTAGATATATTTAACTTGCTGAGTTTGCGCCCATTGTCAGCCTTGGGTTGATTGTGTACATGTACTGGTGCTAATGTGATTGTGGTGTATAATCAGCATGGATGACAGTCCCATACAGAAATATTAGTCAAATTGAGGTCGGACTGATCTGATTTTTAATATACTCATTTGTCCAGGTTGATGGGCGAGTAACTAATATCGTATGATACAGTATATGCTTTGGAGGCAAGCCAACCCTTAAGTGACTGTCTTCGTGATGTGGTAACATGAGCACCTTGCTTGAGGAAGCGTGTTATCCGGAGTATACAACTCCTTGTTCACAAGTCCATGGTCATGGGACTTAATAGCAAGAATAGAGTAAGTTTTAGACTGAATATAGTTATAGTTAATTAGGTAATTTGGTCAGTGATACAATTGCAAATTAACAAGTTTTTTCAGATATAACGCATCTCATTGGTTGACTTGCAGCCACGTGACCTCCGTGTCAGTGATGTGTCCCACACCACTGACCAAAAGTATCCCTTAAGTAGATACTCTGAAGTACATCTACTTCTGTAGGCAGTACCCGTTCTGGGGTACCCTTCGTGCAACCCCGTTATTGTTGATTGTCGTTCACTACGAGTACATAGTAAATAGACTGTTCCACAGTGACCTTACCGTGCTACAGTAGAAGCTGTACACAGTGTTGATTGCCTCTAGCAAGGTAAACGTCGTTGAGTGGGTACGGGAAAGATCGGCAAATCCGACACGCATTCGCTCGTCCGGCCCGTATCCTGCAGGCGGTCAGGTCCATCAAACAACAATAGATGAGTGCGCTCATGGATGGCGCGTGTCAATTTCAGGCATACAAAGTGCCAATACATGCTGACCAAGCAGCGTTAACGAGCGGACACATCGCATGCAGATGGTTGCTCCCAACACGAAAAAGACGCAGAATGGAGGTCTCGACAATGTCGAGTCGATATCAGTCTCGTCTGCAGGACGAACCCTAGTTGAAGTGAAGTAGTTTGAATAGTAAAATGTTGCAACTTGCTAGTGTCGACTCTCAGTAAAGACACGCTACCTGCTCTCGATGCAGCTTCATTATCTCTGCTCACTGCAATTGAGACTTCCTTCATTTTGCATTTTGCAACTCCAAATACACATCACTTCGCTCTTTGTATCAAGATGGTCAAGTACGTGCTTACTGGTGCTGATGGTAACCTAGGAGGCTTCGCTGCCGACTACATTGCTGAGATCAAGAATGACAACGACGAAATCGTGTTCACCAGCTATAAAATCGACAGTGTATCGGATGAGAAGAAGGCTGCATGGGAGGCTAAGGGTATCAAGGTCGTACCTGCCACCTATGACGACATCGACACTTTGAAGAAGGTGTTCGAAGGTGCTGACGCTGTTGCCTTTATCTCAACGTGGCTCATTGGTGATGGTCGTCGTAACCAGGCTAAGAACGTCATCAAAGCTGCCAAAGAGACCGGCGTCAAGCGCGTGTGCTACACGTCGTTCGTAGGCGCTGGATCGGACAAGCCTAATGAGGAAGTTCCGTTCTTGCCGCGTGATCACCATTTCATTGAGCACGAGATCTACGCTTCGGGTCTAGACTACAACATCCAACGCAACTGGTTGTACCAGAACAATATCCCCCAGTTTTTCGCTCAGTCATGGCATTTTACGGAGGATCGCTGGCTCATTAACAGCCATGGTGTCCCTGGTGCATATGTTGCTCGTGAGGACTGTGGTCGTGTGTTTGGTGCTCTGCTACTTGGCAAGCAGGAGAAAAACACGGTGGTCGATGTGACTGGACCAGAGCTTGTGCTCGATAAGGACATCTTCGACTGGATGAACTCCATCAGCGGCTACAGTGGCAAGTTCGTCGACATGCCGGATGAGGAACTGCGTGCTTACTGGCTTGGTCGTGGTTTACCCACCGATGTGTACGGCGACTTCTCTAAGCTGCCTATGAAGTTGTGCATCGGTGACTTGTTGTGCTGTGGTGAAACTCTGGCTAACGGGTCGATGAACAAGGTGACGGACACAGTTGAACGTCTGACCGGCCGTAAACCACTTGGCTACAAGGAGAATCTCTTGCAGTACAAGGAGATTTTCCCCAAAAACCTGTAAACCGTTTTCTAGGTCGTCGCTAGTTCAATAATTGATTGTCTAAAGCGTACGAAAGAAATCTACACAGTGATAACAAGGATTGGTTTACAAAATTAACAAGAATTTTTTTCACACAAAGTTAGTTAACGTCTCCACATCGTGTGTTGAAAAGTGTCCTTGTCACTAGAGCTACAGCCATTTGAGATGTTTGCCATGAGGTTTCGAGACATTGCATTTGCAATATCAGAGCGCTGTCTTCCTAGTGGGAAGAATGCCTTCCTGACTGGTACGCACGCTAGGATTGCCCTGGGCAACCACTCGACACGAAAAAGGACGGATTGCGGTATGGTGCCACAGACCGGCTTGATGAAAAGCTCAAATGCTTCAAGACGCGTTCGCTGGCGCTATTATAGCATGCATATACTCACTACAATCCTCATAACGTAGATACTCAGTATAAAGCACAGGTTCGGTCTACTTCACCGTCAGTGAGTGTGAAGGTCTACATCGGCGATAGCGGTGGTGCCGCAATCATGTTGAAGTGACCTTGTAACGGCTCAAACATGTTGAATTTTGTATGGTTCCCATTCCAGAGCTGGTCAATAAGCACAACTTGCTCCTTCAGATGGATCCGATCCCTCATCTCATGTTGATCAAGCTGCTTGGTCTCTGCCTCTACTGTCGAATTTGCAGCAGCTATCCCCTCGCCGTCAGCCCTCGTCCTTCCACATGTAAGTAGAAACAGGTGCACTCCCTCCCTTCTGTTCGACTAGGAAGGTACAAGTCTCACTCTCACCGTCAGACCCACGTACGTGGCAAGTCTCACTTTGCATTTTGCAATCCAAGGATCAAGTTCCAAGTCTCCACTATCTACAATGGTCAAGTACGTGCTCACGGGTGTTGGTGGTAACATTGGCGGCCACGCGGCTGACTACGCCGTCGAAATCAAGAAACCTGAAGACGTTCTAGTGCTTACGAGTTCGGACATCTCCAAGCTCTCCCCGGAGCGTGTTGCTGCTTGGAAGGCCAAGGGTGCTATCGTAGAGCAGGCTGACTACCTTGATGTGGACAGTCTCAAGAAGGTCTTTGAAGGTGCTGAAGCTATTGCCTTCATCTCCACTTGGCTCATTGGTGATGGCCGTCGTGGCCAAATGAAGAACTGCATCAAGGCTGCTAAGGAGACTGGTGTCAAGCGTGTATGCTACACGTCGTTCGTGGGTGCCGGTTCTGACAAGCCGAACGAGGAGCTGCCGTTCCTCCCACAGGACCACCAGTTCACCGAGCAGCAGATCTACGCTTCGGGTCTGGACTACAACATCCAGCGCAACTGGTTGTACCAGGACAACACTCCTCGCTTCTTCGCTCAGTCGTGGCATTTCACTGAGGACCGTTGGCTCTCGAACAGCCACGACGTCCCTGGTGCTTACGTCGCCATTGAGGACTGTGGTCGTGTTTTCGGTGCTCTGCTACTTGGCAAGCAGGAGAAGAACACGGTGGTCGATGTGACTGGACCAGAGGCTGTCACCGACCGCGAAATGTTCGAGTGGATGAACTCCATCAGCGGCTACAGTGGCAAGTTCGTCGACATGCCGGATGAGGAACTCCGTGCTTACTGGCTTGGTCGTGGTCTACCCACCGATGTGTACGGCGACTTCTCTAAGCTGCCTATGAAGTTGTGCATCGGTGACTTGTTGTGCTGTGGTGAAACTCTGGCTAACGGGTCGATGAGCAAGGTGACGGACACAGTTGAGCGTCTGACCGGTCGTAAACCACTTGGCTACAAGGAGAACCTCCTGCAGTACAAGGAGATTTTCCCCAAGAACCAGTAAGTGGTTGTCTGTTAGATTGGCGCTGAATCTCGAATTCTCGCGTGTTGTAGCTTCATGCAGCTTTGTCAATGAAAAATCAGTTAATAGTCTCACCACCATGCATTCACGTTACCACTGAAAGATGCTAAATAGTTTAACTTCTTGGATGCATATACGTCGACGTTGATATTCTACCTTACTTTCCAAACATCAAAAAATGCTGCACTGTTTCAATTTTTCTACAGCAACATGTACATTCACAGACTTTTTTGTCGTTGATACTCATTTTACCATTCGATACGGTCGAATAGGTACGCCGGAGGACGTGAAAGCCCATTCTCCAGTGTCTGTATCGTCATCATCATCTTCCTCTTCAATTAAATCGCTTTCCACAATGGACTTTGAGTATTGTCGAGGCTGCGATTGAGACAACGATTGTGTTTGGTCTTCAGTAGTGACCCGTGAAATGGTTGCAGTGTCCGACTGCAAGCGTCTTCTCCTCAAACTTGATCTTGTTTTCTGCAATGATGCAGGAACGGGAACTCCGGCTTTGTCGAGGCACATAAAGCAAATGTGCATCGGTACGACACCCACAGCATGCAAATCAATCAACTCCTTCGAAACGCACGATCTGCATACTACTTGGCCGCATGAGTGACAATTCACTCGGTTCGAAAGCACTTGGAAAGGTTTGGTGCACTCTTTGCAGCTTTTAGCAGACATTTTAGACTCCCAATCGGTCTTCATGACAAAAGTTCGTGAGTCTAGCGACTTCCGACGGAAGTGCGAGCAGAGGCGAGTGAGATTCGACCCAAATCTCTCCATGAGCAGTCTAGCAGTGAGACCTGAAGCCCAACCACCAGTTTCTAAGCCAACCATGTACACAATCTTCGTGTAACCTTGGGCGGAGTCACTATTACTACTCGATGATCGTCGACCTGAACGACGGAAGAAGTAACCCGATCGGAACATGGTACACAGCTCGAGACCTGGTCTCTTGGTGGCTTCCACAAACTCCGGATCATCGACGGAATCCCAAAGACAGTAGCCGATAGTCGATCCGTCAATCTGACGGATCATATCGGTAGCCACAGCAATACGCACCTCTCGGTTCATCATTAAACCTGGAGCCTGGTAGCTAGAATATCGCACGTACATGGAATTCATCGGTCGGTCTTTGGTCGGTCTTCGCAGAACTGATAGAACTCGTGCTTCCAACAAACTATCGGATAATACCCGGTTGTTCCGTACTACCGAGTCAGCATCAGATAAGACAAAAAGCTTCATAACTTCCTCCACTGTTGCATGAGTATGGCTCACGCAGCAGAATCGAGCCTGTCCAGGCTTGACACTGGTCTCGTCCATATAATACGAAATGTCCTTCTTCCGGAGTTTGGCTTTCCACTGCACATTGTTGGAATTGCCCGACAGCATTGAAGCCATCACAGTCTGCACGGATTCATTGACTTGTGAAATGAGTTCACGGCGCCGAGCTGGTGCCAATTCAATGTACGATTCGGTGCTGCTGTTGCTGCCACTACTGGCAGATTTGTCACTACGATGACGATCAAGGTGTGGGAATCCTGTTGGACTTTTCTGCGATGATCGTCGAGGTTGCACTGGAGAGCTACTGGATCGGTGATTCGGAATTGGTTTCGATGGTCTATCATCCAAATTCTGAGACTGTCGACGAGGTTGAGTTGTTTCTGCATCTCCATCATTACGAATTTCTTTGAAGTTACGAACACGTTGGTATGGAATCTGTTCTGACCGTCGACGAGGTTGATCAGGTTCCTGAGGACGTTGATTCGGTCGTGACGGACCTAGTGAACATCCAAAATTCGAGGGATTTTCTGGAATCCTCTGTGACGGTTGCTGATAAGAAGGTCCTGAATGTCGTCGTGCTTTATCTTCTGTTAGCTGTATCGGTCGTGATGGTCGACGAGGTCCCAAATGCTCTCGAGTTTGAGATGATCGTGAAGGTTTTTGAGAAGATTCTGGTGGTCGTTTTGATGTCGATTGAACTGGTTGTGACCTTTTCGCTTGTTGTGAAGGATGTCGAGATTGTCGAATGGTTTGTTGCGCTGGTTTCTTGGTCTGTTCAAATGGATTCATGGTCTGGTCGAATGGCCGAAGTGTTTGCTCGAAATTGGTGACGCTTTGGTTTGCAGCATGTTTCGATGGTCGGGTCAATAGTTTAGCACTACTACTGACTCCCCAATTGGGTCCCTGCAAGTCTGACGAAGCATTCGGAGATGTTGTCCATCCATCGTGCCTTTCACTCATGGTCTCCGTTGGACTGGAAGTGAATTACGATCTGGTGCTGAGACAGAGAATTCACTTGTGAAGGTGAAAGCTTCAGCCGATCAGGGTCGCATGCTCTCTCTTGTGGATGTGTTGACCAGGATCAAGGTGCAATGAAACTTTCATCATGAAAGACTAGGCAAACTGTTTGCAAGATAAGCAAGCACAGGCGCTGCCAAGCCCCTACTGACGCCGTGTCATGACTTTGATCTACCACTTCGTTCGACAAAAATGCAGCAAGACAATGGACACTCGATACTCTATTGACATTTCCACCCAGCAGTTGGCACTATTGTCTGAGTGATGACTTGTTGCCAAAACTTGTCGATGTTTTCTAGGTTTCTTGGGAGACAGGTGGAAGTACAAAACATGCAGACGTTGTCGATTTGCAGCAATGCCCGTAAACTGAACTTGAATAATGAAGGCGTCGTCTCTTTGAACAGGGGGGACTCAACCAAAGCACCACACATCTCATGCTTTGTGCCGACTTGGTTTACGTTGGTGTCCAACATACCATGGTAGAATAATGAAGCAATCTGTACTGCAGGCTTCGTCATCTTTTTTCGCGATCGTGAACCGATCGAGCCATTCGCTTCCAACTCTTTAGTGTGACTGCATCGCGTTGTGCTACATAAGACAGAATGGTATGTCTGTCCATTTGGCAAACTTACATTAACCGACTGGTTTCTCTGCTGCAGGCTGTGAAAAGGTATATTCCGTTGCTATCAACACTCTTCCTAAACGGGTTGCATGCTCTCAAGTAGCGATCTGTTCCAATATTTGCAGCTCTTTGCCGAATGGATACTTCCAAACCGATCATGTTCACGACAATGTAACATTGTCAATTGGTCACGAATGGGAGGCAATCGCTAAGACGGATGGAGGCTATCCGATCCAGTTTGAGGTGGTAAACGACGACAATTTTGCGATCTGTACATGACTTCAGCAAGGACTACGATGTTCAAAATACAAACACCACTGTTCGTAGAGATTCAACGCTACCTTTGCATCGTACCACTGCAACGAATCTCTGCAACGCTCAGCTTGACAGCCCGGCGTTACATACACGAAAGTATCACCTAGCACTCCAAGCGATCGTCAAGATGTACATGAACATGCAGAGTGTAGAGCAAAAAGCGTAGTATTGAACTTGTTGAAAGCAAACACCACATCTTTGCGAACTAGTACGAGAATAATGCACCTGAGGTCATACAAGATCTCTTTGGTTCTTGTCTGGAGCCTAGAACTTAACTTGCTACAGCTAGTAGTACAAAAGGTTTGCATTTACAGACATCCAACATTGTTCTGTTAGCTCTACGGTTCTACAAATATTCACGCAGTTTTACATATATACAACTTCGATCGTTGTCTTAATCTTGATGCTCACACGTATGCTGCCATCCTCGATGGTCGAACGGGAACTCCCATTGTCGTAATGGCCCATTCACCGTCATCCGTATCCTCATCATCGCTAGCCATATCGGCGTACACGACCGAAATTGTCTGCCGGAACGTACTCGCAGTTTCGGATTGATGACGTCGTTGTCGTAGACTTGTTCGGGTCTTTCGAGTTGATGAAGGTGCTGGAAGTCCAGCTTTCTCCAGACACCAGAAGCAGACATGAATGGGGACGTGACCAAGTGTATGCAACTCGACCGACTCCTTGGAAGAGCACGACCTGCATACAACGTGGCCACATGCATGACAATTCACGCGGTTTGACAATACTTGGAAAGTCTTATCGCATTGCTTGCAGCTCTTGGCAGCACATTTCGACTCCCACTGGGTCTTCATGACGAAAGTACTCGGGTCCAGGTACTTGCGACGGAAATGGGAACGCAGACGTTCGAGTGTTGATCCGTGCTTCTCCATATGAAGGCGAGCGGTGATACCTGACGTCCAAGCGCCAGATTCCGTACCAACCATGAAAACGATCTTGGTCAGACCTTCCTTTGGGTCTCCACTAGTTGACGCTCTACGTCCTGGGTGTCGAAAGAAAAAACCCGAGCGGAACATCGTGTAGACGTCGAATCCAGGCTGTTTCACAGCCTTAGAGAACTCGAAGTCGTCGACTGAGTCCCAAAGGCAGTAGCCGATAGTTGATCCATCAGGCTGACGGAACATGTCAGTAGCGACAGCCACGCACATTTCTCGGTTCGCCAATGGACCCGGCGTCTGGAAACTCGAGTACCGCAAGTAGATCGAATTCATGGGTCTCTCTTTGGTCGGACGACGCAGCACCGACACAATCTTCGCGTCAATAAGGTTGTCGTAGAGCAATTTGTTGTTCCGCAGCACCGAATCAACATCGGTCGGAATGAAAAGACTCATGGCCTCGTCGACCGTGGCGTGAGTGTGGCTCACGCAGCAAAAGCGCATCTGACCAGGTTTGACACTGGTCTCGTCGCTATAGTACGAGATGCTCTTCTTCTGGAACTTGGATTTCCACAACTCATTGGCCCCGTCGCCAGGTAGCATGGAGGACATGACCTTCTTCACAGATTTTCCCATACGAGCCATGATCATACGACGTTGACCAGATGATAGCCGTCCTTGGGGTTGATTGCTCTCAGTTTTATCACTGCTATTCTGATGTGGTAAGCCCAACGACACTTCCAACGATGGTCTGGTGATGAATTGACGACCCTGGGTCTTCTTCGACTTGTGCTCAGTAGACAACTGCGATAACCTCAATGGCCGTCCAGACGGCGGTGGACGCTGGGGTTCCAGTTGAACTGGTCGTGGACGTTCTTGTAGTTGTTGTCGAGGTTTTGACCGTCGAGGTTGCTGTTGAATCCGCTGAGACGGTCCCAGTTCTTTCGTTGGAAGCGGCCGAGGAAGCTGTTGCATCCGTTGAGGTGGTAGTGATTCCTTGACTGGGACTTGCAACGACGGTCGAGGACGATGTTGACTTGGCCGAATCTCCTTGGAGAAATCGACCGATTGACGTGTACGCGACTTGGTTTGTTGTGACAGCGTCATGGTCTGTTGCGACGGTCTCATGGTCTGTTCAAACGGTCGAATAGTCCGGTCAAAGTTGCTACTTGGTTGATCTGGAACTTGTGAATGCAACATGGCACCACTACTCACTCCCCATCGAGGACCCGTTGTCCAGTTACTCATGGTATTGGACACCAACGGATTCACGAAGTTTTAATGAGACGGTAAATTCGCAAATGAGCTCGTCCGCCTGGTGTTAAGGAGACCGTCGCAAGTCGTATGCTTCTCGAGCGGATGTGTTTTTCATCTTGATGCCACTCCAATCGACATAAATGCTTGATATTGCTTGTCCAAGCACCCTCTGGGTCTCACCAGTTGGTGGTGTCGAGCGTTCGTGCATTCTAGCAAGTCACCCGTTGCGGAATTCACGGTTAGTGCCTTCCAGGGATACAGGTGGGGTCTCAAAACGATCGGATGAATGTCAAACGTAATCGAGACGGGGAGGCCTCAAGCACTCAGCTTCCTTTATTCGTATGGTTACCGATGACATGACGTCCTACATGCTGGAGACGGAGGTGGCGTATGAACAATATACACTGGATATCGCTGTTCGTTTCTCGCTGATCTGGACATGTTGAAGCGATTGATCATGGAAGCAAATCTCTCGTGCATATTACATCTTTGACTCGGTACAAGCTGTGGCAACCAACTGGCAAGCGTGTCAGGCAATAAACAATGCACCGGTGTTTGACTCATGTACGCTTGATTGTCGCCATTGTTATCACTTGCATCCGTGTTACCTGTCCATGCATCTTCAATCATGTCGGTGTCCATGAAAAAGGTCGTTGTGGCAGCACTGGAGATTGAATGCGTGAATTCTTTTGTATCCGTGTCCAGGTAGTTCGATACATGCTTGTATTGTCCGAATGCAAACGTCTTCTTCTCAAAGTCTTCGACGCAGGAGACGGTAGACCAGCTTTCTCAAGACATGAGAAGCAAATGTACATGGATACCAGTCCTACCGCATGCAATTCAATTTCTTCCTTTGATGAGCACGACCTGCAGACCACTTGGCCACAGGCGTGACAATTCACACGGTTCGAAAGCACTTGAAACGATTTCTCGCACTGCTCACAACTCTTAGCTGAGCACTTCGATACCCATTGTGTCTTCATGACAAAAGTATTCGAGTCTAAGTGTTTTCGCCGGAGATGCGCGCAAAGTCGCTCAAGACTTGATCCATGCTTGTCCATTAAAAAACGATTAGCGAGTCCAGGTGTATAACCCCTCGGTTCCATTCCGACCATGTACACAATCTTGGTCAATCCTTCCTTGGGGTTATCGCTTACGGACTTCTTTCGTCCTGAGCGTCGAAAGAAGAAACCTGACCGGTACATCGTGCAAACCTCGAGTCCAGGTCTCATAGCAGCTTCAATAAACTCTGGGTCATCAATGGAATCCCAAAGGCAGTAGCCGACCGTCGACCCGTCCGGTTGATGGATCATATCTGTTGCTACGACTGCGCACATTTGTTGATTCGGAAATGGACCAAAGGTCTGAAGCACGAGTGCCGAACGTAGATGGAATGCATGGGCCGTTCTTCAGTCGGCCGACGTAGCACTGACAAAACTCGAGTCTCAAGCAGATTATCATATAGCAATCGGTTGTTCCGGAGCATGGTATCACTGTCAGTTGTTAGAAAGAGATCCATAACCTCGTCCACCGTTGCATGGGTCTGGCTGACACAACAGAAGCGAGTGTTGACACTGGTTTCGTCCACATAGCATGCTACGTCTTTCTTTTGGAGCTTGAATTTCCATTGCATATTGTTGAAATCGTCCGACAACATTGAGGACAAAACATTGTGCACGGATTCATTCACTCGTGAAATGATCTCGCGGCGACGACTACGTGATAAATTCAGACATTCCTCGCTCTTGGTAGAATCGTCGCTTGGATGTCGGTGGAGAGCTGGATTCTGAGGTGTCTGATAGTTCACACGAATTTTTGCTGGTCTTTCAGACTGTTTGGTGCTTCGTTCGCCTCGTTGTGTAGAATAGCTCCGGTGGTTTGGAACAGGTAATGGTCCTAACGACTGCTCAAGGCGCTTTGAGCTATGTTGACGTCGTGGAAATGTCAAAGGTTCTTGTGGTTGTTCTACTTGTCGAGTTGATAGTTTTTGACGTTGTTGCGAGATCCCTTCGTGAGGAGGCGAAGTTTTCGTTTGGGTGTGTTTTGGTTCTTTTGGAGATGTCTTGGCCTGTTGCACTGATCCATGGATAATAGTCTGCTCGAATGGTGGAAGTGGCTCCTCGAAAGGCCGAAGTGTTTGATGAAAATTGATGTCACTTCGAGGCGAATTGACTCCCCAACACGACTCCTGTAAGGCCGATGTGGCATTCAGAGACATAGCTGACTCACTCATGTCCTGTCAAGTTAAGGAGGTAAATTCGATACTGAGCGCTATCCACGTGAAGTTCTGGTTGTCGTTGGTAGCAGAATTTTATCATTCAGATGTGCTAGCAGTCTTGATGCACAATAAGACGAGGCGAACACTATCTTCAGGCTAAGCAGTCTACATGTATGCCCGTAGGTACAAAATAAATGGAACTAATCTTGGTCCTTGACCAGCCCTTACTGTTCTCTTAGCGAGAGTTCGTCGAGATCTGCTGCTCTTAGCCTGGCAAAGATCTGAGAGAGTTTCGCTTGCGTGGCCTGGAGCTCTACGATCGGACGTCAATGCTTTTCTTCAATTCTTCAAGCTTCTTCTTCGATCAAAGCTGACCAACTAGTACCTAAAAGCACTGCAACATTTCTCGTATAGGGTCATGTTCTCCAGTGACAACGCACTTTGAGGCATTCATCGACTCTGGTAATTGCCATGTGCTACGCTAAACGTGAACAGACTTGCACGTTCGTAAACAACTGAGCAAATCTATGGTGCTTCCTTCCTGACTCATAGCGTCCTGACAAATGCCACAAAAGCGTTCCATTCGGGACCATCAACACCAAAACATGGCTTGTCGTCTTTCCCACGGGTTGCATGCTCTTGATCAATGATCGGTTATTTGGTTCGCTCATTCCATACCATGAATACCTTTTGCAATGAACTTGAGCCTCAAGTCTCGAGGACTCGCTGATACGAGGCTATCCCGATAACACAGCATGTACTATCCACGTCGGACAGTGTACATGCGAGTTTATGATTACTGTGCGATCCGTTCACAAATGCATGAAGCCTACGAACGCTACACCTCAAATTTTTCACTAAGACTAATCCAAGAATGACCATAGAGTACCAGACATCATTGCATTGAATCATTAGCGATAAAACCAGGAAAATCTATAGCGACTTCATAGTCTACTCCCCATTTCAAGCTGAACGGGTATTGTAGCTCCTCGACATCGAGTCATCGCGTAGGAGATCTGTGACCCCAGATCCATCACTATGGAGACTGTCGAGGCTGTCACGAGCTGCAATTGCGAAAAGCCTAAACTTTAACATGCCAGTTTTACTCAAACACTCGCGACAGATTCGAGCTCGTGTGACCACTGCACCTGGAACACTCACTTCCTCCATGAAGTAACATCGTCCACATACAACACCCCCGCAGCTCACGCAATTGTGCTTTTTCACCAACGGGTTAAATCCTCGTTGGCACACACCACAAACTTTGGCTTCGTTCTTTGGTGTCCAATCTGCCCGATTCTTGAACCTTTCTGGATCTAGCTTTTTCCTGTAATACTGGCATACCCGACGACAATTGCCCCCGAAGATGGTCATGTATATTCGACCAGTGAATTGTGGGGCAATGCCTTTGATCTCCACACCAATGAGGTAACATACTTTGGTTACATCAAAGGGTTTTCCTGAATTCCGAAAGAAGAAACCGGAATGCCACATTCGACTGCGAATGATATTGTCCGAATCGAATCTGTCAGGACATTCCGGGATATCCACGGAATCCCAGAGACAATAGCCAACGGTAGAACCGTCGGCCATAGTGATCATGTTCGTGCAGACACAGACACAAATGTCACGTCCTTTCATGGGTGTGGGGGTGTCGAAGCTTGCGTATCGAATGTAGACAGATCGGTTGGGGTTTGACCGAGTAGCTGGTTGTAGTACCGATAGAATCTTGGCTTCCTTCACGTTGCGGTACATGATTCGTACGTTTTTGAGCAATGTTTTGGTGTTGGTGACCATGAACATCTCCATGATGTCGGATACAGGAGCGTTCGTACGACCGACACAGCAGAACCGAGTTAACCCTTTGGCGACGTTTTCGTCTACATAGTAGTTGATGCCTTTCTTGCACATTCGAAACTTCCAGAGCGTTCGAGATTCGTGGTCCCCCATCATGGAATTGACTACTTGATGTTCCGTGTCTTGCATGAGTGTCAACATTTCAGCCTTTCGTTGTGGGGAGATATGAACGACATCGTCGATTCGTTGTGTACGACCGAGTCTACTACTCGAAAGACTTACGTCGGTGGGGACTTGAGATTCATGAAGAGGTTTGCTCGACTGTCGACAATTAGATTTTGACGACCGAAAGCTTAGGACTGTAGACATTGAGGTGGAAGGGGATTGAGTTGGTGCCAGCAAATTGGGAAGTGAACGAGTGCGTGGTCGGAAGAATGGTCGGATGAAGAGAGTTGCCTTCAAGATCATTTTCTCGATAATGATGACTCGAGACGGGTGGCCTACTGTTGCTCCTCACACTTTCTCGTCGTCGTTGCAGGAATTCCGACATCGTCGTGTTGACGGCTTCTATTGTTTCGTCACGCTGGACTGTGCATCATCATCCGTCCAATTGAGCCACAATTGATCCAGTTGCAACCAACTGATGCCTTAGCGAGTTCCTGCTACTCTTTATACAGTTGTGTGCTTTCGTTCCACGTGCCGTCAAACGACCAAGACTTTAGGCAGGAAACTATCTTCTATTGATCTATTGACTCGTTTCGTTTCTGAAACTAGCACGTGATTATGACTTGGAAATAAGCCTAGATTGCCGGTGAGTCTGAACTTCGCTCTGGTCAAAAAGACTGCGAGGGACATGACGTAGTTCCAATCAATGGAAATAAATCTTCCACTTTGGATGTTTCGTGACATGATGATGAAGAGAAAATCGACAAGAATATCTTTGTATAATTTGCACTACGTGGTGGGCATGGAAAACTACAATTTTTTCATTGCATGAATGTGATTGTAACGGGGTTACATGAGGGGTACCTCAGATAGGGTACCGCCTCTAGAAGTAGATATACTTCTGTGAGTATTCGTTTTGTGGATACTCAGTCGTGGGTGGTGTGGACCACACCATTGCCACGTAGGTCGTGTGGCTAAGGGCCAACAACCAATAGTATTTGAACTTTTATATGCATATATAGAAACAAATATAGTTAATTAGTAAATTGTATTACAGGCCAAATGACCTAAGTAGCCATATATGAGTCTGTCTAAAACTTACTCCCTTCTGGCTATAAGTCCCCTAAGACCAGGGACTAGTGAACCGGCGTTCACTTAGAGTTTCTATACTCTTGATAGTACGTTTCATCAAGCAAGGTGCTCGTGTGACTCCGTCACACCAATTCATCACATCATACCAGATTCTAAAAATGGGTGCGACTTAACTAAGAGTAAAAAAGATTGCGATGCGAGCAAAGCCAAAAATGGGCAGCCGTTAGAGTAACAGATGATTAATTACGAATTGAGCATCGAATGGATGACTCTCGAGTAAGCGTCTGAGCCATCCGTTCATCTGCTAGTGTTCGTTGCCAGTACTATGACCATTTGTGTTTAAACAAATCATTTTCGTATTTACATTCAGCATGAGCGGTGTCAACTCCGACAGAGGCGGCGAAAGCGATTTTCTTGCATCGTCACATTAGAGGCTTTTAGAAGGAACGACATTTGAAATCACGTAGTCAAATACACGTAGTATTGATACCGTTATTTGATACGTGTTCTTGAAGGAGTGTTTATGTTTCAGCGTTACCGTTAAACAAAATCACGTGGCAAAAAGCGGTATATTTCTGAGTGCGGAATCGGGAGTGATGATCGAACAAAAACTTCAACTTAGCAGCTTCAACACGGTGCTGCAAGACCGAACCATGCCCGAATATGAAGCGACTTCGAGCTGCCGATGACGACGAAGCGGTGCTGCTGCTGCTACCGACGCGTCCGGCTAAACTTCCCTACCGAGAACGCGTTCTGATCCCCGAGTTCCGGCTGAACATCCTCGCAATGTCAGACGGAGAAGCAAGGGATCAGTTTCGCTTCACTGTTGGGGAGCTGACACTTCTGGCCAAGTACCTGAAGCTCCCGGATACTATACGTACGCGCGAAGGCGTCCGTAGCAACGCGCTGGAAGGGCTCGGCGTGTGTCTACGTCGACTTATGTACCCCAAGCGCTGGATCGGCATGGCCGCAATGTTTGGAAGAGCGCCCGAAACGCTGTGCCCCATCTTCTACTTTGTTGTGGAGTTCCTGGACGAGAAGCTAGCGGATTTTTTTTCTTTGATAGAACCCGCGTCATTCAGAACGTGGATCGCTATTGCGCAGCAATTGCTGCAAAGCCCCAGGATCCATTGAAGGTGTGTGGGGGTTTATCGATGGAACTATTCGGCCAATCTGCCGACCAAGCAAGGGTCAGCAGGCCATGTACAACGGCCACGAGCGCATTCATGCCATGAAGTTCCAAATGGTGGTCACTCCAGATGGCATCATGTCGCACGTGTTCGGCCAGTCGATGGCCGTCGACACGACTTATTCATGCTAAACCAAAGCGGATTGAAGCAGCATCTCGAAAACAACTCGGCGTTTCACAACAAACTAATCTACAGAGACCCGGTGTACGGGTGCGCTAACGTGTTCTGAAGCCCGTACATAGGTTGCAGAGTCAACGCGCCGCAGAAGAACCTGAACAAGGCTATGAGCGCTGTCAGAGTGTCGGTGGAGTGGCCCTACGGAGAAGTGACCAAGTATTACTCATTTCTGGACTATAAACGCCACCAGCGTGTTGCGATTACGCCGACTGCGACGCTGTACAAGCTCGGTGTCTTCTTTACAAACTGCGTGACGATCGCCTGCGGCTGAAACGACAACTCGAAGTACTTCCGCTGTCCGCCACCCACGTTCGAGGAGTACTTGCATAGTATGCTTAGAAGAAATGAGCGCATAGCGTAAAACGTAAACAAACCCAGAAAACCAGTTGATTAAGATTCGCTTACCAAAATGAATTGAACGTTTTGCCGCTTCGTTGCTATCGCATGTTGCGTTGAAGTCAAACGTTGGCTTGAGTACTCGGATTGAGAATGGGCGGAAGGTTCAGCTGATACTTGACTTGAGCAGTTCCAACTCCTCTCGACGCACTCCATGTCGCTTCGACGAAGGTCGACCTCTTCAGACCACGTTTTAGTGTTAGCTTCAGCTTCACGCTTGCGAAACTCAAATTCCTCCTTCCAGCGAGCTTCCTCCAATGAGGTTTGTCTGCTTAAAGCTGAGCTCTTCACGGAGCAACCGGTACTCGTCTTCGTGACGCTTGCTCTGTTTTGCAATAAACTCGACTGTTGCTGCGTTGACTTCGGCCGTCGTAAGACCCCCTCCTGCCTGGTATCCGCTGCCACGGGTAGATGTAGTTGTCGTAGGTGAAGCTGTATCACTTGGCCGGTAGGAAGTTTCATCAGCGCTCGCGTCTCTACTGTCACTTGCCACTTCGCCGCTTGAACTGACGTGCCCCGTCGACTGCGTCGTTTCAGTGCTTGCTCTCGAAGACTTTCCCCGTCTGACTCCAGTCGGCCCGATTTAGCTTGCTGGCCTGCTTTCTTCTTCTTCTTCTTCTTTGCTTCGACTCCTTTTAACTCATCAACAACATCTTGGAGCAAGTGCTTGTGCTCTGTATATTCCTCTTCAACGCCTGGTTTTTTTCGGTACGCACAGTCGGTGACTTTAAACTCCTTAACAAGCCGGAAGAAACGCGTCTTGACAGTCCTCGCACAGAGCTCCGTTTCCCAATGCTCATTCAAATTGCTAGTCGCCACCTCGTAACGCTCGCTCACAAAGCCGTGCTCGGCAGCATAAGGCCGAACGTTCAGGTCTTCCATGAGCAAATCTAAGTCCTTCGCAGGCGTGAAGAAGAACTTCTTTGGTTTGGGGTTGGGTTCATCACCGTCGGCACCACTACCAACAACTGATGCTGATAGCTTTCTTGAGTGCCCCATTCGCTGTCTCGACGGCAGAGTCGTTTCCGGGTACCTCACCATCGTCTGCCACCGCCTCTTCACCCTTCTCCAGCGTCCTTTTCACCGGTGGGCGTCTGCTCGTGATCCTTGTAGCATTTGATTTGTAGCTGATCGTATCCTTGGTCTCGGCGTGGGTCTGTGTGCCCCTCTTGATGGAGCCACCGCGCTTGCGTTTTGCTTTACCATTGGCATTGGTCTTGGCTTGTCCGCTCTTACCACCATTGCCGCTCTGTTTGGATGCAACGCGAGATGTGGGAGCGTCGTTTGAGCTGGATTGCTGGTTGGTCAGGCCAAGTGCCTCAGCGCAGCGATGGGAGCACACTCGGATGTCTAGAGCGCCCTCGTGAACGGCATTGGAACACATATGATGCACCGGGTTCTTGCAGGACGTGCAGGCGGCCACGGCGAGCTCCTCGTTGTCGCCTACGAGGCAGTCTGCGAGCGCGCACTTGCCTCTCATTATTGCTTTACTTGACTCACGTGCTTTTGAAGTTGTGAAAGCGGTAAGAATGCGCACTCGTACCGTTCGACGAGAACGAAAAACACGTGCGAGGCACCACGAAAAAAATGGTGGACCACACTACGTGTTTTTTGCACCGTTTTTATCGAAAAACGGTGTTTCTAAAAGCCGCTATTAACAGTTCGGTGAAACTGATTAACTGCTGCGGCGACTTTCATGTTAGCGATGGTTTTGCCACTTTCAAGGAGGCCAAAATAGGTATTGACGTGCTTGGTGGGTCTTATCAGATTGCCTACAATTTTATGGCACATCACCAAAGACACACGTATATATAAGACCCAAAAGCATTCTGATTGTCCCAAGTTTTTGCGCTCATAGAAAAGGCTCGATGAGTCAAGCCGTCCACAATTTGTTCTAGAAGAAAAAGCAAACATGGCGAAATGAGCGACATCGGATTTAACGCCGTGGTATTCCCAGTTCATATTTAACGGAGGTTGAAGACATTATCATGGGGACAAGACCGAAAAATTGCAAAAAATATTCGTTGTTCAGATGGCCCAAATCGAATGTAGCACTTTTCAACATAGACCAAGTTCAAAACCTACAAAGCCGCTATGCAAAAGAAACTGGCTAGTACGTAGTTGCTGCAATCACATTTGACAACATCTGTGTAACACTGTTTTGCATTTTAACTACTACAGGAGGGTGGGATATCAACAATTTTACAGTGCTGTTGGGATGGACTAATCGCTAACTTTGCATGTCGCGCTCCGATGTGTTTGGTCCCGGTAGCACACATGGTCATCCCGGTTCTGAGAATGGTGCTACCACTTTTGACAAGCAGACCTGAGAATTCAAACACGAACCAATCGTATACGAATACTTCAAGCATAGCATAGTGAATGATGATGGTAAAAAGGGAAGATATTTGGCCTAGTACTAACTTCACACCATATATTTCACAACATCGTAAAATTACGAGCGTAAAACCACGGGCGGCATAACTTGTCGTCATGAAAGTTTTAATTGCTGTGTCCGCACTATTAGCTACAGGAGATCGCTGATGAGGAAGCCTCCTCGCGATATTACAGTTCACAATATTGAGTTACATTGTGTGTCGACCCATCCAGTGCGCATTTTAATGACTTCACCTGTTGAATCGTTTATACCATCGGCCGTGATATAAACGCAGCACGTATGTTATTGACATCATCCATCTGAATTGCTTTCACTCTAATGCACGGATGTTTAGATTATCTCGGTGAGGGAGAAGTACGCTTGAGACTGCGTTATGTTTTCTCGGACCGGGTGGCAATGCTTCCACGTGGTTGCCAGCATGGCGTTACTAAAGGAAATTTCAATCACCGACATGATGAAATACCTACCAACGCAAAAACTTAGTGGTGGACAACGCTAAAGTCCTGGGCTGCTCCACCGAGGGGTAGATAACATAAATCGGTTCATAGTCAACATTCATATCAACTGCGTTCTCAAATTTTCTGTGAAACCACTTCGCTGGAATGTCATGCATGAGTTCAAGTTACAGTATGATGACGGCCCGGAGCTGGATAAATGCTTTTTCTCGGCTAAATTGTATCGTGGGGCGATGCCGATGGAATCTTGATTGGGATGGTGAAACTCTCTAACGACACCCAGCTCAAAATGGATTGCGAGGAGCTAGCGCAATGTGTTATTTTTGCCTATACACGACGTTGCCGGAGTAAAGATTAACAGAGAGGAGTACTATAGTCATTTGCTGAGCTTGGGCTTACCTTGTATACCCGGCGATGAGCAGCTTGCACTCCCTCCGGTGACTTGGATATTCCTAGTGGGGATCGTCGAGGAACCGTATGGAGGGCACTCGAGATTGTCTGGCGGTCACATGGGAATCCTTCACGCGTCCACCAGGCAGTAGACGCGGATAAACCTGACATATATCTTGCTCCGTGATGGGGCTATGTCCTTCAGTGTTTATTGGCTTTTCCGTGCTTATCGCCTCCCATGGTGCCGCTTGAGGGTCTTCTGATCGCACCCTGGTGAACGGTACCAGTGATGATCGTCTCCTTCTATTTGAATGGCCTTGGTGTTGTCTCGGTCGTCAGAAAGGGCAATATACGTTTTCAGCAGGAAATAGAACGTGACTACAGTGTACGTATGGCAAAAACCTCGCGCGCTTCCACGGCGTTTCTTCTCCAGCGCGGCGGCGGCATCTCAGTCTGGTGTGACTCATGTAGCATCTAGACCAACCTCACTATTTGCAGGTCAAGCTGAAAGGGCGATCCAAGGTATTTACAGCAGCGTTTCGGTCGCTGAAGTTCACCAACAAGCTGGTAAAAGAGCCGAGAATGCTGGCGAGCTGCTGCCCACTGCGATCTCAAGTGTTATACAGATGATAGGAGAAGTGAAGCGAGTGGATGTGTTTCTGGATGTGGGGCCGGGGTTCGGTCATGTTGTGGCGCAGTTCGCGCTTCCAACAAAGGCCCATCGGTGTTTGGACATCGCGAAAAGGCGTGATGTTGTTAGCACAGGAGCGATGTGCATGCAGGCATATGTGTCATGGCTTGCGCATCTAGGTAAGGTACTCGTTCTTGCTGGTGATATTCTCGATACCCCACTCTCGACGCGCGACCCATTTCAAGCAGCAACAATGATTATCTATTCACGGAAGCAGCGAAACTCGTTGTTTGAGAGGAGCTAAGTCGAATGCCCAAGGCTCGATTGATAGTGTCAACATCGCAGTATTGCCCTCGCCATAGAAATTCATGCAGGAGTTCTTTTTGTGCGTGGTGGTAACCATCAGATATTATATTGGTCGTTGTAGCTGGAAGTCCCAGCTTGTCCCTATCTACACGTACCACCCGAGACACCAGAATCGTTAACACTTGTTGGCGACCGTAATGCAATGCAATCAATAGTTTATTCAAGACAACTACACGGGAACTACATGTAACATTCATATATATATACGGAAGTTAACATTCAAAAATTTGCCGAGCTACACTATTCTGTTGAGGCTCTGAAGTTTTCTTTGTCTGAGTGCTTTCCTTTCTATCAGTGCTTGGGCAGTGCTGTTCCTTTAACGTAGCTAGCTGTGACGATCTGCGCACATTTCTTTTGTCGTGAAGAGACCGTTCGGAAGGTAAAATCTGTGGAACATATCCCAGCACGTTCAAGTGCTCGGAGGGCAGGTATATGGGGTCTCAACATGGTCGTGCATTACTCGCACAGACACACTGAGTGCGTGTGGCAGAAGTAGGTTACTTCGGTAGGATATCTTCCTTCGTACCGACGGACAATGCGCCGCGATTCTTTCTAACGTCATCCTTAAACATTTGCTTTGACGACATTGATTCAAACTGTTTTTTGTAGTATACCACTTGACGAACGATATCCTCCGCTCAATGGTGTTGTGCTTGGTTTTGCTGCCGTGTTTGATAAATCACGGTGGCTTGTATATGCCATCCTACCGTCACTGGGAGCACATTTCCATCTTCCAGAAATCAGCTCCGATATCAATTCAACCATAAATTTTCTGTGAGGATCCCGAGTCCTCGTCGTGTGAAATGCCATTTTCCGCGAGAAATACGCATTGACTTGACACGTGCAAGATCCACGAGAGCTAACGCCAATTTCTTATGCCATCGCTTGTATGAATGTCCAGCAGCTAGTGAAATCTAGCTGTCAACTGATCTAGGCGATCAACGCCTTGTATGTGTTGATTATATTGTAAAATACAAGTAGGGGCAGGAAATTCGCGGTTCTCTTCCCGAATCCGACGGGTCACGGTTGTAGGCTTTGATCCATCGGCATTGGTAACCATAGTCACAGTGCTACCGTGGCACCAGAAAGCTTCAAGACTGCTATGGTCCACTGCGATTGACTGCTGAGAATCTCCTCGACATGCTGTTTCCTTGTCTAGAATTGTGTGCTTCGGAAAATGCTTGCTTCCACTGTCCTCCTAGCATATAAACCCTTTCGTCGGAGATCTAATAGTAACTGCTCACTTGTGTAGTAATTGTCCATGTTAATGAATTTCCGAGAGTAATAGTACGGTCTCACCACCTCCAGTACATGCTTCCGAACTTGACTGACTTTCCCGAACTCCTCTCGAAGCTGTTGAATTTCACCATGGGTAGCCAAATCTTGAAGACGATTCGCAATACCGCTCGTGTTACAGTGAAGTCGATAATTCAGGGCTATCCAAGTCGTTGCGCAGCACACCACGTACATGCGAAAGTGATACATGCCACCTGGCTTTTGTGGGTTGAATACAATAAGGTGCCGCCCCTGGCGAGATCGGCGCGCCACACTAGCTTCATCCAAAGCGACGTCACGACCCACTACTATATATCGATCACCTGTACTTTTTAGCAGATTTAGCAAGGGGCGAATTCTTGCGGCGGAGTCACGCTCCACAGATCCCTCCGGGTCTGCCCGAAAACTGAAACAGCGGTGAAACAATTTGAACCGGTTCAAACCCATGATATTGTCGAGGTTTGTCAAGGCGCCGCCAAATATACCATCTTCCGTCTGTGGCCCCCAGTAGTTAGAGTACTCTCCTTTACCAGTTAATGCCATGTAAAACATGTTACCCATGAATATCATGAGTTCTTCGATAAATGAACGGCGTTGTGACGCAACCATTTTTTATGGCAGCATTCGATTTGTCTCCAGCACTACTTGGTTCCAGAAGTAGAGTGGCACATAAGCCAAGAAGCTGTATGAAGCTGAGTGTGCAAATATGTGCCGGTACTCTGGCAACAGCCTTGTTGCCGTATTTTTGTCATTGCTTTCGTAAAGGTCATTGGGGGCGGTCATCTCAATATCTGGTTGAAAACGCATGTTTATCGCCGCTTCAACCTCTGCCAGGCTTGCAGGCAGGAATCGGGCAGAATCATATATTTCGTAGTGCTCACAGTGCACGTCGAAACTTCAAAATCACCCAGCGGTGCGTCTATTCTCAACTCTCCATTCGTCGCATTGCCCGTCGAATCACGCCATGCCGGATTATTGGGTAGGAGCCTGAGCGATTGGTAGTATTCGATTCCGCGTTGAGCAGCCGCCACGCTGAGATTAGCCACAGCATTCTGGAACGCCAAGTGTCAAACCACAGTACTTAGAGTATACGCCCGTTCGTTGCCCGTTTCACACGCCGAACTACTCGCCCAACGATATAAGCCGTGCCCACACAACCGAATGTCTGTTTGCTCATCCACAGTTCTTTAACTGGTGCAAAGGCAACATACTTCGTCACAAATAGCTCCTCGAGCATTGGGGCAGTCATTGCTCGAGGTGTACTGTTTGGAGTGGCGTCATTTCGCTCGGGTGTGGTTCCGACAAGAACGGCGGCACGATCTTCAACACTCTGTCCAGTCGTCACGTTGTTGATCACACAAATGGGTTTGCCACAGACATCTGTAGGAATAGGCTGGGCACAGTAGTTGCTTGAGTCGATATTTTTGCCACGGGCTTTAGCTACACTCACCAGTGGTCCAGCATCAGCATGCGTAAGTTGGTAGTCATCACCACCACGGCCGCTCCACTAATTGTCTGATGTTCAGCATCACTAGTGGCAACAATACCAAAGTCACGGCCTCTACCACGACCACGACCACGACTATAGCCACGACCACGTCCGCCATGTCGCACTAAACCACAGCTCCCACGCGGAAAAACACTATCACCGGCACGTTTCCCACCTTTGCCACCGCCACCCCACCCACGGGATCGTTCACCAGCACCGTCGCCTCCATCTACGTAAAACCAATCACGCACACAACCTAGTTTAGCATCACGATTAAACCTTACTCCACAGCGGTACGTACTACCACATAATGCAGCACAATTAGCGTTTATCAGCTCCGCGCTACCATCGCATCACAGCTGCCTACAATAACTATTGCCAGCGTCATGAACTTCTTTCTAACGATTATGAACTGTACAGGACATCGAGTCTGCTAGCACAGGGGAGTATGCGTGTTAAGCCGAATAGATATAGATAAACCCACTTTTTAAAATGAAATCCTGGTGTACGGATTCTTCACCCAGAAGAAAGTCTTCACCAGCGTTTCCGTTAGCAGGGCGACCTGGAAGCACAAAACGAAGTTTGTTGTCAAGGCCACGCGGTGGCTTTGATGTCCATCCTGAGCCCTTCAACTCTCGCCACACACTACAGAAGTCAAGGTTAGCTGCGAGACTGTAGGAAGCAGTGTCATTCGTGACTTGCTGTGTCCGTCGACGCTTCGGCTTCGCTGGTAGGGCAACCTCTCGCGCCAGCTTCCCCGCCATACCTGGCGGATCGAAATCTGGAAATGAACGGCTCGGGATCAGTCGGTTTCAATATTATTTATGCAGAAAGGCATAATATCTTACATAAATATTTTTTTAAAATTGAAAATGCAATTAATATAACAGTGTATTCATTTGCGTATGGCCAAATCCACACAAAAAAGTTTCATTACGCATACTAAAAGTAAGATAGACGCCAAACTCGGCGCGGGAATTTGCGCGCCTGATTCGTCTCTGCACCGAGAATAGCAGAGAAATTCACGACAAACTTTTATACTGTTACTCCATTTTGATTGGCTGTGCAGTACCCAATCAAAATGGATATGACTTTATGGCCAATTAAAATTGAGTTAGAGCAGTACCGTACTTTTGCATTTTGCTTCCTTTTACGATCGTTCGTTCGCTGCGGGACCCACAGGGGTACATAACCGGAGAGGCCATCACCAGCTCAAAAGGTAGCAAAATGCTTCCTTTTAAAAACGATTGTGCTAACTCTGTAAAGTATAAAGTGAAGGTAGGTGGATCGCGATAAGGTTAAGACAGATAAAATCGATAAATCAATTCTGTTGTCTTGAGGACCGCGAGATATTAGATTCGTATTACCACCAAATGCATTAAAATCGTCCAGTAACGCACGTAACTCAATCTTTGATCTTGAAGATATATCAAACCTAATTGAAAATTACCATTACTTGCAGAGGGTTAGCGTCGAGTGTTTGGGTGGTTTCAAGTGTAATTACGATACACTTGTGTTAGCAGGTAAGCCCTTTTTGTGCTAGCGACATCATGGATGACGTTCGTGTGAGGAATGCGCCATACGTGATGACGAGAAATTGGTTCTTGTAAGCCATTAGAATTCGCGTATCACCTTTTCATGCACCAGCAGTAGGAATCATCCCTGATCAAGTTCCTCAACTGCACTAGAGAGAGAGGCAGACGATTCTATTTGGTCTGTTTATCGACGACTAGATGTCTTGTTAATCCTCAGCCTGGTTAACAACGCCGGTTCCGTTTTCGGAATCGGGGGTTGTACTAGGTTTGTCTTGGTCGGGACTTTAGCTATAGGTTGGCGCTCGAGGCTGTACTGTCACAGGAGATTCCCCAACCGCACTACCACCACTTTACTAGTTCAGTTTGATCCTGTACCTGACCCCAACGTAGTTGAGTGATTTTTACCTCTAACACGTTTGACATCAGTTAATATGTCGATTAGACCCAACGAAAAATTGAAGAATTATAATCAATTGTTGAGTCCGCCAGCATCTACTGGTTTTTGCTGGAGCTCATTGAGCCACTTAGCTCACTAGGTTGGTATTTCTCAATTGGACTCCTGGAGCAGAAGAACCCAAGCGTACAAACAACTCAACACGATGCATGTTACCAAGTGCGTTTGCATCCTCGTTGTCATCGTGTTGAGTGTGGCTCAAGTATTCGCGGATCGAGGCCCCTACTACCGAGAAAGCCCAAGGCCGGGGAGTTCGGATTCCGAACAGTGAAGAGCTAGAAGATTTCCGTCCATAGACATGGGAGCAACTAGCCCTAACAAGGAATAGCATGCTGCGGCTTCTTGAGAAACACCATTTTCAAACCTTGAAAAATCTAAAACCTTTTCAAACTCACCTCATGTATTACATCGAATAGACCTCAACACAGTTAGTGCAAAACGAAAGCAATACATGCATGTGATACTATAATCACCGCATTTTAGACATCCTCTTCACTTTGCTTGTTTCACCACGAATGATGGTAATGCGTGAAAGAGCTGAAGAATTAATGAGTCAACACAAGATACACCCACAGACGGAAAGCCCTTTAGCGGTCAGTTTTACTTTGAGCGTGACGTATCTAACAGAACTATAGCGCGATGTATGTAACAGAACTATTGCTAATCACATCGGCATTGCATGCAACAGGCATAGTGAAAATGCGTTTCATTTCATCAGCTAACTTAAGGCGAGTTAGTTACCTTAGAAAGTCCATCACACGTTGCGTCTTAACCAAGTAAAACTTTGTTGTAAGCATCATGAATTCTGTTGTCTCGATTTCCAACACTACAATGAACTATCCACGTTCGTTCCTAGCATCTTCTCATCCTAGGGAGTCTTCAAATCTCGAATACAGTACTCGGAATATCCCTCCTTCCTTTGACAAAAGCAGTGGAAAAACTCTTTTAACCATACATATGAATCGCCGTAGCATGTTGCGAAATCAGTACTCTTGCCGATACTCACGTGAACGAACACGATACTTGCTTTCGCACTGACAAAGTCTACCCGCATCACCGCCCACCGACTCCGTGCAATGAATGCATATCATGTTCGTCGACACTGTAAGCACCAACAACGAAAACCTGAATATAATTATGACAAAGATATCAGGATTGTTGTGGTTTCGTTTCATTATTGTAGCAGTACTAACAATTGAAGTGTTGCAAGTATTAACAATAATAAAAACGGTTGGAGTTCAACCTTTTCGGATAGATGATCTACGATTTGCTCGCTCATCTCATTAGTCTGATTACTCAGTAAATGCGAAAGTTGTTTAGATGAGTGCATTTACAACTGATTAGACGAGCTTGTGAACACCAACACGAAAGGTTCATTTCAAGTGTTGCTTTGCACAGCCCAGAGCTATCTCAAAATGGGGTCTGGATTCGCCTTAACGATCAAAGTATTGACAGTTATGGCACAAATCGCCCAGCGATTGAGCCCAGTGCCGGATCTTTATCGTGCTCACAAACAACGGGATACAGGTGTTATGGCCTACATGCCACTAGTCGCTTTGTTGCTGGGTAACCATGTCTGGTAAGATAAATTCTCTTTTGAGGGAAACTCATGTATCGATTTCAGCTAATTGTAAGTCTCCACTACCAGGTTACTATACGCCTACGTCGTCGAGAATATATTCCCACTATTCTCGGTCTGTGTCTTCGGCGACATTGTCTTAGCCATCTACGTCGTAATTTATGCAAAGTATTGCCCAGATCGAGCATACGTGGTGAAGACCATTATCATGGGAGCTATTCCATTCGTGTTAGTTACAGTGTACGCCATTTTGGTCGCTGTGAAGGCGATTGACCAGTCAAGAAGTCAATTTGGTGACATACTCGGTTATTTAGCTAACGTGGCGACGTTCGCCTTGTACGTGTCGCCTTTTGAGAAGATCAAGCTCGTGATCAAGACCAAGTCTTCCGCTGCAATTCCCATACTCTTGTGTGGAATTATTTTCATTAACAGTAGCTTGTGGCTCATCAACGGAATTATCGACAACGACTTATTCATTGTGGTGCCGAATATTGCTGGGGTTACCCTGACAGCCATTCAGCTCACGTTATACTACATCTACCGCCCAGCTAGGCACACTTCATCAATGGACACAGGCGACAGTGAATTAACGACTCTGGATCTGGAAACGGGAACAACGACAAAAGTTTGGTCACCCAACAGTTCGGTGTTTGTTGCTGTGGTATCACCAAAACCTCCAACAAAGCAGTAAATACTTCACAAGAACTACTTGAAGCTACTAGTAATTGAACTGCTGAGTATAAATGAACGTAAATTGTCACCTCCCGTTAAGAGCTCGACAATAAATCGATCAACTGTGTTCTAGAACATTTTCGCTAAGCGCATCCATTATTATGAAGGTCTCAGGTCTCGTCCCAAGAAGTTGCTTCATTTCCCAATGCGCGATAGTCATGGAAGGACCAGTGCTCACTTGCGTCGCTCTTTCTCTTCCAGATCGGATCAAGGTGCTTTCGCACGTTGCGAATCGGATTAACGAGTTGTTAATGCCCGAAACCATCGATGCCGCCGTCTATAACGACTGTCAGTACATCATTCATACTCATGGAACTACGCGAAAGTGGACCACGACTGCGATGGATGGAGCTGCAACCAGAGGTCGACTCGACCTCGTGAAATGGTTATCGGTTGTTCGAAACGAGGGTTGCACAATTGCAGCTATCGACGGAGCTGCACGGAATGGACATCTAAAAGTCGTAAAGTGGCTGTGCAACCATTATGTTGGAAGATGCTCGAGTGGTGCCTTGAATGCAGCAGCGAAAAATGGTCATTTCGAAGTGGTGAAGTGGCTTTGTCGTCAAAACCGCGCGAGTGCTAACACTGAGTCGTACGTTATCACCTACGGTGTGCAAACCGTTGCAGCTGCTGGGGATACGACTACTTTACGAGTTCTTCTGCGAGAGAACTGCAGTTGGTATTATGTTGGACGTGCTCTCGAAGCAGCGGCATCAAAAGGTCAAACGGATGTCGTCAAGCTCCTGCTAACTGTGAAACTTCGACAAGCCAACGTCACTCGCGCACTGGAGAACGCAGTGGCTGCAGAGCACATTGAAATCGTCAAACTTCTGGCTGATCTGTGCTCGTCGACAGAACTTCGAACTGCATACCCATCCATGGAGATGAAACACAATGCAAAAATCGCAGATTTTCTTCGTAAGACTGTTGAAGGGAGAGATATTGAAGAAAAATGGGGATACTTCAGAACCCAGCACAAGACACTCGAACGGACCAAGGCAACCAGGAATCACAGTAAATCCCTATCATTTTGCGGGCTATTGCGATCATGGTGAAGCGAACTGTCAACAAAACTTGGATTGTGTCCAGGCTAATACCTACTAATAGTAGCTTTCTTTTGTCGTTGTCAATTTCACTCCATCACACGCATGAGTGACGTCAATAATTTTGCTTACAATCGAGAACAACTGAAGGTGGTTGCACTCAAGAATTGAGCAGTTTGCTCTATTGCAACATCATCTCACTGAAGAAAGATACATAATCACAACAGGAAAGATAAAGACTTTCAATCATTTTCCTCTTGATAGTTGTATCAAACTGAGATACCGGTTGTCGACAACCTCGAAAATCACTGTGTGTCGTCTTGCTCTACTTGATCATCCTCTTGTTCGTCGTCCACATCTTCATTTACCTCCACATTTTGTTTCTTTTCGGCCTCCTTCATTTCATCTGTCACCTCTTCATTAAACTCGTCGTTCGTGTCTTCCACATCACCATTATTACCACGCTTCTCCTTTCGATTCGTCTGGCACTCCTTAGTTTCTGGATCAACTTGTTCATTTCTTTCGCCAGCTAGAGGTTTTTCCAGTACGCCTTCAGCATGGCCATCATCCTTAGTAGAAGATTCCTCATTGCTCATCCCTGGAACCTGTAAGGTCGGCTCAGCATTTTGTGCAGAGTCGTTTGAATTTGCTTCACTCTTTTCCCTGGTGCACACAGACCCAGCTTTTGGGCTACCCACTGCAGAGTCTGGTCCTGACTCCACTTGCTCTTTTTCCTTTTCATCTGCTGGCAGTGCCACTTTGGCTAAAATGCGACGTGCAGTATCTGCGAAATCATCCGCATCATGTGTTGATGATAGTACATCCATCGCCGCCAATATTCTTGATTCTCCGCTACACACCAGCTCTTCCACTTGTTCACGTTCTTCACCATTCATGACACCCTTCTCTTCTAGCTCCTTTAGCAAAGCCAAGACCAAATGCCCTTCCTTCGATTCGTCCAACTTGGAGTCTGCCTGCACGTTCTTCAGTTTCATCGCTTCAAGACACGCAATCCGTGCCAGCGTATCTACGAACTCTTCCTTGTTGTTATCACTTAAAAAACCACAAGTGCTGCAACAACGCGGTCATCACGCGTCTTCACCAATTGGATGAGGCACTCCGCCCCACCTCGAGGAAGTTTGCCGGTTTTTGCCAGAGGGTGCGATCCAATCGTGCACCATTGCACGACGGTGGCGTTCCCAAGCTGCCAGTTCGACTAATATTTCAAGCGTCTCAATTAGCTCCTCGGCATTCTTGTCTTCGTTGTATACATCCACCGCAGCCAACAAGCGTGGATCGCGAGACTTCAATAGAGACATCAGCAACTGGATTTGCCACAGTTCCAGACGTCCACTTCTTCCAAATTCAGCCATAAGTCGGGACACGGCCTGACCTTCATCAACTGGCTTGCTCTCCTGCGCATCGCTTTCGAATCGTGCATGCTTTCCACCAAAACCAGCGTTTCTTCTAGTTCGCGAACATCCCCATCTGCCTGGAAAGCCTCGTTGGCAGCTTGTAGAGCTTCGTTACCGCCATGGAATAACACTAATAGTCCTGCAGCGTCACCACCTTTTATTACGCCCCGCCGCTGCATCTGACGCACAACGTCTTCAAGGCTAAGATCGCTAGCAGACATCTCATTCTGGACATTTTGGCCTGCCTGGCTCTGCTCTATTTGTCGCTGAAGCTTGGCTACACGTTGCAGCGTGTCCAAAAGTTCACTTGCATCACCATCACCTGCAAAACCTCATACGCGCTTTCCAACAAATTGTGGCGCAGCGCCACCATTTTGCGCAGAGTTCTCGCATCAGCCGGCGTCAATGGTGCTGAGCTTGCCATTGGTCAAGCAAAAAACTCAAATGTCTTTGCCATCCCAACGAATCACCGTCGTCGTCGCTATCCACAAATGGATTTTCCTCTTGGACTGCGTCGTCCATGCCTCGAGCAAAAGCAGCAGCAGCTTTCTTCATCGCCTAGTTCCATCGTGATCTCTTCCACGATACTCACCAGTGCGTCTCGCAGCACACCCACATCACGACGATCACTCTGCTCAAAGTCGCGTAAGTCTGCAGCACTTGGTATCATCCTGCGCCACCAGCGCTTGAATAATATCCAGTTCCAAGCTCGTCAGCATGTGCTGTGCATGGAGAGATCGCACCACCGATACTGCTGAAGGCATAGCAGCTGCAGCGTTCCTCACTTTCTTCTTTGCAGGAGAAGTCTGCTTGCCCAACTTCCTAGGACTCTTCCCTTTGCTCTTCTTAGTTGCAATTGTCTTAGGAGGGTTCATTCCTAGTGCAGCCAGCCTCTTCGCAGTAGTCTCCAAGTCCGACCAGTTGCCTCCGTCATTCTTGTAGCTCTGCAGAGCGCTCCACAGTACCTGATTCTGTCCCAGCACCAGTTCCAACAAGTGAGCTCCATGTTCCTCCGGAAGCACGTGCTTGTCCAGCAGTCTCTCCACCAGCGTCAACAGCTCCATAGTATCTGTAAACCTCGTGTCTCCCTTCTTCCCTGTCCAATTGTCCCTGATCTCCTTCACTGAAGCTGCACCTGCATCTGAACCTGAGGACTAAAGACTCGTGTACCAATAGCAGCCACTTTCTTGGCCACTAACTCTGCCTGGAGTGAGTCTTCCCCTTGCTCCTTTTTCTCCCTTCTTTTAGGCGTCTGCAGCTCCTTTTTAAG